>JAJKFI010000052.1:3510001-3533791 GCA_029204185.1 Lerista edwardsae | reverse complement strand
GGTCCACAAGCCCCCAACTCTGCTACAAACAATCCAAACAAACAACACCTTGTGCCAGCCAAATTTTGCTGGCCTAACTGTGCCGGCCAAACTCCAGGTTAGGATTGCACTCTCATTCTGGTTATTCAAGAATGTCTTCTGAAAAGACACAGTTACAGCCACCTTTTGCATGCACAGTACATCTTTTCTAGCACATTTCTTACTTAGCATTATTCGCTTTGCAGGGTGAGAGAGAAGGAGGGGGGGAAGCCCCTCACACACAAAATCAAGTCAGCAATTGTCTGAAGAGAGTGGGACAAGGTGAAGCTGCCGAGACTACAGCCATCAAGCCATTTGTTTTCTGGAGAGAAAAGCAGCAAGTCTGCTGAAGGATCTGAAATGTTAATTTCTTCCAGCTGTTGTCAGTCTGGCAGGCTCTCAAAGGGAGCTTAATAGACTGCAGCCTTCTCTGCTTGCACCAGTCCCTTCACCAGCTCTGCTTAGCAGAGGCAGCGCAGTGCAAGCCAATGATGAGACAAAAGTCCTCGTCTCCCACGGATTTGTTTTTCTTTTTGGCTTGGCTCATTTTGGTGCCATGTGTTTCCTTACT
This sequence comes from Lerista edwardsae, assembly GCA_029204185.1. Classification (NCBI taxonomy): domain Eukaryota; kingdom Metazoa; phylum Chordata; class Lepidosauria; order Squamata; family Scincidae; genus Lerista; species Lerista edwardsae. The sequence goes on along the minus strand of JAJKFI010000052.1, from coordinate 3,533,202 downwards.
CTTTAAATTTTCAGCTTATTAAAGGGGAGGAACCCTTCTCCACAAAAGGGAGGCAACCAATGGAGGCACTGTTAGACGTGACCCAAGTCAGGTGACTGGGCTTGGACGCCATTTCACAGTACTCTGCAGCATGTGCCAGTTTCGTATGCGGCCAGACAGGAAGCAGGATAAAGAAAGTCTGTGATGAGGGAGGAAAAAAGCATCACGTTTTATTGAGTTTTTTTTTTTTAAATGCGGCTAGAAATAGCATACGCAGTTGAAAGCAGTGGTTGCCGTAAGTGCAAGGAAAGTGCCAGATTGGACTAGAGGAGGATTAAACTACTACAAAATTATCACAGACTACATCCAAAAGACAAGCCACATCACATGATGAAGAAAAAGGTGAATCTTTCCAACGCTGCACAGAGGCTGAGAAGGGGGACAAGTGCAGGGCCAGAATCCAGAGTTAGCCAGACCAGGTACGGGCCAGGAGCCCCCGTGGTCAGCAGACAGTTGTGATTGGCGTTGCTCAAAGAAGCCACTTGCACCCCTGCTGCTCCCTCCTCCCCACCTGCAACTGGCCTTCCTCAGAGTCGCCTGCATTTACTTGTGCTGTTGTGACTTTTTCTGTCCAGCCACCCTGAGTGCTGGAGCAGACGGTGTATCCAGGATATGGCAAGGCAGGGCAGGAGCACAGGGCACCATTTGAAGGCAAGGGCTGGCGGCTCCTGTGAGTGTGCACGTGCTCCTGTTGCTTCTTGGAGCAAGTGACTGCAGCGCGTGGGCAGTCACAGCAGCAGTTTTGCCCAGTCGCTGCTGTGAGCATGTTAGTTCTCCTGGCGCATCCCCAGAAGTGACATCACATGATGTCATTACATTGTGCGACATCCAGGGCTGTATTACCCACTAGGCTGAGTAGGCTGAAGCCTAGGGGCCCTACAGGGACTAGGGCCAATCCAGGTGGCATGTCTGGGTGTTGGCATGCCTAATGCATGGGTATCCGGATCTGGCCCCTGAGGACCAACCCTCAACCAACCCTCCAGCTGGCAAGAGACTGACAAAGGCGAGTCTTTTAGACCTTCAGGAATCACGTGGGGCAAGGTCAGGGACTGAGCTGGGCTTCACGTGGAGGCTGCACCACTGGGGTGCTTCCACGCAAGCCTGGGTCCATCTGTAAGTTTTTTCCCCCTTTTGGGAACAACTCAGAAGTGCCTGACTTTTCTGGTTTTTGCCCTTCAGATTTCTGCCTGTGTTTCTGCTGTTTGAGGAGTGGGGGTATGTGGGGAGCTTCCATGCAAACCTGGGTCCGTTTATGAGAAGCCCATCTGCAGCTGGATTGCCTAAGGTTGGGGTTGACTGAAATAGTGAGTGAGTGAGTGTTGTAACAAGGGGAAAAGTGGGGGAAAGTGGTGTGCTATTTGTAAAGGGGGGAGGAGAACCTTGCCAGCCAGCCCGTCCACCAGGGGTTTCCATTCTGTGTGGTAGGAGCTTTTCTGAAGAGTTTTGGAGGGGCCCCAAATACCTGAAAGCCTAGGGGCCTGGCCATGGGTTAATACAGCCCTGGTGACATCAGTTCGCTGCTGCCCAGGGTGCCACAATCCCTGGGTATGCCACTGTCTGGAGCCCTGAGGGAGACTTGTCCTCAACAGTCTGGAAGGCTAGTTGGCAGTGCTGAGAACAGGAATGACCCAAACTTCCTGCTTTTATCTTCTCAGATGGGTAGGAAGGCAGAAAGGACGCTGTTTGTTCACTCACTCCTTTTTCAGTGCTGTCAGAAGGCTAAGACAGGCGTTGCTAGAGAAAGAGCAAGTGCTCCTGTCCCAGCATCTTAACGAGGCTAAGAAAGGAGTATCAAAAGTGTTCTGGGGCCCCAATGTGTGTGAGAGGGCAGTGGTGGTCCCAGGAGAGCGCTTTGCCCAAGAACCCCCCAGAACCTGATGGTGATATTAGTCAGTACACTGTAACCATCTGTCTGTCTTACAGTACATAGGTAGAATGAACTCAGACATATCCCAATGGTTCCGTTGCAGCTTTTCTTAAACTGTGGGTCATGACCCGACGTGCAGTCAGTCACAAAGCAATGCCCAATGCTGTGCCACAAAGCATTCCTGCGAGCGCCCAGAGGCTGCTTCTGGGTTGCACTGGGCCCATGACCCATCCCATTGGCCTCCGCAGGTCTTAGAACGCCTTGATGAAGCAATGAGAAGTGACTTCCGGTTTATTTCCAAGTTGCTTTTGCCGGCAGTCTGAGGCTCCTCGAGGCCAATGGAATGGGTTGTGGGCCGTTACGACTCAAAAGCAGCATGACATTGAGCATGCATTGTGAGCAACCCATTGTGGAGGACAAGGTGGGTCTGAGTGCTAAAATGTTTGCGATCTGCTGTTGTATTGGATGTACAATAACAGCAGTGCTCACTTTTTTTTCTGCCCCAGGTCTTTTCAGTGAATTGAAAGCAATATTTACAGACTGATGAAACACATCTGAGTACTAGTCAGATCCATCTGTATGTGTGTAGTTCTTGGAAGATAGAACATTTCTGTAAAAATTGTAAAAACCTTCAGGTTTCTGAATAAAGTCTGCCTATGTAAACCGCCTTGAGTTATAGTCATTAGAGAAATCTGGTGACCTAAGAAAGGCAGTATATAAACACAAGTATTATTATCATCATCATCATCATTAGTCCTGCTGGGCCTAGGACTGTTCAGCCCCTGAAAAGATCACACAGGCTCAAGCACCCACATCGTCCTCATCCGCAAAAGTGAGCCTATTATTTCCTCCAGCTCTTCACATGATCTGTCTTGTCCTGAGGCCTTCTAGGCCTGCCTCCCAAATAGGCAAACCACAACACAAATCAGGCACTGGGGGTAGTTTTGCCACTTTCTTAGTCCTTCCACTTCAGACGTGCTAGTTAGTTTGGTTCATCCTGATCTCTCATCTTTCTAGAAAGCTGACCAGGCCCAGTATGAAGTATGTGGTTCACATGGCTGACTTCAGACTTGAGAATGCACCACAGCGGAAAAGGCTTCACTGAATACGTCTTGCGCATCTACTCGTTAGCTAGAATATCAGAACAGAAGTATGGGCGTCTGTGGTTTCAGCGAGTACTCCCGCTGCTTGCTGAGAATCATGCTGGTGCTATTATATACGGGCAGAAGCAAAAGAAGCAAAGCAGACAGGGAAGAGATAGGATCTACTAACAACTGTTATGGTTGCAGCTACTGTAATCCTCTAGGCTGGGGATAAAAATTCTACACTGAATTCAGATCTACATCTGATCTTGGATACTCAAACTGCACTTGAATTAGCAATACAAATCCAATGTCAAAACATTTCTATTTGGGAAGAAAGTGAAAGACCTGCTATATTGGGGAGGGGAAGTCTGTAACAGAAGCCAATTTACACTAAACATTTGGTTTCTATAAGCCCAGTCGGACAATTCTGGTATTTATGCAAAGCCTGCGGACTTTGTTGACTTTTCTTTTATATAGCATTTGTTTCATTTTATCCTTCCAATCAGGGCAAGTCCAAGACTTCCTGACGCCTGAGGTGGCGTGCCAAATGCGCCCCCCTTACACAATTATGTGCCAGCCTCTGCTCCTGCCATGCTCAATATTCTAGCTGCACACTCTTCTCACTTCCACCTTTCCTCTTCCTGCCTGTCCCCCAATCCAGGGAATAGAAGGAGAAGGAGGGGCAGTGGAGGCACGAAGGTGGACAGAGATGGGTGCCACCACCAATCTGCTGCCTGAGGCAACCATATCAGTTGACTTCATCGATGGACCAGCCCTGCACCCAACAGCCATTGAGACAGCTCTCATAGCTATTTTACAAATGAGGAACTGCGGTTGAGCGAAACAGTGACATTCCCAGGGCCATACGGTAAGTCCAAGACAAAGGTGTGACCCGAACTCACAGCTCCCTCAAAGCCAAGTACAATTTTATACTTGGATTATCTCAATAGTGGATTCACTAAAACTCACTAGCCTTTTCAGAAATTCAAAATACTGTTGTTTTTGCAAGTTCCGACTAACAAGACTATGACCCTAGAAATTGTGTCTATAGTTCAACTTGGCCTCACCTGCAATTGTGCAGGTAGTTAGAAGCCATACTGGCACAGCTTGGCTCCCAAAACAGGTGAAGCCTCTTCCCTTACTTATTTTAACTCCCTTCTTAAAATCTCTCTTATCCATAATGTATATGCCTTAATCCACTCTACCCACTGTAACTAAGCTTAACTGCATGTAACTGCGGAAAAACAATGCCCATATACTTCCCTTCCTCTGTTGTCTCTCTTATATCTTTTTAAGCCCTTCAGGGTAGGGACTCTGTCCTTTCATTCTGTGTAAAAGTGCCACAAACACCAATAGTGCTTTATTGAGAATGCAGTCCTAACCTGGAACTAGGCCAGCACAGTTAGGCCAGCACAAGGGACACGGTAAAGTATGTTTGGACCACTCTCGGAGTCAGAGAGGCCAGCATGCAGAAGTGCACCATCCTCCCTGACTCCGGCTGATGAGTGGTCCAAATGCGCTTTACAGTGGTCCTTGCTGGCCAAACCTTGCTGGCTTAACTCCAGGCTAGGATTGCACTCTGATACTAATAAAATCCTATGAAGGTAGAAAGACTTAAGTAAACAGACAGGGGCATATCTATTCCTGTTTTACTGACTCTAAGCCAATGCAATGGGTAGGTAAAAAGAGGCAGCTCCAGATGCGCAAAATATTAAGACAGTGCTTCCCAAACTCCTACAGGAGTTTGTGTGTGTGGGAGGAGTTTAAATGTGTGTGTGGGAGGGGCTACGGCAGCCATGTTATCTCCAAGATCACGCTGCCGGGGAATTGGTTTTTTTTCTACTTTTGTAAGGGAGTGCTGGCCTCAAGGGAGGTGTGGGGAGCCCCACAGATGCTTCTGTAGGGCTCCCCAAACTTCCTAAACAGTAAAAAAAAAATTAAAAACCAGTTCCTGTTTTCAACTGAAAACCATAACTGGTTTTTGATCCTTTTTTTTTTTTTTTACTTTTTAGGAAGTTTGGGGAGCCCTGCAGCAGCAGCAGCAGCGGGGCTTCTCACAGCCCTGGAAACCTACACCCAGGATCGCACTGCTGCATTGTGGTGGTGGTTCCTATTACCTAAGGAAGTAGAAAAAACCCTCTCAACCTGGCAGAGGCACAATCCTGGGGACTGAGTTGCTGCCTTCCCCCTCCCCTCCTCTTAGAGCAGCAGTGACAAGTGCTTCCTTGGCTGGTGGTTTGCCACCCACCAGTTTGGGAAGCACTGTACTAAAGGAAGACTCTTCCATGCCTACTGCTCAGAAATGTCTCTTTGTACGAGGAGCAGCGGCTGTTTCGAAGCTGCTCTCATGTTTCCCTTTATCCATTACGCTCAAGGTCAATAGCCTTCATCTTCATCTGGCTGGACACCTTCCCTGGGCCAGGAATTCAGCCAAATCTCAACGGTTAATAAAGAGAAGCACATTTCCAAAAGTCATTTCCAGATAGAGACAGAAGGCTGAATGAACTCTGTCACTTAATGCCTTTTCCCGAGCCGCACGGCAAAGGCAGAGCACAGGGAATGTAGTTCCCTTGCAGTCAATTAGCAATTAGACAATAAACTTTCATTATTAATATGCTCCATAATAAATTGCTAGTGGTGAGGATGATGAAAATTAAAGCTCTCCTAAACGTAATCAGTCAAAGGGGCCCTCTGGATGAAACTCACTGGAAAAGCCATCATGCGGTCTTTCCCCCTCGCTGCTTAATAGGTTTGCCTGCAGTGCCAGAAAATGGATTCACATCTATGCTGGTCCATTGGACATATGTTTCAGAAACACTTCAGTGCTCATCCAAACATCAGAATGGGGCAGGGAAAGTTCCCTTCTTCAGGATGCTGCAACAGCAGCAGCAGCAGCAGCAACAGAGCCCATGAATTAGTGTGGGAGAAAACAGAAGAGCATCCCAGATGCCAGAAGAGCACACACCTTTCCGGAAAAACAGCCCTCATTGCCTAACCAATATCAGTGCATTGTTAGAGTTTTGAAACATGCTACTCAGAAGTAGGCCCTTTATGTTCAGTAAATCTTAAATTGTAATCCTGTCTTACTCACCAGAAACAAACACCTCTGTGCATGACTCATCTGTTCTCTGGAGCAAGAAAGATTTGTTCAGTTCAGGAAGTTGGCTAAGGTGGGTCGTGGCTCCAGTAAAACTGAAAATTGCTACCCTATCCTATATGAGCACAACTTTCAGAATGGCCAACAGCAACCCATAATTAAAAAGAAATACAATAAAACAAAATGTTAAAACAGCATAATGAAATCGCATAATGAAAAACAATATACTGTATGTGTATCGTGACTTTGCCTGCAGAAGTTGATACTACAATAAATTGGTTCATCTTTGGGCCAGGGTGATACCAGTCTCTTATTATATTTTCATGACATCTTGCTGATGTAGCTGGTCACATACCCTCCTCCTAAGTGCTTAAGGCTGATGTGTTGAGTTTTGAGGTTGAGCTATGAGGAAGCAGGGGCATGAAAGGGTTTGGCTCCAGAGCATCATGTGCCCATAGAATTGCTCTCAGTAACTTGTGGTTGTTCAGTCACTAAGTTGTATCTGACTCTTCACAACCCCATGGACCACAGCACTCTCTGTCTTCCACCTCTGTCTTCTGCTATCACATAGCAGTGTGATACTGGGGGCGGGGGGCAAAAGGAAGGCTCCACCATACCCTGTTGGAGGGGGGCATAGCCTGAAACATCCATACCTAGGTACTGAATTCCTAGTCAGAAAACCCCTAGCAGTGAGAGCTGTCAGGTTCAAGCAACAAGAGGGGAGAAAATCTTTCCAGTGTGGCTTCTACAGTCATTGATGCAATACGATGGGGGAAAGGACACCTATTGAAAATCTGCTGCATGCACTTCTTAAAGCCACAGGAGCCTCCCAGCAGGGCCGGCCTAAAGCCAATGTGACCAATGTCACCACATTGGGCCCTGCACCAGTGCACCAACCATATCATCTGTTGCTGCAGCTGGGATTTCTATGAACTGCAAGTCAGTGGGGAGAGCAGAGCAGCTTAACTTCGGGGCTTCCCACCTGCCCTTGCCTCTGAACTGTTCAAAACGGGCCTCCTGGAAGCAGTTGGCAGTGACATTATCCTATCACCACCAACCATGTGCCATGCTTTGCGTGCTGCAACAACAGCACTCTTCTTGGTGAGTGGGGGGCCCACAGTGAGGGTTGGGGGCCCTGCAGGAATGCCCCACATTGGGCCCCATTGCTGCTAGAGCTGGCCCTGCCTCCCAGGCACCAGGACATGACAATCTATTAATACCCATACAGCAAAGAATATTGCTACATAGCCAAAGCATTATGCTAGCAACCTTCAGTTTAAGATAAATCAGATGGTGCCATTGGGGAAAAAACACCCCCCTAAAATCCTGAATAAACACTGTCCATTCAGACTCTGGCTGATCTAAGTTCACATGTTCACCTAATCTTGGCTGCTTTTCAAAGTCTTCCTGAGCCCCAAGCGCCAGGTGACAGCCACTCCCGGGCAACGACCCACAAACCCTTGGGAAATGGTCTGAGAAGCATGACGTGCGATGCGTCACCGCTGCCAACGTCAGGGGAAGCGCGCTTGCCTGGCCAGCTGGCGCTGGACAAATGGGAGAACAACAGGCCCATTTACTCAGTGCCCCTGCCCATTCAGGCTGCTGGGCACCACACGGCTCACGGGGGCCTGCAGGCACGGAGCTTGCTTTGGCATCTGGACAGCTCCTCATTTTGGAGAGGCTTCCGAGGGAACAGTAAAAACCAAGTGTGGTGGGAGATTAATTAATTGAAACAGAAGACATCTGTTGTTAATTAATTCCCCCCAGAAGCACTGTTAACTCTTCCCTCGCCCACTGTGCCTGCAGCAGCTTTCAAAGAACGCAGCTTGGCAGCCCCAACGACATTCAGGCCCCCGCCAGCACTGAATGCTGCACGCAGACAACAGCCGCGTTATTTAGATGGTGCAGAGGACAAGAGTGCGATGCCTTTTCTAGCTGCAAAGGAGGAGAATTCCAACAAGCATTGGTTTTTCTCAGCCCTGCAGCAGCAGCACCATGTCTTGATAAGCTGCAGCTGCTGACATTTTCTCATCTAACACAAGAAGAAACAGGTTTCCTGTCCTCTGTTGCATCTGATCTCCTCATGGAGTAAATTATGGTTCCAGTCTCCTATCTGTAGAAATTTCTCTTATTGAAGGGGAAGTTCTTGAGCCTGTCAACAACCTTCAATCCCAGCATGTGGGGGAAATAAAAGAACAACGCAGGGCAGAAACTCCAAATCTTTAAGTTATAGAGTCTGCTAAACAGGATTCCTTCATCCTCCTACCAAATATAAATGTTTTAAAAAACATTTTTAAAAAGTTAGGGGGTCTCTTCTCCTCCCTTGCCAGGCAGTTGGTCATTACATGCATGCATGCCCCAATATCTGCTGGGGTTGAATTCTGGACCCTCCTGTGGTTACCTGAAACTGGGGACCCTTTTTTAAAGATAGGGGAACATAAGTGGTTTTGCTGCAACAAGGTTAAATAAAAGAGATTTAATGTTCCCTAATCTTTTTAATAGGTTTTCCAGTTATCCATGGACAACTGAAACGGTGGATACCAAAACAGTGGATACCAGGGCATGCCTGTATAATAATTGAAATGGCTTATGGGTTTTGCTTGAGTTCACAAAACATTATACTAGCATTCCAAAAATCAATGAAGGAAGTACTTTTCTCCTTTCTTATTTAGTTTTGGAATTGTTTTCCAATCCATTCCTGACCACTAGTCAAGGCTGCCAACTTTTCAACTAGAGTCTGCTGGAAAGAAAAACCCTTTTAAAACAGTAGCTTGATATTCTGCCTGCTTACATGAGCAGGTGATAGTGTTTAATGCCATGTTGATTTCTGTAGATCAAGCTGCTCTTAAAAGAAGAGCTGTGGGTTTGAATAGTTTTTCTGATCAGTTGGCAAGCCAATTACTAGCCCATTGACATTTTCATTGGGTTAAAAGTGTACACACCAAAAGGTGGAAAAGATTAGAGCAGACATTGTCCCCATCCTTCTCCCACTGCAGTGGTGGAAAGACTTTGGGGCCATCAGACAACAAAACTGGCACATAGTACATGTTCCAGTTCAAATAGGAACCCTTTGTCCAGCCAGCATCTCTGCTTGCCCCCAATCTGATTTTAAGCAAAAGGAAGTTGGAAAAGGAATACAAGAGAAAAGACGAAGGGCCCAGGAACAAATAAAAATAAAGCAAAGCATTACAAATTAGGAAAATGTTTTGCAATAACAGAAAGTATAAAGGGAATGGTAACTTGCAGCAAAAAAAGAAACCGGATTTTAAAAAGCAGTTAAACAAGACAACACACACACACACAAGACTGCAGTATCTAAGCAGAGAAGTAGCAGCAAGTAGCTACTTGCAAAGAATATCTTTTTGTCCCATAAAACCAGGCAGACTGATGCAAAACTGCAGACAACAATCCTCTCTAAGAATAGAGGATTATTAAACTAGATTTGGTTTACAGTGCAATCCTGTGTGTGTACTCAGAAATAAGTTCAACAGAGTTCAGTGGGACTTACTTTCAGGTAAGTGTGTAATATATGATTGCAGGCTTAGTTGTATTATGGGCCTATAGCACAGCTTCTTCCTACACCACCAGGGTAAAATAAGTCTCAGGCCAGGAAGGAATAACTGATTGCAGTGGTGTCATCTAAATGATTTAACAACAGGTACTCACTTTTGATTGGCACATGTCGGGACCCGCTCACCAGAAGTGACATCATAAGCCGGAAGTGATGTCGTGGCAGGAAGTGGCATGAAAAAAGCCCTTTTTGAAGCCTCAGACCATGGAGGTATAATAGCTGGAGAAGCCCTGGAAGTCCATTCTTGAAGCCCTCGACTTACAAAAATGGCTGACTCAGATCAGCGCCGCGAACGACGAGGATTGCCACCGGAGGGGCTCTCTCGCTCGCACGGCGTGCGTGTAAAAGTTAATTTCAACGTCCATGTCTTTAAGCATGCCTGCGTGTTCTGCATACGGGTGTGCGAATCGCTGGACGAAAAATGGGATTTAATTTCCGCGGAAAGATTCATGTATTCACATTACATCGGCTCAATAAAACGACCGGTAATATTTTTGAAATTCTGAACATTAACAGACATTTTTTTAATGGGGCATGGCCGTTTTATTGTTGCTTGTGTAGATTTCAAAAAATAAGTTGTCAAAACAGTGCAATCTGAGTTAAAATAGACAGCATTTCGTCCGGTGTGTTCAGTAATATAATTCTGTGAAATTAAACCTTGGAATTGCATATTAACTCATAATATGGTTACCACTGGTGTTTCTCCACGATCACACGTTATTTTGGTAAGTTTTTACTTCAGGAGTAAACGATTCAGCCCTAAACATCATGCGAAAAACCATTTGAAATGCTTGGAATGAGCAATGTTTTGTACTTACCAACATGGCCGCTAAGCCCACCCACTCGCTTCAATTCTTCCCTATGACTTGTTAAGGGAGGGCCACCCATTGCCTCAGACAATTTTAAACTGACCCAACAGTTGCAACAGTATTCCACAGCACCCCCAGAACATGTTAAGGAGGCCTGGCATCATGTTAAAGTGACCCAACAGGCAGGCAACTCAAACGTGCAGGAAATTCAAACGTTGCAGGGGGTGGAGTCAATGAGTGGGTGGGCGAATGGGCGGGGCCAACCATAATCCTAGAAACCGGTACTCGCGTACTCCCTGCATGACATCACTGACTGATTCCCAATGTGCATGTGGGAGCATACAGGCAAGCTATCACATTGTGATAAAAAGGTGAGAGGGTTACAGACAGAAGGGGAAAGAGAGACCCACCTATAGTGCTCAGAAACAGCAGGTTAACAATGGGGGGACTTAATAACAATAACAATAATACATGTATTTATATACCGCCTTTCTTAAGATCACTAGATTTCTCTAATGACTGTAACTCAAGGTTTACATAGGCAGACTTTTATTCACAAACCTGAAGGTTTTTACAATTTACAGAAATGTTCTATCTTTCAAGAACAACACTCATACAGATCTTTCTTTCTGGATTTAGCCTTCTTTCTTAGCTGCCCGTCTGTCTTCTGCTGGCTGATGAGGCTTCCCTGCTCCCACCAGAGACGCAGCTGACTTCAGCACACTCCTCCTCCCACCAGGCAGCTGGAACTCAGCTTTTTAATCAGCCGCAGTCTGCAAGGTCTGCCGCTCACAGAGACTTCCGGTAGTCTCGAGCTCACAACCTTCGGATCTTCAGCTGTTATCTTCGGGCAAACGGAGACATTAACCCCTCTCAGCTAAATCTTCTGCTTAATAGAGAAAGAAACATGTTTTTGCATGTCAGCCCTGCCCTCCTAAGCTAATTGTGTGCCCCTAACTTCCATGATCACATACCAGCATTGACAACCCTCTTGAGACCAATCATTCAAAAGCAAATGCAGCAGCTTTTCTTTCCACTCTCTTTGCTCAGCCCCCTACCTTGCTTGCTTGCTTGATGTGGGGGAGAAGTGAAGTCCTGAGAAGCTCATTGCTTGCATATCCTCTGTGTTCTGGAGATTTTAAAGGCACAGGCCTAATCTGCAGAACACCTAGCGACCCCATCATGCCAGCAATGTCAAAGAAAGATGAGACAAAAGCTTCAGATCTTTGCAAGCGTCATTGCTCCTGGTTCGAGTCACGTAACTCACAGATTCACCCCTGTAAAACTGAAGCAAACTTAGGGACTGTCACCAAACCGATCATTTAACTCACACATTTGTGGATTTCACCATGAAACTGTTTTGTCGGCTAACCTTGAAAACCAACCACAGGGAGTGATTGTGTGGCTCCGCACTAGAACATGTACAATCCTGGGCATCTCCAAAAGAACTCTGAACCCTTCGAGAGCCACTGCCTGTTGGCACAGACAAATTGACAGTGCAATCCTATCCATGTGTGCTCAGAAGGAAGCCTCACTGTCTCCAGTGAGGCTTGGTTTCAGGTGAGTGTGCCTAGGATGGCAGTCTGAGCTAGACAAACTTGGTCAAAGACAGCTTCCTATGCTCCTAACTGGGTAATCTTTATTTATTTCCATCTTGTGTTGGATGCCTAATGAACTGCCATGGTATTTTAAGAAATAAGATGTCCATGGAAGCTAATTAGGAATGTCTCCGCTTGTGTGTAATTAATTAGCCAACGCATTTCATACTTTGTGGAGTTTATGCTACTTACTCTTTTCTAGTGAAATGTCTGTCATTGCAGCAGGAGGAGGGCCTGCGATTACTTGGCCTGTATCTTCCGCAGACTGTGCTACTTGCTGAGAGTTGATCATGGAGAGGAAGGAAGAAAATCTCCTCCTCCCATAAACCAGTAATAGCCTAGGCCACAATCAAGGGAAGTAAGTACATGCCCCGGTATCCACTGGGGTTCCATTCTGGACCCCACCGTGGATACTTGAATCCATGGATACTGGGGACGCCTTTTTAAAGACAGGGGAACATCAGTGGTTTTGCTGCAACAAGGTAAAAAAGAGATTTTTTAAAATGTTCCCCTATCTTTTTAACAGGTATCCCAGTATTCATGATATCTGTGGGTAACGGAATGTGGATAACAAATCAGTGGATTCTGGGACACGCCCTTACAGGCATCCCCTGCTCTCCGACAGTTTGTTTTTTTGACAAGCCACTCTTTCAACACTTTTCAGTGCCCTCTCACAGTGGCATGCCGTGAGAGAGAGAGAGAGAGAGAGAGAGAGAGGTCTATTCCCATACCCAAAGCTGTTAATGAGAGTCCATTTGCAGAAATCTTTGTGACAGCAAGAATTTGCAAGTTAAAAAGGTATTTGCAATTTGCAACCTAAAAAAGCATTGGAAGCAACATTTGTAAACTAGAAGACCTGGTTCTGACAGGTTTTGCTTTTCACCTCTGCTCTGGCTCCTAACCTGTAAAATGAGTGGAGGATGCTTACACATTTCCTTGCCACTTACTCTCCTGCTCCCTTTTTCAAAAGTCCGATGGAGACATTTTAACAGTAATCATTTTGCATGTTCCATTTTTGCCTCATGTTTGTACTGTATCCTTTTATTGTTTTATGTGTGGGAATAACATTTCATAAGCCATGCTGGGCATTTGCTTCAGCAGGATATAAGTTTTTTTTTTAACTAAATAAGCAGTGAAAACTTGGAGAGTTGCTATGCAGCTCTCAACTCCTGCACCAGACAAGAGTGCATTTGTGGCCCTGGCTCAGCTGGAGGAATCAGCTGCCCATTGCCATCACCACCAGAGTTCATTAAACAGCTGGCACAGCAGGAGCCAGTGCCTGTGAGCTGCCAGCAATGGCTAATTAGCTCCATGAGCAAGGCCTGCTCGTGAAAGCTGAGAAGTGTCTTCAGGTCCCTGCCAGAACACAGATTGTCCAAGCTGATCCACTGAACTTGGAAAAACTGTTCCTCATTCCCACTGGTTTCCATCAGGCCTTTTCACCTCTCTAGTTTCCATACATGATCTTGCCCACAGTAGGTGGCTAAAGTAAGCCTTGCGTCCAAGACAGATATGCAGAGGGCTGCACAGGCTTGGCTAATTCAAAAATTACAAATAGGTTCTCGGTTACAGAACAAATGGGCTTTTAGAACCTTTGAAAGCAGGCCTCCAAACTACGGCCCACAGGCCAGATCTGGAGTACAGGGAAAGCCTTCCCAGTTGTTAGCAGTGCAGATAATCCTGTTGCTGCAAATGTCACCCACGCTGCCCAGGGAGACAGTCTAGGCAGTCACATCTACCTGGAAATCCAGGTGCACTGCCTGCTGGGGTGTGTGATGAGAGATGAGACTGCCCAGAGCGCCTCTCTGGGCAGCGCAAGTGACATTAGCAGTGGCAGCGTGACAACAATCTGTGTTTCTCTGTACACAGCAGTCTGCAGTTTAGAGACCACTGTTTTAAAGCTGTCTCTCAGGATCCAATACATTATACAACTACCGTGGTTCTAATACATTGGACATTATTGGACTCAGCGCTATAGTTAAGCCCTTGACTGAAAATGGTCTACTCAGCATCTTTTTTTTCCAAGAGATTAGTTTGCCGAGATCGCTATATAGGCCTAGTTCACACTAGTAGTGGTAAACATGTCTGGGCCATGCCATTTCTGACTTAACTGATGTGGGTGTGAAATTGAATTGTCCCCTCTGTTGCTCTAATAACCCCCCCCCACACACACACACACCAAAGTAGATGTCACCAAGAACTCTAGCCACCTCCATGCCATCTTAGGGCCCAATCCTAAGCTTTCCTGCTGCCCTGTGATACAGCAGTGCGTAAATGGCCACCACTGTTTCCTGGGGAGCCAGGGAAGCTGCTGAGCGTCTCCCCAGGGTAAGGAAACATAGATTCCCCTACCCCATGTAACACTGGTGGCCACAATGGGACTCCTCAGATCTGTGTGTGTTGGGCTCTGTGATTCAGGAGGGAGTAAAGGATTCAGTAGCAGCATCTGGCGCCAGTCCCCGCCCCTTCCTGGGCCCGATCCTCCCTTCGCTCCCCCCTCGCCCGCAGAGTTTCCCTGCCACCCTACAGGGATACTTACTGCTCTTCACTCCTCCTGGGCGTATGGGCAGTGCAGAGGCCTAAGTGCCAACTGGTGCTGGCCTCTCTGCCCTGCTGTGGGCTCACTGGCAGTGGCAAAATGCCTTATGGCACTTTTGCAATGGCTGTTACCTGAGCAGCGGGGGGGGGGGGGAGAGAGCGCGGTGCTGACCAGGCTCAAGACTGGGCTGCCTGTTTTGGGGTACTGTGAAGGATTAGTTTGTATGAAGGAATGGTCAATCATGTGCGGCTCCACCTGAAGTCCGAAATGGTGTACAGAATATTGTTGAGAATGAGACTTGAGCAGCCTGTTCAGTTGGCCTGCTGTTCCTCTATTTCTAGATGTGGTATGAAGCTGGAACTGGACTGGACTTGAACATTTTTTAAAAACATTTCCCAATAGGGTCCATTATGTAATGCCAAGGAATGAACACATGAGCAAAGTTCAACACCAAGAATCCCAATTCCCAAATACAATCCATTTCACCTCCTTCCATGTGTCCTTCCATGTGTTCCCACAAGATATCATCGTAATCTTACACTGTATTTATGGCATAAGGGAGTGTCTAGGTATTACCAACTGGAAACATGGAAATATCAGTGGGAGTGAGAAGCAAACTTGGCTACCATTTCCACCTCCTACTCCTGATGCTTTAGGGCTTGGGGTGTCATCCTGTCATGTGAGTCATCTGGGCTCACCTCTCAAGGAAAGGTTTCACTTGAAATGGCCTATTTCCAGCGGCAAGGATTGATTTCTTTCTGCAATATCATATGAGCCGTGTCCAGTCCTGTGCGGGAGCCTAATCTACAATTGAGCTATCAGACTTGCCCCAAACAGAACATGATGTGCAACATGTCTAGTTTTGCAGGAGGGAGTTTGACCTCAAGCTGCTAATGATCAAGGATTTTGTGCTGCTGGAATTACGACTTTTCATAAAATTCCTGGTTGCTGGTGCTGGCCTTCTTACAAACATCATTGTCGTAATTACACATTTTAGCATAATTTTCAAGAGTATTAGTTATCGCTTTAAAAATACTCACTCCCACCCACGTGACTTCAACATTTTCCTTTCTTTTTGAAACCTCCTTTCTATGTAAAGTGACACCTTGGCAGAAACAGCGCTGCTGAAAGGGTAGTACTGGGAGAGCCCAATTACCATGGGGGGGGGCTGAATAAAGAGCTTCAAGGGGGGGTAACATCTGGTCCACAGACCTTGTATGTGACAACTCTGATCTAAGCTTTACACACCCCATCTGTCTCTAGCTGAAAGAACTGCTACTCAAAAGCTCCTATTTTGACAGGCTACTTCAAACAAGATTTTCTTGTGCTATTATTACTCACCCTTGCACCCCACACTTCCTCCAAATCACTCAAGGCAGTAAACATAGCATACTCCCTTTTATCTTCACAACCACCCTGTGGAATAGGTTAGGCCAAGAGAAGCTTCCTGGTTCAAAATCATCCAGTGAGGTTAAAGGCTGATTGGAGATTTGAACCTGGGCTTCCCCAGTCTTTGGGTATGATGCCCAGATATAAAATGCGCCAGTGATCTGTGTTTTTTAAAAAGACAGACAGCTAAAAATGTCTCCACACTCCACTCAGATGATGATGCTTGGCTATGTATTTTGTACATGGGTATTATGTTTGTGTTCAAATATATCTCAGCTGAACTGCTCCTAGGAGAGAACGCATTGACTGCACCACTGAAGAACAGTCTGGTCAGAAGTGAAAAATATTTTTATTTACAGTAACAAATAAGACAGACAAAATAAAAACCAGTCCCAAACAGACAGGCATCAAGGGACTCAGTATGGTAGGGGCCACTCGTATTTACGGTGGTAACTGGTACCTCGGCCCTGGCTACCAATTCAGATGGCTTGTTTGGAAGACAGATCAGTTTCCAGTAGCTTTTTAAAAAACGCAATACTATGAAAGCAGCCTGTGCCTCTGAGACAGGCCAACTATTGGTCTGCTGTGGGGAAAAAACAGAGGCAGCTCCAGTTGCCTTCTTTCCCGCTGCATCTTTAGTTCATAGAGAAGCTTCTTTAAAGTATATCTGTCAGACCCCAGGGGTAGCAGAGGCTCTGGAATGACTCTGTGGGCACTGGAGAGAGGTGTACACTGCTCACAAGGGATATCTCATCTCAACACTGAGAGCATTCCCAGCAAGACAATCCATGGGAAGGGGGGGGGGGCGAGAATTGAATGTGGTTTCATTTAAAGAGTTCTCAGAACAGGTGACACAGGTGGAGGGGATGCTCATTGCTTAGTGCTCTGAGGCTTTAGCTTCCCTTCATCATGCCACCGGAAGAATCCAGCTTTAGCTACAGCTTCAGGGATGGGCCCAGAGCAGCTGCATGAAAAAAACATTCCTTCCAGGCACATGAGGCCAGCTGCCATTCCCCAGGTGCCCGAGATGCGCAGCCGGCAGCCAGGACAGTGAGGCTGCTGATTAACTGGCACCAGAATACGCCAGACACTTTTACCAACCAAGAAGCACCAGAGCTAGAAAAACCTCCAGCAGTCTGACAGCAGCAGGGCCAGTTGGCCAATAGGTGGCATAGCTTACTGGCGCACCAGGACAGGTTGCTCAATATGCCCATGCTCTTTGGTCACATGTGACTGCCCCAGATCCCTGCTATGCAAGAAAGCTGGCTGTGCAGATCATCTTCTCCTGCTCATGGCTCAGGCAGCAGGAACACTGCTCTTTTCCAGCTTCCATTAGGAGGAGTCTGGATGGAGGGGAGAGAAAGAGAGCATATCCACCACTTCCCTTTGTCCTTCAAGAATCCTGCAACTCTTTAGTGGCAGCTTGGAGAGAAGAGCCAGCTGGTCCCAAGGAGTTTTAAGCCCAGAATTCTGGTTACAGTAGAGTCAATGGTGTCACCTCCACTGAGCTTATCTCCTGTTCCAAACTTGAGCTTCCCTGCATCCTGATGATAGGGAGGACCACCGACTCTCATTACCAAGGTCTTTCCCCAGAGTCACCTGCAGAGCTCGTATTCAAGAAATGAGATCAGCCTCCGAGTTTCAGGAAGAGAAGCAGAGCCCACAGCACTCCATGCAGATCTCCAGGCAGTCAGCTGACTCGCAGCATGCATCAATTATGCCACAGTCCATATCACAGGGCAGGTCGCAATCGGCACATTCCCCAGAGCCACAGCAGCAGCAGCAGATGCAAGAATCCTCAGAACTGCAAGAGCCACAAGTGGCACAGTCCAACATAATGTTGCAGAGTGTCAGGAACTCACAGAACAGGCAGGAGAGGATGCAGTGGACACAGCAATCTGGAAGCCGAAAGAAAAGAGAATATCAAAAATCAAGCAAAAGATAGTTGAGGGGGGGCTGGAAGAGGGTAGGATCTGGGCTAGAACTGGAGGGCAAAAAGTGAAAGACAACACTGTGCGTAGCTGGAGCATAGCAGAATTCCGCAAAGGCATTTTCTGGAGTCAGAAGGCTCATTCCAAAACTATATGGGCACCGATAGGTAAAAGTAACTATGTTCCAACATTTTGGAAACATTTGGGCCAGCTTAAAACATTTTGGGCCAGCTTGGCGATAGTACTGCTCAGGTCACATAAAAATCAATGATTTTTTTTAAAAAACAAAAAAATCGGATTTTTAAAAATTTAAATTGGATTTTTTTGATTTAAATTGGATTTTTTTTATTTTAATAAAATGCTTTTGGAGTAAAAATCTATGTAAAGATAGTTTTCTATTTAAGATACATTAATAATTTAGTTTATTCAGCATGAAATGGAGCTTAGTTATGTAGCATGAGGCTGTATATTCTGCAATATTTACATTTTTGGTAAACTCATTCAATGAATCCAAGCTCTGCAAGCTAAGATAACATGCACTGCATTGATGCATTCACACAATTTCACAGTAACCATGAGATAAATCATAAAACAAAGTTCAGGAATATTCCTTTATCCCATTGTTTTGCAAATCTATGTACACTACAAACTGTTAACTATGTGTGATTAACCTATTAACCTAAAATTGGTTCTGATATCACTGTTTTACTAACCTGACAGCTTATTATTCTAAATAGGAAACCATTTTGTTTGCAAATAATATTAAAGATTCTGACTACCAGCAAGAATGAGTCCTTACATTTAGAGAGCACCTGTCATTTCAGATCCATCATGGCAGCGCCTGTTAGCGGGCATCCACTCACCTGCTGCCCACCACATCCCTCACCTTGTTGTGTCACTTCCGCATCACCAGCCGTCCCATTAAAGTGAATGGGATTGTCGGTGAGTCAACAGTGGGTCAGAGAAGGAGCCGCTGCAGATGATAGTTGCTCTTTTAAAATTATTTAAATCGATTTAAATCAAGCCTTTTTTACTAGTGATTTAAACCATGATTTAAATCAACTTGATTTAAATCAAATCCACCCTGGTACTGATGCTGGGGCTAAGGCTTGTGAACACACACACACAGTCCATGGATCAGTCTGGGAACTGATGGCAGGGCCGGCCATAAGCCAATGTCGTCACATTGGGCCCTGCACTTTGTAGGCCCCTGCACCAGTGCAGTAAGCAGATTGCCTGCTGCTGCAGACAAGATCTCTACGGGCTGTAGGTCAGTGGGGCAAGCAGAACAGATTTACCTTGCGCCCTCCCACCTGCCCTGCATCCAAATAGCCCAAAATGGGCCTCCTGGAAGCAGTTGGTGGTCATGTTATGTCACCACTAACTACTTCCAGGTGCTTCGTGCAGCACCACAAATGCATTTCTTGGTGTGGGGGGGCTCTGCGTGGAGGGTGAGGGGCCCCATGGGAATGCCCCGCTGCTCCTAGATCCGGCCCTGGCTGATGGCATATTTGAAGGTGAAAGACACTGGGATACTACAGTGCATCTAATATTAAGAGCACACTAAGAGCATCTAATATATTTGGCAGTAAAAGATGGCAAGCCTTGTGGATTGGGGAAGGTAAACCTAAACATATTTTTAAAAATAATGTACAGCTCCATGAATTAAGGCCATCACCTTCCTTCTTCATACTTCAATCAGTCCTCTTTCTCCAAAATCATGCCCATCATAGGCCAAATGCCCTACAAGTGGCTTTCGAGACCAACTTCTACATCTCCTATTGTAAAAGACAATGGTCATCCCCCTCCCTCTGTAGATGTCAGAAGGATTACGTGTGGCCACAAAAAGAAAATCTACCCATAACATGAGACTGTTTGCTTATGCAGTCTCGTACCTTTCTTTCCTACTTTTCCCCCCATTTAGACTGAGCCTTTTAGATTTTAAGTTTTCTGCAGCCACGGGTGTATTTTCTATATGTGCATAATTCAGTGTATAAAAATACACTGCAGAATCGCAGTTCGACATTGGAAGGAAATGCGTACAGAAACCACAAATCAAAGCAATGGAATTCAAACTCCTGACCTCCCCAAGTTCCAGTTCAGAAAGCATTCACTAATCATACAGGTCGTGGGACCAGTAAGGCAGAATTGTTATGCAAACATTTCAAAATGCAACACACCTCTTAGTGCAGGCAACACCCTACATTTCTAGTATAAGTGCTAAAATAATCGCCTTATGGTAGCAGCCTTTTAGTAGCAGAAACAACAGCACATCTACCATTAGCTTTATGCCAACATACTAATTGGAAGTAAGGAAAATAATATTGCCCCTTTCCCTCTGAAGTTAAATGTGTCTGCTTCCTGCATCAAAAAATGCAGGCTAAGTGCAAAGTCATGACCGGTTATGCCATGGTAAGTTGTTTTATGAATTCTGCCAAATCTCAAAAACCCTCAGATAACTGCTGATGTAGCTCATATAACTAATATTTGAAAGAGGGAGGTACAGGTACAGCCTTCTCATCCACAGTTTTCCCATCTGCTGATTTGACTCAGTGTAGAGCCACTGCAGAAGAGAAGGGCCCTTTAAGTTAAAGAAGCACATCCCTTTAATTTGCAATCAACAGTTTAAAAACTGCTTATTTGTGGCAGGCATTCTCCAGGGGCTTCGATAATTCTCCAGGGGCTGAGATAAAGCCTCCTCCCTTCACCCTGGAACCCAGGAAGCATACTTGTGTTTTGTTCCCTCTTGGCCCTTTTAGATCCCTTGAACTGCTCCTAATCTGGTTTCCATTTACTGCCCCCATTTCTTTGTTGTTTATGCTCCTCTTCTTATAGTGCAGCCGATTCATCTCCATATTTGCTATGGACAGATTCTGTGGCTGCTTACTTCAGATCAATTAACAGTGATTATCTGTGGTTGTTTATTGCACATGCACGTAACTATCAGCCCATGCTAAACACAGGAACACTTTGAAATAGCCTATACTATGAAGATGCCATCCCAAGAGACCGAATATGCCAAGAGGAACATTGGTGTTTTCAGTATCACATTTGACGGGTGTGACATTTTTTTGGATGACTAGAAGACCAAATAAACTAACAGTAGCAGCAAAATATAAAGGTACAGGGAGAGGTACCTTCCTGTGCCTCAGTGGGGATCTGAGAAGAGGCATATTTAGAGCTGCCTTTGCTTTTTTTACTGATCTGGCTGTTGATGGAGTGATGTGACTGTAGCTTCCGATGAGGCTTCTGGGAGCTTGACAGTGAGCTGAGTTCAGAACAAATGACCCCGTTTCTGGCCTTGCCGTTTGAGCTACTGAGATCCGGCAGATGCCCAGCACCATTCTGCAACAGAGGATGACAAGTCGAAGTCGGAGGCGTCAGGACAGTTACTCGGCTCTGTGGCTGGCCTGTTGGAGAAGGGGAAAAATGAGATTTTTGAACATAGTACTTGCACTGTTGTAGCAGAAAAATATCTAGGCCTCCAGTACAGGCATCCCCTCTACCTGATATCCTGTATCTATGGTTTTACCTACCCACTGATCTAGGGCGCCCCACTGACCCATTACCTTCATTTTCCATTAGAAGTGATGGAAGCACAGATGTTTCTTGCTTAAGCAGGCAACATTTTTGCTTAACTGGATAATGCAACATGCAGGCGGGGT
Source organism: Lerista edwardsae (assembly GCA_029204185.1). Classification (NCBI taxonomy): domain Eukaryota; kingdom Metazoa; phylum Chordata; class Lepidosauria; order Squamata; family Scincidae; genus Lerista; species Lerista edwardsae. Next base: position 3,511,612 of record JAJKFI010000052.1, on the reverse strand, counting down.
GGGGTGGGGTACTACTGTATTTTATTGGGTTCCCCGTAGGAGGAGGAAGAACAGCAGAACCCTGGAAGATGCCTGCATATACAAAAAGATGACTGCATATACAAAAGTACCAACTTCACAGTAAAATCCCAACTTCACAATAAAACCCCAACTTCATAAAAATTATTTGTCTTTAATCACTTTGAGAATTAGCAATCAGTTATCCATCCAAATTTTGCTTTTTCTCCCTCCCATTTTTTTTCATTTCATCTCCTCGTAAAAGTAGGAGCCAAGGGGGAAACTTTAACAATGCCCATCTTGGCCAGACACACGTCCTGAACTGTTTTGTAGGCAGGCCCTGCATTATAACCACCACCATTTCTGGAATCCACTCCTTTTGTATTCTATATTGATCTATTAAAACTACTTTCACTAGCTAAAGACAGAATTAAACTGAGATAAAATACTATTAAAATATTTTGTAGATATACAATCAGTGGTGTTATCCTACCAGTACGCTGGGCGGGACGTCCTGGTGATTGGCAGTCCGCCCGTCGTGTACCGCAGCGTTACGCCGTTTGCGTAACGTGCGCAAGCAGCGTAACTGGTTACACAAGCGGCATAATGCTGCGGTACGCAACGGGCGGGCTGCCAATCACCCGGATGTCCCGCCCAGCGTACTGGTAGGATAACACCACTGTATACAATCCCATTGAAGCCAAAACCATTCAAAAAAAATGTAGACTATTATGATCATCTGTAAACGTATGGACTTTGAAAGGCTGCTGAAAGAGAGAATTGCAGATGTACAATTTCAGGTAGGTGCAGCAGTAAGGGCTGCTGAGAATGGGGTCTTCCCCATGATCCTCCAAGAATCAGGAACACCTGTGGGTTACTCAAAAGGATTTAGTAAAGACTAAACTGGTAGCAAGAGTGATCAGTAACAGGCTCGTAAGCAAGCTCCAGGGAAAATGAAACACACTGCGTAGGAATAAAGGCTAATAATTAATATATGGCAAAGTACCGATTGTAACAGGATTAACTGCTTAGCATTACAGGAAATGAGATTTTATACCCAAGAAACCAGTTCAGGCAATTGGAAGCCATCTCATCTGACTCAGCAGATCAAGGAGAAGATGTGGTTACACTTCCCACTTCCACTCTTGACATCTGTCATGAATGAGCGAGGTCCCACTGTTCCATCACATTCTGTCGTATTTCCAAATAGGAAACCACATGTGCATACTGTAATGTGCAATGACACTGCATGCATTTCTTGTTATATATAAGCAGGTGTGATCATCACACCGATTATCTACATGATGGTTGCATGCTATGTGGTTAAAAAAAGTGGGTCTTTGGAAAGCCTTCGAGGCAAATGTATTCTCTTGAGGCTTAACATGGTGGTTATTTTCTGCTGACTTAGGGGTTCTTGTTGCCAAGTTTCTGAAATATTTGTTAATCGTAGTTCTCTCTCTCTCTCTCTCTCTCTGAGTGCGTGCATGTGTGTGTGTGTGTGTGTGTGTGTGTGTGTGTGTGTGTGTGTGTGTACACACGCGCGTGTTCTCCACTTCAGATATCCAGTAAGAAAGAAAGAAAGAAAGAAAGAAAGAAAGAAAGAAAGAAAGAAAG
>JAJKFI010000052.1:3453691-3509991 GCA_029204185.1 Lerista edwardsae | reverse complement strand
AGAAAGAAAGAAAGAAAGAAAGAAAGAAAGAAAGAAAGAAAGAAAGAGTAATTGGAACATACACAGTTCCCATGTAGAAATCTGGACATGTCTAAGACAGGGCCAAGGTTTTTCTATGAGCCTACAAACTCTTTTACTATGGGTCTGGTTTTGAATCCTGAGTGCCAAAAATGACCAAGGGCCCAATCCTGTCCAACCTTCCAGCACTGATGCTGCCGTGCTAATAGGACAAATGCTGCATGCTATGGTGGTGGTGGTGAAGTCATGGATGCCTCCTCAAGGTAAGGAAAGTTGGACAGGATTGGGCCCAAAGTCCTGTGATTATGATATGTATTTTCATGGGGCAGGGAAGGTTGGCATGGTTTGCTAGTAATGGCAATAAGTTAGGGGTCACAGGGGCTTTAGCCTGTATTTTGCACAAATCTGTAAAAAATATATAAAGTTAACTAAACATAATATATTCCTTGGGGAATAGTATTCTAACTGAATGTTTTCTCCCATATTCCTTTTCATCTCAGTTCTATCTACAAGCTGGAAAATTACACAAGTTATAAAGAGACAGGAAAGCATGGAGACGCCACATGCATTCTTGAACATTCACACATCTGCAGTAACCCAACAGCATAATAAGCTGCGACTTCCGAAATACAGGATATTGCAACTGAACTGTAACACATGCAAGACCTGAACTTAGGAGTTGACAACAGTCTGTTCCCCACAATATAAACATGTTTGCATGGAAAGTGTGGTCTAAGTGGCTTGTTCGCATCTCAAAACAGAAATGGAGATTTTTAAAAGCTCACTTGACTCCTCTTTATTGGGAGGCGATTCCATTTTATGGCAAATAGCGAGCTGTAACATCCAAGTGACTGCACATGGGATCACAGCCGAAGACAAAAACTAAAGCACATGGGCCAATGGAGCCATCTGGGAAAAATTTGCTTCAACAATGCAAGCATTAGAGTCTCCTGAATTTTTTTTTAAATTCTTCCTTGGTGGTGGTGGGGAGAAGACTAGTCCTTTGTGAGCTACAAGCTGTGTGTGAAGCTTTGGGAAGTAGCCATTCTTCATTTTATATGGCTATATTCTTTCCTCTGGATACAGCCAAGCTAAGAAAGGCATGCACGCACTGGCCAATTATTCTCATTCACCCCCCATCCCCAATCCTCAGCTGCAAAACATGCAAGAATAGAAGAACAACTGTGATTATAGACCATCAGCTGGCAGCACCCACATAATATTAACTCTGTTTGCTACAACCAAGGTTATTTGGTGCGCCTGACAGGGGGTTATGTGCAATGAAAAGGCCCCCACTGTTGTGCCATGTATACAGCCCTGCCAGACTTCAGATGCTATGCCAACCTTTAGAAAAGCAAGAACGCAAGCAGACTCATTCAGATATCAGTGGCAGCCCTTTAATAATACTTGGGAGACAACATGCAACTGATGGTGGTTTGGTGACTTCTTAGAATGATGCAATATAATTGCTTGAATATAAATTGATAGAAAATAAAAAGGGGAAAGGAAGTGAAGCAAGCATGTGCACAACTTGCCCTAAGCCACCCATTAAGTGGACTGCAGATCTGAAAGCTACATACTATAGCTCCAAGCCCAATATTTGGGTTATACGTAGTTTTTGTAATGGCAGGCCCAAGTAAAGGTGTAAGTTCACATTTTTCTCATGGTGCTTTAAAGCATACATCCTCTGCAATCCATATAAACATCTGTGAATATGAATTAAGGTATTTGCATGCCAATACAAAACATTACTGTAAGAATCAGATCCAAATATTAATATCTTGCTATAAGGGGGGGGAAGAGAGAGAGAGAGAGAGAGAGAGAGAGAGAGAGAGAGAGAGAGAGAATGTACAGTAGGTAGGGTGTTGCCGCCTTGAGTGCCTTCGGGCAATAGGCGGGGTATAAATTCAATAAATAAATAAATAAATAAGTCATCTGGATTGGGTGAGGGGGGGAAGGAACCTCTTCCCAACTTCACTGCCAAACTCGCATGAAAAACTGGTCCACTCATTTCATTTCCAACATGTCAACAGAGCTAAGTGTAAATATAAAATTACCACTTTCAGTCTTCTCTCCCAATCCTAATTTCAAAAGTGTAAGAGCGCAGATAGAAAATCTAAACCATTTTTGCATAACACAGTTTATGAGAATCCCAAGGACCTCTATTTTTATAAGGTTTCTGTCCTTATGATTAGAGTAAGAAGTTGAAAAATGTGATAGAGAAAAATGTTTGAGGATCAGAAACAAGGGAAGGAGAAATGAACCCACCTGCATTAATTGTCAACTGTCATGACTTCTCATGTTCACATTTTCAGAATGTGTTTGTGTTTTTCCCAGGGTTGTCAACCAAATGATTTTCAACTCATCATCTTCCTTTTAAACAACTCAGTTACATTTACATGTTACCAAAACATTAATTAAAATGTCCATTTTTGAAATACTGAAGTATGAAATAACATGGCATTATTACAAACCAAAAGGTGCCATTGTTAGAAACAAAGGCCAACTATCAATTTTTTTAAAAAAATTCCTTATTACCTTAACATCAGAAGCAGAATAGGTATTCTTAATTTGCAGCCCTATAAAATAAAATGTGTCCGCACCCAGTAAAATGAACTCCCACAGACTACCAAATTTTTAATCCATTAATTATCTAACAAAATATGCTCCACCTTATACCTTTTTGGTAATGAACAATATTGCCATATAAGAAAAAGGACATAATACACATGTGCATAGCAAATGCATGTCTACTGCATGCACAGGGAACAGAAAGGGACAACTAGACATGACTTTCCAACCCCTGCCCAGGTAGTGAACTACAAATATGTATGTGTTCTTCACATACATCAAATCCCAGCTAGGACTGGTGTTTTTCTCTGCTAGAGTTTACATTTCTCTCCTTCTTTTTCTTTGATCTGTAAACAAGCAATGATTCAGCAGAAAGGCTTGAGGGCAGAAGGAGCCTCTAGCCAATCCAGGGAATAGAAGCAGCATTCTCTTGGTGGTGTCAACTGCACAAGGATCCAGGGCTTTTGGAATGAGAAGACTTGAGACTGAGTCACACCAAAAGCGTCACGCAAGACCTCCAAACACAACATGCCTCTTGTCTCATGATTGGAGGGCCAGGTAATGAGCAGTAGGTGGCAAGAAGGCATCGTCTCAGTTTTCCAGTTTGGGTAACCTAGCAAAGGGTGCCAAGTATATACAGAGTTCTGTTTTGATTCACGCAGACTCAAAAGAGATGCCCAGGTGGGTCCTGGAAAATGTACCTGACATTTCCACAAGCCAAGTAAGTAAAAGGGAAGAGGATCCTCCATCCTCCAAAAGGATCTCCCACATTGGTGGGAGAATGTTTGGAGGTGGGCAGGAGGATTTGATTTCTTTTCCTATTTATTTATTTGAAAGATTTCTACCCTACCTTTCCCCCCACAATGAAGGGGACTTAAGGCAGCTTACAACAGTCAAACAAAACAGTATTAAAACAACATCTTACAAGTATAATTTGAATTCAAATCTGCATCAGAAGAACACTTGTAGGATTTGCCATGCTTGCCTTGTATCTTATGAGCCACCGAAATTCATTTTACAAGCTGGGAAAGATTAATTTCAGCATCACTACTGGAACATGAATGTTCTACTGTGGGAAAGTGCTGCTCAATGAACTCATTCATGAATATGAATCATCACTGCTATTTTTAATTTACTTATTGACAAAATGTTGATTACACTTTTCATTTGAGATGACAAGGGCTGCGCATAAATCACAACACACATCAGAACCATATTTATAAATAAATAAATAAATAAATAAATAAATAAATAAATAAATAAATAGTTATTTATTGAAATGTTAATATTCAAAGGTTAAGCAAACTAAAAGGCAAAGCAGAGAAAGATAACAGCAGACCCTTGCTTTACCACGGTAATCCATTCTGGATTCATATTGTAATGCAGAGTCGTAATTAGGGTGGAGCCTGAGGGGCACCTACCCTGGACGCAGGATTGGCCGCAGGCTCCACCCTAGTTACGGAAGTGACTGCCGGGCTGAAATAGAGCTGTTTGCCCAAGGCCACCCAATTTAGTGAATGGCAATGATGGAATCTGAACTTTATTTAAGGCACTGCTCTCTTGCCCTATTCATGCTATTACTATGCCATTGTCAGTTACAATCTGCAGCCTATTCTATGAACACAAGTTCCCTTTATGTCAACAGAGTTCTTGCCAGAACAAGGGCTTTTGGAGTTAAATTACCTGTTAAAATAAAGTAACCCCGTTCTGACCCATCCCTGACCTGGGTATGCAATGATCAGCATTTTGAGAACACTTTACGAGGCTTTCAGGCTAATGCAACAGCAGCTGCAAGGCTCCTCTCTGCTTTTTGACCTCAGAAACCACACATTAGCATGCTAATGCCAGGGGGGCACTGTGACCGCATGAAAGCCTCTAACTCAAGGCAAATGGCAGTGAAGTATCGGAGGGCACCTGCAGCTCCTTATCTGCAAAATGATGGGGGGAGGGGCGCAGAAACTTTTTCAGTCCTTTTTTGGGAAGGAGATACCCTTTCTATATGCTCCTCCATCTAGTTTTCAGTTTTAGCTGAGAGCTAAGAATGAACTTCACCAGCTGAGTTCAAATGGAGCCCATGAGATGATGGGTTCACACTGACATGACCTTAACTGCAGTGGCATGAGTGAACCATTATCATCATCATTATTTTGGGGATGAAATTACAGAGTGGTGAATCCCCTAATCAGATAATTACAGGCGGGGACTCCACAGATAAGAATTTAGTTCCCAGTCTTTTATTACAGTTTCGCCTGACTCTCCAACAGAATCTCCTTTCTTAAATGAAGCCAACACCCAATACACCATTACTAGCTTAGAAGTCTCTACATTCCAGGGGTGAACAAGGGCAAGTAGCCTGAAGATCCACTAGATACAATTCATAGAGGGCCTCCTCTGGTGAAAGTTGCCAAAAATGAATAAGAGCTTCATACATCTACTATTTATATTCCTTTAGTTTTGTTCTCTGAAATGCAAATCCAAACAATTGTGCGACTGTGGTACTTAGATGGAAGCAGGACAAAGCACCTGGGAAACTCACTTCCAGACTGACGAGTCCTGCAACTGGGTTTAAACTAGGGTGGTAGATTACTACCAGCACCCAAAGCCAAGGGAAATGAGACAAGCAGTGGCTGGCTTGGAAAAACAACAACAGCCACCGTTCCTTCCAGGTTATCAGAAAGCCCCAAAATGAAGGATTTTCACAGCATCTGATGCAACACAGCTTTAGAACTATATTTTGGCAGGCAACAGAAAGAGAATGTAAATAGCATCTCAGTTCCAGAGGGTCTTGGGATGAAGTGGATTATTTGGATCCCTTTCAATTGGGCTTCAGACTGGAATTTGGGATGGAGGCAACCTTGAACCTACGCTAGGGATTGGGACAGGGGGAATATGTCCCTGTTGGTCCTGCTGGAGCTCTCAGTGGCTTTCAACACCATCAATCATGGTGTTCTTCTGGGTTGATTGGCCAAGTTGGGAGTTGGGGCACCATTTTGCAGCAATTCCACTCCTACCTGGTGAACAGGTTCCCGATAGTGGTGCCGGGGATGCCTGTTTGGCACACTGGCCCTTGAGGTATAGGGTGCCACAGGGCTCTATCCTATCCTATCTCCCATGCTCTTTAACATCTACATGAAACTACAGGGAGAGGTCATCCAGGGATCTGGAGTGGGGTGCCATTAGTATGCTGATGACACACAGCTCAATCTCTCCTTTCCACCTGATTCCAAGGTGGCTGTTGAAGTGCTGAGGTTCCTAAAGTGCTACCTGGAGGTGGCTGGGACCTGAATGAGGACCAACAGGCTGAGATTAAATCTGGAGAAGACAGAGCTTCTCCTGGTTCAGAAATCCATGATGCAAGTGCTAGAATATCGTCCTGAGCTGAATGGGATTGCACTCCCCTTGAAGGAGCAGGTCCATTGCTTGAGGGTCCACCTGGATTTGAAGCTGCTCCTGGATTCCCAGGTGGCGGCTGTGGCCAAGGAGGCCTTTGTCCAGCTTTGACTGGTGCGCCAGCTGCAACCACACCTGGATTATGTGCAACCATACCTGGCCACAGTGATCCACGCTACATGGACATCAAGGTTAGACTATTGCCCTTGAAGATGGTTCTGAAACTGCCGTTAGTCAGTGGCCCGTGTGCTTGCTAGAAGTAGGTGGTTTGACTGTCACGACACTGCTCTAGTGGCTACATTGGCAGCCCATTTGTTTCCAGGCCCAATTCAAGGTGCTGGTCTTGACCTTTAAAGCCCTTTATAGCTTGGGGCCAGGATATCTGAGCGATCACCTACTTTTGTACAAATCAGTTTGGCCTCTTTGGTAATTGAAGGCCCTTCTACAGGTGATGTGGCCTAAGGAGGTGAGGGTGGCAGCAAGGAACAGGTCCTTCTCAGCAGAGGCACCAACTTTCTGTAATACCCTCCCTCTCAGCTGACAAGCAGCTCCCTCCTTTCTGGCAAGGCCTAAAGACATTGTTATTTAGATCAGCCAAGTCCAAGTCTTTTTAATATTGGATATTGTGGGTTTTTCAAGCAGGTTAAATTTTATGGGTCTACTCCCTTGTTACTGTTAGTGATTGCTGCTGCCAAAAAAAATTATGATTTTTGTTTTTGATCTTTTAAAGTATTTTTTTAATGCTGCCTTGTCTTGAATAGATTTTTTGTGTATGGTTTTTAACTGTGATTTTACGCTGTAAGCCACTCTTATCTCCCCAATGGGCATTCAATCGGGGTAGGAATTTAGTAAATAAATATTCTGGCACTGTCCATAAATTAACATGCTCCATGCACATGCACACACATCAAGCATTTAGTGGTATACTGTATTTTAAAGGTCTAAACGGTTACAGCTTCTATTGCATTCATCTTCACAGGAAGCCTGTGGGGCAGGTTTGTTTGCTAACAGAAGCCTATGCAGCAAACTGCAAGACAGAGGAGAGATGTGAATCAGGACCTTCACTTCAACTGACTGCACCACTCTGCTTCTCATTGCTTTGGTTTGCTCCTACTTCTGAACAGCAGCTTTTGGCTGCACAATGGGCTGATCACCGACTGCTGTCTCCCTTAAGGAATCAGCACCAATCAATCTTGCTGCTATTTTCTAGGATATTTAAAATGAACTATGAAAGCAATGTTTCAAGGGCAGCTTCTGTGACTGCTTTTCATGCTCATTCACATACACCTTAGGGCAGCTGTTCAAGGAAGGAGAAATTTGGGATGGAATCCCAACAGCGGCTGGGCTGGAGTGGCTGAAAGGGGAAAATGTTACTTGCCAGCTAAGAATAGGGGATTCCAAAACTGCTGCAAGAAACACTGCATATACAGATGAAATATGCCCTTGAAAATGGAGCTGTACCATTGTGGTGCAATACCCAGTGATAGTTATGCTGTGGAGAAAGCGGGCAATTTCTCAACTTCTTACTTTTCTTCAAGCAAGCCACCCTAAGGACTTTTAGAAGGGCTAACAGCAATGCAAGTGCACATGTGTAAAAAAAAAACCTACAGCAGAGACAGAAGGCAGTACAACATCTGGGAGCATTGCTGCTGAAAGCTCACTCTCCGCAGAGAGGGCAGCATGACTACAGAGTGACTCATAGGTGCAGAATGTCAACAGGCAAGCAGCCCAGCGCCAGATGCTCACAGGCAAGCATGTGGTCTCACAGTTGCATACAATTTCACTGCAGTAGCTTTTCTCCAGTCACCTTTTGTTCTACACATCTGCCTGCACGAGATCTCGTCCAAAGTCTCCTTGCATCTCTCATCCTCAGTGGGAAAAATCTCTTGCATGGGCTTTTTTTTTAAAGAGATAAAGGCCCTTTTCACACTCAGCAAAAGGAGTCAACCTTTTTAGGGCTAAATTACCCACAAACATGTGCAATAGAAAGGCAGCCAGGCAGTTTGCTGGAAAAGCCGGTTAGGAACTGCATGACTGGAAGTGGAGCCACAAGTGCTTAACTCTTTCCCTGCCCTCCAACAATAGCACCCAAATCAGTTTTTTCCAGCACAAAGAGAATGCTGGACTATTGATGTTTTTAACCAGATAGACAGGTACAGGTGTTTGCTAAAGGAATCCCCTAAACCCTATTACTGCTTCACAGATGCAAGACATGTGTGTGGTCTCAGGAGGTGAATACATAGAGAAGAGTCAGCAGACCAAATTTCAGATCCCTAGCACATGCAAACCATCTGTTCCCACCTCCAGAGAGTCCAGACAGACTCCATCCTCTTCTTACAGTGTAGCCGTGCAAGGGAAGGATGGGCAGGGCTGGAGACGCCTTCCTTCTCTCCTTTAGCATCCAATGCCACTTCTACCACCTCCTCCTCCAATGGCCAACAGGGGGACTGCTGGAAGTTTAGCATTCCCTCCATGGCCATTAGAGGAAGAAGTGGCAATGCTAGATACAAGAGGACAATGAGGAAGGCTCATTCATTCATTCATTCATTCATTCATTCAAATTTTTCATATTTTTACACCACCCTTAATCCAAGGAGCTCAGGGTTGTGTGCATGGTTCCTCCCTTTCTTTTGTCCACTTTAAAAGTTATCTAAGCCAGCAATTTTTACCTTACAGTTGTATTTTTGTTTTCAGTGTTTTTGGCCATAAGAACATAAGAAGAGCCCTGCTGGATCAGGCCAAAGGCCAATCTAGTCCAGCTTCCTGTATCTCACAGTAGCCCACCAGGTGCCCCAGGGAGGCACAAGACACAAGACGCTTGCATCTTGTTGCCACTCCCTTGCACCCGGTACTCTGAAGTAGCCTACTACTAATGTAAGGAGGTTGCACAATCCATCATGGCCTATAGCCCATGATGGACTTTTCTTCCAGAAATCCGTCCAAACCCTTCTTAAAGGCATCTAGACCAGATGCCATCACCACCTCCTGTGGCAAAGAGTTCCACAGACTAACCACCCGCTGGGTAAAAAAGTACTTCCCTTTATCTGTTAAAGGCCATAACCTTTGATAGAATGAATATATTATACTCCAGTTTGTTTCATTGCATTCTGCATGAAATTCCACACTGAATGGTATTTAGATGACCGTGGCCAACCCCACAGACCAAGAAGCCCACAAGTCAGTAATAGCCAGATACTCAGGAATTCCTTGCTCTTAAACACCATTGTCCTCTTAGGATAACCACCTGAGATACACAACTACTTTGCTAATAGTTTTTTTTTTAAGCCCAGTGTCATTTAGAATATTGTATGTGTCAATTTTACGTTGAACGATTAACCATGTTCTATAAAAGTCGCATTTCAAAAAGCGGTGCACACCAACTACCTACAAGATACATGCATTAGAAAGCTCAGACCAAATACCGCAACAACCTCCTTCCTTCAGCCCATTTCTGCTTGCTTTAAGGTTTATTTGGTGAGCACGTCTGCATAGCAGCAGATTCCAATAGATGGTAGCAGTGGAGAGGGGGTGGGCCATTCAGCATCTCTGTGGTATGCCTCTGCAGCAACAGTTTACATTTAAACCGGTCATTAATAGTTACTGAGCAGGTGCATCTCAGTATATCTGCACTGTCTGGCCCAACCAGTCTACCTCTTGCCACTCAAAAGGGAGGAGAGCAGGTTCTACTACCCAGTCTCATGCATTCACACCACTGTAGTAGTATCACCTGCTGAGCAGCTCACATCACCCAATGTGGCAAAATACAGGTCTGCTCTCCCAAAAATATGAGACCCCAAAATTGCATGCATTATGGTAGTGTCTATGGTACTTAATACTCTTCCAGTTTCTTAGCTATAGTGTTATACAGTATAAATGGTCATACTTTAAAGTTTATGTACCCCAGGAACTACTAAAAAGGAGAATAGGGGGAGGCTAAGGAAAACAGACTTTCAGAATTACAGTTAAGGAATTATATATATGTTGGAATAAGAAATGGACATTTAAGAATAGTGTCTGAAATCAGCTCATTGTCAAATTACCACCATTACTTGGAAGCAGTTTAGAAGGAACTGAGAAAAAAGTGTTGCGGACTGCAACTGGGGTAAGATATTCATACTGGAAGCAAAGTCTAGGTGCACAATTGCAAAAGAAAATTGTTATGGTCTTACATCGTTGGTACCAGCTGTCTCTAAACCACTTAATAAAAATGCATACATTACAAACGATAATGGCCAAAAATGTATTTGCAGCTCTGCTAATTTCTGGCTTACATGATTTCTGGCTTGCTGTGCAATTGTTCTGAATGAAAATCCAAGCATTGGAAAGTCAACATTGGCAAAACACCACATTTAACTCCTATCATCTTATAGCTTGAACTCTAAATAGTAGACAGAGAATTAAAAACTCAAACAAAGCTGACAACCACCTCTTGATTAAATATACATACCATACCTTACTTTCAATAATGTATTTAATGTTTTTCAAACGCTTCAATTACTTCTTGAATAATAGTCTATGTTTTGCAGAGCTATGTATGTGTGTTTGTGGGGGTTTTTTAAGTAGCAAAAACACAAATGAAAGGAGGACCAAACTTACGTGTCACTGCTTCTGCTGCTATTGCAAAGCTGCTTTCAGATATTTCCTTGGGAGATGCTGTTCCATTCAACAGGGATCTATGAGATGCTGAGCTTTCCTGTGATGGGTTTCCCTCTTTCACACCTGTGACCTGACTTTGGGAGGGAAGGGCTGGGCTAGTGGGGCTTGGAGTAGTTGCTGCTACCGTTGAATTCGCCATGGCAGAAGGGCACATGTTTGCATCTTGGCCTGAAAGAGATGAGATGATTCTGACATGAGCCTCATTTGTCAGCAGGAACACTTGGTGCCTAAGCCCCTGGAAAATGTGCATCTTCAGGTCATCTCTCAACTGATCAGTAGGAAAATCACTGAAGTAACAGACCAAGTGACAGAACTGTGCTGCACTGAAATGCTAGACTATTGTCCATTAACATCTTTTTACTACCCGGATGGAATGGGAAAAGGATGATTCAAATGTGTGCCAGTCATTGTGTAAGAAGAGAGTAGTTAAACTGTACAAATGCATTTATAACTCACATTAGTGACTGTGAAAGACGAAACAGGGTATTTTCCCCGCCAGCATTAATTAGGTATGGTTGAGAGTATGACCTTATGAATGCCATCCCCAGGCATAGATAAGTATGCAGCCTTGTTCATATGATTAAGATAATTTGAATTACCGGTAAGCCCTTTTTTCTTCCTGCAATTTGGCCTGAACAAGGAAAGTTTGGATACCATTAAAGTGAGACATAGTAAAAAACAAAATAAGCAGGAGTAATCCACCACTTCCATTCAATCCTGTTTCACATCAGAAAAGAGCAAGGAACATTATGGCCAATGACAGTGACAATTAAATCCCCTTATGCACAAATCCCAATCATCTTTGCCACTTTTTTTTTTTTTACATGCAGTGCATCTCTGTAGTACAGCTGCAGCTCACCCCATCACTATGCTTTTGGAAAAAGCTGCACCTGCTGAATTTCTGCCTGTTATGCAGCTGTCAGAGCCATAAGAATCTTAACCCCCCCCCCATAACAACTCTGAGTCGGCTCACTCTATAAGTTGTGCTTAGGGCAAATAGTTGTGCTTGTAGCAGCACAACATGACAAAAGGCCATTCTAGAAACCTGCAGCATTTCCACAGTTATCTCCTGCCAGACCCATGCAACTAGATTGTTATGCGTTGCAAATCACTCTCAAAGAGCGTTTTTTTTTCCCCTTGGTAAACTCACTTGCTTTCTTTGCTTATTTTCCCATAGATAGGACCTGTGGTCTCAGCACTCCCACTCCCTGACGTTCAAGGATATGTAGAGTATTTTAGCTCACATAGGTCTGTACTGGTGCACGTAGCTGGCAGGGACCAACACAGGCTGCGCCCAGGGGCACCTCCCTTATGAGGAAATGCTACAGTTTTTGAGGCTCTTCAGTCTAGAAAAAAAGATGCCAGAGGGGGGAAATGATTGAAACGTACAAAATTATGCAGGGGAGGGAAGTATGTTCTTTTCCCTCTCTCAACACCAGAACCAGAGGACATCCACTAAAATTGAATGATGGGAGAGTTAGAACAGAAAAAAGAAAATACTTTTTAACCCAGCGGGTAATTAATCTGGGGAACTCCTTGCCACAGGATGTGGTGGTGGTGTCTGGCCTGGATGCCTTTAAAAGGTAATTGGAAAGATTTCTAGAAGAGAACCCAATCACAGGTGACAAGCCATGAGGGGTACATGGAACTTCTGGGTTTTAGAAGCAGGCTACCTCAGAATGCCAGATGCAAGGGAGTTGGCAACAGGATGTAGGCATCTTGTTGTCTTGTGTGCTCTCTGAGGCATCTGGTGGGCCACTGTGAGATACAGGAAGCTGGACTAGATGGGCCTTATCCGGTGGCCCATCTTATGTATTGCGAGAAAAAGCGCTGGCTTTTCCTAGGGCATCCAACATACCCAGTTGAGCCTGGCTGACTGACAAATCCTTTTTCTCACCCTCCTGACCCCCTCCCCCGTTTCACCTACAGACCTATTTATCCTCTGCCTGCCTTCAGCATCCCTTCCTGCTCCTGCTCAGCACCCAGAATAGCAACCATTTACACAGGACAAGTGAGCCGCTTCAGAGGGGTGGAACCACACTTTATATAAACTAAATTACACCTTAGGCAAAAAGAGTGAGACCAAACACCCATAATTACACTGACGGTAACAACAAGGCCTGCTTGCAGCCAGGCAGGCAGGGGGCAGAGGGCAGGAAGGAAGGGGCCTCTGACCCATTATTATAGTCAATATAACAAGAGGTCCTACATGCAGGCAGACAGAGAGGAAAGACAACAGGCCCTACACATATAATCATAGTGACTAGAACACAGCTCTGCTTGAAGCAAAAGGACTAGATTCCCTGGCTACTACATTTAATAGGGTACTCTCTTCAGGCTCCCAGGAGGCTGTGCATCAACCCAAGGCACACAGATTTGGAGTAACCACTATAGCAGCATTTATCAAAAAGTCAAAAGCATCACCAACAATAATTACCAACATGAAGCCTCTTAGAGTGCAATCGAACCTGGAGTTAGGCTGGCACAGTAAGACCAGCAAAGTTTGGCTGGCACAAAGGACACTGCCAAATATGTTTTGACCACTTCGGTCAGAGAGGCCAGCACACAGACGTGCTCCATCCTTCCCGACTCCAAGAGTGGTCCAAACACGCTTTACGGTGGCCCTTGGGCCAGCCAAACTGTGTCAGTCTAACTCCAGGATTGTGCTTTTAGGGTAAGAGCATAGCAGCACAGATAAATGAGGAAACATGAGAAAATAAGATGGTGGATCAGACCTTGGACAATTTTATTCAGTACAGTGGTAAGGGCAACTGCCATAGATGTGCTGTATTGTTTATTTTTTTTACTCCAGGTGTCTTCAGCCTTGTCAGACTCTAGATGCATTTTTAATTGCAATATGCAACCATATATGTCTATCTTCCCGCTTTTCTCCTTAGGGCAGTGATGGCAAACCTATGACACGCGTATCAAAGGTGACACACCACAATGTTTGGCGTGACACACTAGCATTCACCAATGCCTGACAAAATCTGAGTTTACTGTACTGTATTTTTCATTTTTGTAATTATTTGATGTTTCTTTATATACATAGCACCACACATGATTGGACTGTATTGTTTTGCTTAAATACTTGAATATATAGAATTGTTTCTCTTTTATTTGGGAGGGGGATTGACACATCAGCAGAGTCCAGCTAGGCATTTTCCTAAATTTTGACACGCCAAGCCCAAAGGTTCACCATCACTGCCTTAGGGTAACCAGATGCAAGCTGTGATGGATGAGCTCCCTCCATCTTGAATTTGGCTTAGATGGAAGCTGAATTATTATCATCCCCCTCCCCTCAGAAAATGGCTCAGGTAATTTTCAGAGCCAACATGAATTTGACTTTATCCCAAACAATTCTTCTAAACTCCACCCCAGTTTTCCTCCTAGCCCCACTTATCTAGAGGCAGTCTGGCAAAAGTTATGGGGGGGGGTGTTTCTCTCCACCAGCTGCATAGCATGACAGACCACAACGTAGTTTTCTTAAGGCTTCTGAATACGTAGTTTTCCATGGGCTACTGCAATAATTGGGACTGGCAAATGAATGAATAGACGAAAGGAAGGGAGTTGTTCTTTGGCTTGGATTAAAATCAGAGCCAAATAAGAATTTGAGGGTTCTAGAGCTTACTTCATGTTTGAAATAAATGCCACTCTTGGAGATACCAGTAAATAAAAGAGAAGACAGTAAGAGCCATCCATAGCTGAGGTGGAGATGGAATTTAACACACGTTACAGTACTTGTGATGTAGTGGTGAGAAATACTGTACTTCCTACTATTCCGCTTTCTACAGAACTATTAAAAAGCTCAGGAGGCCCATTTTCCTTTGCATATATGTCTCTAAACACCCTAGGAAAAAAAATGGTGATGTCACTGCTGCTGCACACCTTAGGTCAGGGTGTGACCCAGTTGTTGGTCCTAACACACCAATGGATGGCAGATGATTTTATATATAAACAACACTCAGCTACATAGTCCCAATAAGAAATTACAAATTAAAATCTAAAATGAGTACTTAAAGGAACAAACTATTTGGTAAGAAAAAGTTAATAAAGAATTGCAGAATCAGCAGGAAAATAAAATAAAAATAAGCCCCACAGAACACATTCAAAGCAGCAAAGGCTTTCTGAAATAAATGAGGATTAACCATCCATCTAAAAGCCAACAATATAGTACACAGATCTGTCTAGGGAGAGAATTCCAAAGTATGGGTGCCACGTCACAAACACCTGCCTGGCCTCCAAAGGCAACAGTACCTGGAGAATGCTCTTAATAATAACAGGTGACTTAATTGTAAAGAACAAGGTAATCTGCTTGTGCTCGGAGGCCATTTTCTCCTTCCATCTACTTTTCCATTCCAAGGACGTAAATTAAGTCTTGTATACATCACCTTCCTACATATGAACCCAGAGTAAAACAGTTATTCACCTTACAGCATTTCTTTTATGAATGTGAGGGGTCTCACACCAATTGCTTACCAATTTTGCAATCCCTTGGCTGTTATTGGTACCTTGATGGCAACCTGCTCCATGCCCATGTGCTACCAAGGCTTATCCTTTGATGCCCTTCTGTGGTTCCTGGCTTGTGAAAGCCATTGTTTGTCACTATCTCCAAATATATTATTATTGCTAGCCACAATGTACCTCCTAACCAGAATTATAAAAAAAACAAACCCAAAGCTATGGCTTTTGAGTGTGATTCTGAGGCAGAGGGGTAGAAAGAGGGGGGCAGATGCCCCCCTTATGCCGTAGAAAGAGGCATAAGAGGGGGCAAATGCAGCAGTGGTGGAAAGGGTGCCATAGGTGGAGGGCAGATGCAGCAGGCACAAAAAAAAGTGACACACTTTTTGGCCTGCCCATCCTCACTTTTTCCCAGAATGCTTCTAAATGGAGCAATTCCAGGCTCAGGGAGGTGTGGCCAGGTGGGGCGGCAGCGCTGGGGTGCAGTGACATCACCCCGCCCCTTGTGCTCTGTGAGCCTGTTATGGCTCTGTTTAGAGGCAATGTAGGGTTATTTGTAACTAGATGGTGGAAATAAGTCACATAGAGTAAATGCATTGTTTGAATGTTGTACTGTATATAAGAGGTAACATGTTTTATGCCATTAGAAACAAGAGTTTACTCTGGTGTGGTCAATTCCCATCTCTCATCAACGAAAGAGGATTCAAGCATATTCGCCATAGATGTCCCTCACTGAACTCTACCTGAGAGGACCACCTCATTTAGCTTCACAGATGCACCAGCCCTGCTTATCTGAAAGTAACAGGTCAGCAACATCTCCGGAGAAAGGACTAGAGAGAAAACAAAACTTTCAAGGAGCCCAAGGAAGGGCTGGACAAGGCCAGCTTCCATAGAACAGAAGCCGTGAAACAGCACTGCACTTTTCCTGACCTATTGGTTCAGCTGTGCTCTCTGAATCATACTCCAGGGACACAAACAGCTCCCTCTACATCCTGAATGTCAGATTTGGCCCATGCTAGAAGAAGAAGGGCTCTCTGAAAACACTCTCAGACACACACAGCCTTGTGTCCAAAAACAGGAAAACAAATATTGGTTTGGCCTAGTAATTTTTCGCTCAATGCAATAATTATTTTGAGACAAAATGTCTCCAGAAAGAGACATTTATCAGAAAAAAATTCTCCTGGATTAAAGCATCTACGTATGATAATGTAGGGGGAAAAAACTCAAATGTTTTCTAAAATAGTTTAAATATAATTAATTTTCAACACTGAAAGGTTTGGGAATACAGAAGGAAACATCAAGGGCAAAACTGGGGACATGTAATCATCCTTGAATTCCCCCACTTTGCATTAGACTTCTGTAAATATTTGCAGTAATGATGATCACAGCTTTTTTCTTTCTGATGCTGTGATGCATAGCACTGAAAGATCAGGAAGCCACATTCTTGCCCTAGGTAATGTGGCAAGAATTCTTACCAGAAAACAGGGCAGCATCCCCACATTGCCTGTACAAGTGGAGGCTTCTTCCCGTCTCCTTGAACTGTGCTGTAGAACAGAGTATAACACAGGCACAGAATGTAGTTTTAACCAAACAATGCTAACATTTTAGTAAAGCCACTGATTAAAAAAGAAGTTGGTCTGAAACAAGTTCTGGGTAGTTTGGCTGCACTTCTTGACATACCTTGATATGTATACACTGTGTGCTGTATACTAAGCAACATTATGGGAATCAGGCAATGATAGTATTTCATGGTTACAGGACAGCTGAGCAGAACAGAAAGTGTGGTAGAGAAGAAAGCCATGGGCTAGAGTGTCCCCATGATTCTCCTCTCTTCCACACTTCCTCTTCCTTTCCAATCCAGGGAGCAATGAAGAGCAATAGAGGCAAATGACTGACAATCTCAGTCAGCCTCGTCCTGAGTATTAGTAGGTTGGTCCTGCATATTAGTAGTATGGTATATGCAGACATATACAAATAACTGTCTAATTGACGGCTGGAACAAACATCACCCAGACATATCTGTAGTTCACAAGCACTAAAAAACAGAATAGGAGCAACAAGTTTTCACATCCTTCTTGATCAAACCACTGTTGGGAGTGATGGAACATTACCAATATTTAGCCAAAGCAGAAAAGCTCTTGCATAAAGATTTATAGCTGTATGATACGGCTGCTGTATTCATTGACTCACATACCAAATAAGATGCCATAGCAGATAAATGAAAATCTTTTAAGTATGGTGCAGACTCTGGATGAAGTCAGACGCTATGCTTAATAGAAGACAACATCCAATACAAGGGCTCTTAAAGACTACATGAAAATGGCAATTATTGCAGAATTCAGCAGCCAACGCTGTCTCGATGTCTCTCTTTCCACCAACAGTGCTGGAAGAGGTAGGCTGTCACTAGTCCAGTCCTCTTTGCTCTTAGGAAAAAGGATCAGAGAGCCCACTGAAGCAGCTCAATGAATGCTAGGCCAGAAGAGGGTGTAGGGCAGATTCGGGTGTTGGGGTCTCAAGTTAGGTATTCTGTTCCCTCCCCCAACTCAATGTGAGTTTGCCATCATTTCCAAGGATGCCAGCTCAGGGTTCACTCATGAATCCAGGAAACCTTCTAAACACACTGTGTCCACTTCTGGCATCTGACCTCTTTCCTCCAGTTCCTTGGAACTGAGTAGATCACAATGCACATGGAAGGCTTTTATAATATAGGCTCACTTCAGACATCATGTCCAACATAGTGTGTTGAAACGTACCTATAGCTTTGCATAATATCTGAACTGACAAGCCACAATTGGTAAACCAGAAACCATGGTTGATTTGTGAGCCATGATTAGGCTTATGATTTTTATCTTTGACAAATCATAGGGTGGCTGATTGTCTTCCTCCGAAGGTCACTGAACTTACAGATGCATTTTCTGAGTTGGCAGGCAACTCGATACCATAGTTTGCGATTGTAGAAAATAAAACCATGATTTCAATTCTACACTATGGCAAGACACCATGATCTGGTTCATGGTCAACAAATGACTGTAATGATTGTGAAACCAATTTCAACTTGGTTTCACATCCCAGTTTGTAAGGCAGAAATAAGCCGTAGTTCCCAGATCCACATGACCTGCAGAGATGCATATTAACAATCCCGGACTGCAACAAGATGGAGCAAAGTTACAAGGGGTTGAAAGAGGGCGTCAAGGAACTTGTTTACACCCCCAGCATGCTATATTCAGCTGTGTGAACCATGCTAGTGTCCAAATTGAGCCACAGTACTGTTTTTGCTTATGTTTTATCTACTGACAATTGGTTTTGTTAAACGGGATGAAATATTAAAATAAATGAAGCTTTTCCTTGTATTATTTCTGTAGCAGTTGACAGGAGGAAAAAGAGTTCAGAAATAAAAGGGGAAAATTAGGGCCAAATCAAACAAACAGCCCAATCCTATCTAACTTTCCATGTTGCCACTCCCGGGTGGTGTCCCCTGGTGAGTCAACTCAGACCTATGCCAGCAATATTACTGGCGCAAGTCCACATGGATCCATTAAGGCGGACCAGGCCTGGGAAGAAGGTTAGGATTTGGTAGGCATTGCTGCAGCTGAACCCATCCCTTCCTGGGTCCAAGCAGCCCATACCTCCCCGCTGAGATACACCCAATTGTGCAGCATCCACACTGTTCTGTACTCATATTCTCCAAGATCATAGAAGGATTCTTACTTTCCCAGAGGATATGATTCTCTGCTATTTGTTCTGTAAGCTGCAGCACTGTTCTGATTAACATTTACATCTATCCAGGTTCCTGTGCCAGATTTAAATACAGTCACTTTATACAGCTTGTAATTTATTACATGTTAAGAGCAACATACACCGCAAAAAGGGCCTTAACAGAATAAACCCCTCTAGGCAGTGCTGTAATACAAGCATCAGCTATTAGCAATCCTAAAACTTAGCACGATCTCGACATTCAAGTTTTTAATTGTATAGGAGGGAAGAGCTACCTGGCAAAAAAAAAGAGGAGTCAAGTGTGTGTATTTATTATCATACAGGTTAGCATGTGTCAGCAGTGAACGTTCCCCCAGTTCATGGAGTTTCTGCACCAATCTTTCACAGAAAAGAAAAGACACATAAAAATAGCTTTGGTTACAGACAGAAACCCACAGTTGGGAGGATGTGTTTGGCGGCAGCTGGGTTCCGAGAGCTTTCTTCAAAGCCACAAAGATTTGTGGGCAAACGCTTGGACCTTTTAATAGTGAAGACAAAGCTGTGGTTTTAGGGGGGCCAAAGCTGAAATCCTGCATGCAGTTTTCAGGTGCTAATGATCCACCATTCTCCATCAAAGCCAGGCTTCATACAGGTCTTTGTCGATAAGGTGGCAAGTCTCTATGTACAAAAAAAACATACAGCACAGTGGTTCTCAAACTTTATAGCACTGGGACCCACTTTTCAGAACAACAATCTGTCAGGACCCACCAGAAGTGATGCCATGGCTGTGACATCATTAAGCAGGAAAATTTTTAATACCCCATACAACATAATCAAATCTAAGTAAGTAAATTAAAAGTTTACAATAAGTATGTTTAATTTTTTTTTAAAAGAACCATCCTCCTTGCCTTCTCAAGCAATTGCTGATCTGTTTTTAAAAAATCCCCAAACATCCCAAAGACTGCAATCCTACCCATACGTGCCTGGAAGTAAGCCCCATCGACTATCATTGTTAAAAGTGTATTCATAGTAGCCTGTTAAAAGTACTGATTTGTAACACTTTCCCAAATGCAATTCCATACCATGATAGTATCAAGTCTAATATCTTAAAAAAATACAAATTGAAATGAATGGGGACCCACCTAAAATTGGCTTGCAATCCACCTAGTGGGTCCAGACCCACAGTTTGAGAAATACTGAAATAGCTTATACCCGCAGATACTCAAATGTAAGTCAATTTCACAGATAAGTTGAGGCAGGTTTTGAGCCAAAAATCATGGAATTTTCTATTACCCTCAGATAAGTCAGGGGATAAAACTTAATGGGGTGTCTGACTATAATTTTGTCTGATTTTGATTTTTCCCTCTCTTGCTTCTCCCACGCTGAGAAGATCACTGCAATCAATGCAGCAAGGGGAGAATGAGGGAAATGGTGCTTGTGAAGAGGTGCATAAGTTACCCCCCAAATAATGACACAAGACAGGTAGCACTGAATTGATGTGAAGAAGAAAGATTCAAACTGCAGGGGGGAAAAACCACCTACCACAGCACAGCAATTTCAGAAAGGGTTGGGAGTTAACAGCATGCTCAGAAGAGCTAGCTATTGAGCTCTGACCAATATAAACAATGGAACAGAGATCAAAGGACAGCTCTCTGCAAAGCTTGGAACATTTCTGCAATCATAAAAGATGGTGCAGACACCTTGCATACCATCAACAGACAGCTGACAACCCTGAACTGCCCTGACCCCTGACTGACTGGGAGATAAGATGAGGAGACAATTTAACAGCTCATTTATTGGTAAAAATTTCTCCTCTTGTAGCCGGGTATCTACAGTACATCAACATTAGTGATATGTTGATTTGGTCACAAGTACATGGGTCAATATTGTGTTCTTCATGGCTTTTTGCCAGAGTAACACAAGAGACAGCATAAACATTGTATATAAAAGCATCATTTACATGGGCAAGATGTGTAATACCAAGCTTTTGTTTGCATGAGGAATGAATGAGATTATCAGATGACGTCAAGTTAAGAAAGCTTGCAGCTTACACTAGTTTAAACTTTTATTTCATCAGTTGGACACTTCTAACAGCGCAATCCTAACCTGCACTGGAATAGGCAGGCTGGCTCACCTGCACTGCATTCTAACCATGTTAGGAGGCGGTGGCAGCTCAGTGCAGGGCACGGAGATACGTTTCCTTTGCCCCGAAGTAAGCCCCAGCCAGACCTATGGGGCTGCTCAGAGCTGCTCATGCGAAATAACAAGCGCAAGTCCACGCAGCCAAGGAGTGGTCCAAATTAGGGCCCAAGCCAAGGGCCAAGCCAAGCCAAGCCAAGCCAAGGGGTTAGGAAATGGCCCAATGGCTATGTCCCGACTCCACCCCCTCTCCACCCATAGTGCTGCCCAGTGATGTCATGCAGGGGGTACGCGGGGGTATGCGAGTACCGGTTTCTAGGATTACAGCTGGCCCCGCCCATTCGCCCGCCCACTCGTCGACTCCGCCCTCTGCAACGTTTGAATTTCCTACATGTTTGAGTTGCCTGCATGTTCTCAGAGCCAGGCAGGCAGGCAGGCAGCGAGCAAAGCCTTTCCTTTCCTTGCCACTGAAAAATGAGTTGCTCTGGGGTTTTAACATGATGCCAGGCCTTCTTAACATGTTCTGGGGGTGCTGTGGAATACTGTTGCAACTGTTGGGTCAGTTTAAAATCATCTGAGGCCTCAAAAAAGGCTTTTTTCATGTCACTTCCTGCCACGACATCACTTCTGGCTTATGACGTCACTTCTGGTGGGCGGGTCCCGACACGTGCCAATCAAAAGTGAGTACCTGTTCTTAAATCATTTAGATGACACCACTGGTGCTGCCCCATTATGACACACGCCTGCCTCCTGCATGACCTTGGCGCAGCTCTGCACCAGCAGAACTAAGCTGGCGCACAGCTGACAGTCGCAGCAGTGCACATGTGCTGGTGCTGCTGCTTGCACCAGCCCAGCAACTGAACCCATCGCGTAGACATGCCTTATGGCATGTTTGCAACAGATGTGAGAGCTGGACCATAAGAAAGGCAGAGCGCCGAAGAATAGATGCTTTCGAATTATGGTGCTGGAGAAGACTCTTGAGAGTACCATGGACTGCAAGGAGATCCAATCAGTCAATCCTACAGGAAGTCAAGCCTGATTGCTCCCTGGAAGGACAAATCCTGAAGTTGAAGCTCAAGTACTTTGGCCACCTCATGAGAAGAGAGGATTCTTTAGAAAAGTCCCTCATGCTGGGAAAGATTGAAGGCAAAAGGAGAAGGGGGAGGCAGAGGATGAGATGGTTAGATAGTGTCACCGGAATGATGAACATGAAATTGGGCGAACTCCGGAAGCTAGTGGAGGACAGGGAGGCCTGGCGTGCTGTGGTCCAGGGGGTCGCGAAGAGTCGGTCATGACTTAGTGACTGAACAACAACAGTCCAGAACAAGAGCATTGTGCCGGCGCAACGCCAGGTTAGGATTATGCCCTAAGCCAATTTTTGAACAGGATAGGAATGGGTGGCTGCAACATACTCCGTAATGTGTTAAGAGGAGTAACACTATTCACAATTGTGATCTGAAAGGTTGTTCTCCTAACAGCTCATTTACATTCAAGACTGAGCATGAAGCATCATGCTTCAAAAGCCATTTAGCAAAAAGAGCACTGGTGGCTGAAGAGTTCGGTGCCCCAGGAAGTCAAAGTGGCAGCAAGATTCACTGAAGAAGAGCTTCCGACAACTAAGATTTTCAACGTTCGCTACGTCAAATGACTATCTTTGCAATAATTCCTTAAAATGATCGCTTGGAACTGCTTTAGCTAGAGGCCAGTAACTCGATAATTCCTATTGAAAGTTATGTCTACATTTTGATAAGCTGCTTGTTCTTACAGATGAAGAACTTCCCACAATTTGTTTTATTTTATTTATCAATGCAGAGATGAGTTTGAAGGCTGAGAGAAAGAATACAGGACATATGACCTTCAGGAGGTTTGTGAAACTGTAGACCTTTCACACAGACAACCATGCCAAGGAAAATTATGGAGAGCCTAATTAAGGACATGCTGGTACAGTAATTGTATAACCTTCTTAGGTCAAACCAGCACAGGTTCTTCAAGGGGAAATTGTGCTTCTCTAACCCATTAAGAGATCTTTTGAGAAGTTAATTGAAGATCAGATATATAGGAGCTAATGGACATCATTATGAATGAGAATTATAATTTGAAGTTATCTCACTCTTTCACTGCAAATCAAGTTCATCCCTTAGCTTACGTTTTATACAAATGGTGATATCAAGCATAGTGATGCTTTAGGTTGCGTATGAGAGTTTTCTGTTGTTGTTTTTAAATTTTGTGCATGTGGATAATTTGTATGCTTGAATGCTCACCCACAGACGTTCCAAGTACTCAATGCCTGAACACTATCCCAGCTTTGTGTACATTTCTATCCAACAGCAGAATCCAAAATAAGAATGGTTCCATATAATACTGATTTTGCACACCAAATTGAAACAGCCAAGGATTTTCAGCTTCATTGACAAAATCAGGGTGTGGCTAGAATAGAGAACATCAATAGCAGCTTGAGCAAGAGTTCTAGTGCTCTGTAATATGAATACCCATAGAAAGTCAACCACCCTCCACTGGAATGAGTCAGCAGAGGATTACCTACTTTAGTGTATAAGTGTACCTCATGGATACACCAAGAGCATGTTCTAAGCTAAAAAACATAGACTTTGCTATGACCTGTGGATAAGTCGAGGGTAAAACTTGGGGGGGGGGATGAAATGCTTTGAAAATGACTTACCAGTAATTGTTTTGAGGCAGCAACAGACAGTCAACCAAAAAACAGAGCAATTTCACTTTCAGCACAGAAATGGAACTATTCTCCGAAAAAGAAGGAGAAGAGATGAAGGTGCTTATAGGAGTTGTAGGTTTTTGAGGAAAATACTACAGCACTTCCTTAGCAACAGCCCTCAAAACAACTACAATTCCCAGAAGTGCCTTCCCCTTTCTGCCTGTTTGGAGAAGAATGCAAAATGGCAACTGTTTTTTTTCCCTTGCTATCTGTTGGTGCTTGAGAACAATTACAGGCATGCCCACCCAGTATCCACTGATTTGGTATTCAAGGTTTCAGTTATCTATAGATACCATGGATACTAGGATGCCTGTTAAAAAAATAGGGGAACATTAAACAGATCTCTTTTTAAAAAACCTTGTTGCAGCAAAACCACTAATGTTCCCCTTTCTTTATAGAGGTGTTCCCACCATCCAAGGTTTCAGGTATTGGGGTGGTGGTCCGGATCAGAAGCAGATACCAGGACATGACTATCTTGGTAAGTAAAACTACTCCATTTTTCGTACCCCTTGTTTTCTGCTACTTAGCCCACCCCCCACAGCTGTTAGAAGCTTTGTATTGGCCCATGTATAAATCAATTCATATTTTCAGGGTCAATTTTCAGGCATACATTTTTTGACTAAACAAGGATATAAGGTAGGTCCTGGTTCTCCAATGCCAATACACTATTTAAAGGGGTGATGCACACATTTGCTAACCCCTGCTAATTGGGCAAGAGGCACTTTTTCAAGCGGTGCTCCTCTTGTATTTAGCAGGGAGAGAGTAATTGTCCCTCTTCAACCCAGTACAGTGTCTTTTCTAGTCACTGTTGCTAGGGATGTTCTACATTTTTTTCAATTGTGAGCCCTTTCGGGACAGGGAGCCATTTAACTTTATTATTACTATTTGCCTGTAAACCGCTTTGTGAACTTTGTGTTGAAAAGCGGTATATAAATACTATTTGATTGATTGATTGATTGATTGATTGATTGATTGATTGATTGGGGGAACAATCTGCACCAAGTAAGCCAAATTCTGCCCCACAAATTGCTTTGCTCTGTAGCAATGGGTGTCAGGCAAATTTTGGATTTTTCTGCATTTAAGAGTCTTAGGGAACATTTAAAAAGCAATTAAGGGGGTAATTTCTAGAAATCCTTCTCAACTCCCTCCTGACTTCTTATTCCTCCAGGAATGTAAGAATTTTCAGATCTAGCTTCACTGAATTAAGGTCTAGAAACTCATCTCAAAAGACAAACAGGGCAGAAAAAACACCACGGTCCTTGGGACACTAAATTCTATACCCAATATTAGCTCCTGTTCAACTACAAAATACAGGTAGCACAGAGAGCCAATCTCTGATAAATCTTATTCCCCGAAACTGAGATATGAAGTTTATCACAAATGTATTCAGCACAGACCAGCCTAGAAAAGACAAGAGATTGAAGGCAACCAACCATAATATAGAATTCTCCATGCATTTTCCTTTGCATTAGTTCTCTACACCTGCTCCAAGGTCTGTCATAAACAGAGAGAACATAAAGGTGGGCCCCCATATCCATTGATTCCATAGCCACAGTTTCAATGGGGGGGGGGCTTAGTTTCCTTTATTCTTACTTTGGGTCACCAAAAAACCTTCTTGCTCAGGTTGGGGAGGGGAAAACTCAACATAGACTCCCTCTTATCCATGGTTTCAGGCATCCACGGGGGTCCTGGAACCTACCCCCAGTGGTTACTGGGGCGAACCTATACATGGTGTTCAGGATATCTAGACACTCTGTCCTGAGGGGCGAGGAACAAAATTTTAGAAGTCTGATTCCCTAAAGTGCTGCTCTAACTACTCTTCTTTACAGTATTCATCTTCCATATAGTCTTCCCCATTGATTTAAGTTAGGTTGGTCAGAGCCACCATTGTGGTTATTATGGCTGCCAGCTCATCCCTGGACCACATACAGTTTTGTATCAACACAAAGAAATGTCTACCAACATGAGTCCCAAGTGCTCTCTGCCGGCAGGCTCAATTCTTAGTTTTGTGTTTACCAGAGGAGAACATCAGGGAGCAACTGAAATATAACCATGCCCTATACATAGATACAAGTCAGAAAAACCCAGATTGCAACACTTCCCAATCTTGGTCGTCCTGAAGTGATTGCACTCCGAGAAACAGACTGCCAGCTGGACAGTTTTGTGGCTAAAAATATGCAAAGCCGTTGATGTACAAGGCAGACCAGTCACGAAGCCAGTAAGCAAAGCAAATTACAGCCCGTGGAGGTAGCCAGTCTCAGCTTGCTTTCAACTCGGATGTGCCACCTTTTCCACGATGGCTTTGATCTAGGACTGAACTCTGCAATTTAAAGCTGCTGAACTGGATATACAAGCAGGAAGGTTTGTGAAACAAACTGAACTGACTGTACAGCAGCCTGAACCCTTTTGTGTCTTCCCAGAAGGCAGGGGCGGCACCACAGGCCAGTAGGCCCTGGATCCATGCAAGGGCCAGCTCTGAGTCCCCAAAACCACCTCCATGTCCACTGCTGCTGTATGGTAGCGCCTGAGCAAACCTCTCGGGGCCAATGCAGGGCAGTTTACTGAGGGCCCTCTTGACCCTGCTGGATTCAGTTCTTCAAATCCCAATCCACACATTATACAGCAGGCACATTTGTTGTGTGCAAAGGCATACCAGAGCGTCAGGAAAGCCGTGTGATGTCATGGCATCACAAAATGAGGAGAGTGCATGGGCTCCTGCAGCCGCCGCCACCACCCCACATGGCAACACGCAGTTTCCTGCAAGGGCAACCGGGGCAATTTGCTCCAACCACCCTTGCAAGCGCGCAGGCAGCTGGCGCATTCCCCTCGCTCTCTGACTCGGAAGTTGAAGGGAATTCCCGGGCTCCTGCCGGGACCACCAGGGCCATTTTGGAGGTGAAGAAAGGTGGGCAGGCTGATTTTTCCCACCCACTGCACTCCGTCACAACTGGCGCCTGCTGCACCCACCTCCCTTCACAACACCCTTTATACGCCTCTGGCTGTGTGCCTACTGTGCCAACTATGTACAGCAATACCTTGCACTTTTGTCTGGGTAGGAAACAGAGCATAGATGAAAGTAAAAAATGAATGAATGTCAAAGCATAATCATCAATATCTGCACCTTTGCCTACTTTCATGAATCAGACATTCTCTGATGTTCCATGCCACATTCCAACATTTATCACAGGCCCAAAAAAATGGGTAAGAAACCTCAGTTCATGTTGTCAAGGCCAATATGCATTTCAAGGCCTAACCCAGATCTGCAATAACCTCTAAAGATCTGAAGTCTACTCTGAAATTGATCCCCAGTCCAGGAAAAAAAAAAAACCTCTTAACACCCTGGTTTATATGGGCCTCATTTAAAGAAAAATTAGCTTACTTCCATGCTGTCCCAATTAGGAAGCAAATTGCAAGAGACTGCCAGCCAGCGCAAGAACCAAGCAGATGACCAATTTACTGCCACACACCATTACAGACCCATTACAGACACCATTTCAGACACAAACTGAAAATCCATGCAATATTATTTTCCAAAGGTCAAAGGAATAGGCCAGCATCTTGCGTAAAGTTCTGCATCTCACAACATCTGCTGATGTCACATGCCCTTTAATCTTAACCCTCCTTGTACAGTCCGTAACAGTCTGCTGGGAATTCACATGGCTGGATGATGAGGACAGATTATCTTCTCTAGGAGAGACAGCAATAAAACCTCTTACCTCACACTGTGTTAAGAAAGATGTTCAATGTGCTTTAAACATACTTCAGGGGGAACAGAAACTAATAAAAAGGTCATTTTATCTAAGAGACGACTTATAAGGAACTAGTCAGAAGTCAACTGTTGGCTCCTTTATCTCTACCCCCTTGCAGGGATGAATAAACCTTGTAGTCTCCCACCTCTATTTGCACATTGCAGAACTGTTCTGCTTTGATATCAGGACATGCCTCCTGTGGTCCCACCCTATAATTGTTTCTTGTTATCCGTTTTTGAAACTATTCAAATATTTTGTTGCAGTCAGAGATAAATTTATATTTATTTATTTATTTATTTATTTATTATTGAATTTTTATCCCGCCTTTCCGCCCAAAGGCGCTCAAGGCGGCATTACAAAAAACAGGTTAAAACAAATAAAAAACAACAGAATTAAAAACAGTAATTAAAAACAATATAAAATACAATATAAAAAGTACAATAATCATCCCATGGACATAAAAAGTATAGAAATCTAAAAAGAATACAAAGACCAGCCAGCCTGTCAGCAACTAAAAGCCTGCTGAAATAAAAAGGTCTTCAGCCCCCGCCGAAATACCGCCAAAGAGGGAGCAGTTCTTAGCTCTAAGGGGAGGGTATTCCAAAGTTGGGGTGCCACCACCGAGAAGGCCCTATTTCTGGCCGCCACCCCTCTCACCTCTCCTAGTGGCGGCACAGTCAAAAGGGCCCCTCCAGATGACCTCAGAGTACGGGTAGGATTATATGGGAGGAGGCGGTCCCTCAAATACCCTGGGCCCGAGCCGTAAAGGGCTTTAAAGGTCAAAACCAGCACTTTGAATCTGGCCCGGAACAGAACCGGCAGCCAGTGTAGTCGCCGAAGCAGTGGCTCGACAGAGTCAAACCGACGTGCCCCAGCAACCACCCGAGCCGCCACGTTCTGTACTAGTTGTAATTTCCAGACCGTCTTCAAAGGCAGCCCCACATAGAGCGCATTGCAATAGTCTAATCTAGATGTCACTAGGGCATGGGTCACTGTGGCCAGGTCCGCACAGCTCAGGTACGGTCGCAGCTGGCGGATCAGCCGAAGCTGAGCAAAGGCTCCCCTAGCCACCGCCGACACCTGAGACTCCAGGTGCAGCTGTGAGTCCAGGAGAACCCCCAAGCTGCGAACCTGCTCCTTCAGAGGGAGTGCAACCCCATTCAGAGCAGGGCGATAGTCCAATACCCGAGCTGTGGATTTCCGGACCAAGAGCACCTCTGTCTTATCCGGATTTAATTTCAGCTTGTTCACCCTCATCCAGCCCCCAACTGCCTCCAGACAACGATTCAGAACATCAACCGCCTCCTCAGAATCAGGGGGAAAGGAGAGAAAAAGTTGGGTGTCATCAGCATATTGATGGCACCCCACCCCAAACCCCCGGATGACCTCTCCCAGCAGCTTCATGTAGATGTTAAATAGCATGGGGGACAAGATGGATCCTTGCGGCACCCCAAACGTAAGAGATCGGGGTGCCGAGCAAGCGTCCCCCAGCACCACCTTCTGGGATCTGTCAGCCAGGAAGGAGCGGAACCACTGTAAGACAGTGCCTCCAAGCCCCAACGCAGCCAGCCGACCCAGAAGGACACCATGGTCGATGGTGTCGAAAGCCGCTGAGAGGTCCAGCAGGACTAACAGGGTCGCACTCCCCCTGTCCATTCCAAATGAAAGCAACACACAAACAACACTTGCTTCTCTATTTGTTCTGCTTAAATTAATAGGAAAATGTTTTTGGAAACGTTTTGATCACTTTCTGAAACATTAAAAAAATTCAGGTCAGCTGATACCGATAATACTACAGTATTCTAGTTTGCTCAGCTGAAGGAACAGAAGAGTTGAAAATCGTATCTCTTATGATTGCTTGCATTGCAGAGAGAGTCTAACCAAAACTCTATTGTGTTGAACACTGAAAAAATCCTTACAGTGTTGTAAACTCGGGCCTACAGAATGCCAGATGCAGGGGAGTGGCAATGAGATGCAAGTATCTAATTGTCTTGTGTGCTCCCTGAGGCATCTGGTGGGCCACTGTGAGATGGGCCTATGGCCTGATCAAGCGGGGCTCTTCATATGTCCCCCCCACTCCCACAAGGGCCAGCTCCAGGAGCAGCAGGGCCAATGTGGGGCATTCTCACAGGCTCCCCATCACCACAGGACGCCCCCACTCACCAGACAGCTGTGGTGACTAGAAGAGTGCTTGTGGTGCCACGCATGAAGCATGGAAATAGTTGGTGATGCAATGATGCCGACTGATTCTGAGAGGCCCATTTGGAGGCAGGAGCAGGTGAGAGAGCCCAATGCAAAGCTGCTATGCTTGCCCCAATGACTTACAGCCCACAGATATCCCAGCTGTGGCAGCAGGCAATCTGCTCATTACAGCAGTTCAGGGCTCCCCAACGTGCAAGACCCAATGTCATCACATTGGCTTAAGGCTGGCCTTGCCTCCCACTTAGAAAAAATAAAGGCTTGATAGTTGAGAGCCAAAAGAATGGAACAGATGGACGTCTAGTTACTGGGGAGTGACAACAGGATGCAGACATCTGGTTGTCCTGTGTGCTCCCTGAGGTGGGCCACGGTGAGAAACAGGAAGCTGGACTAATCGGCCTTTAGTATGATACAGTGGGACTCTTATACTGAGGCTAGGAATAGTGGCATTTTCAAATGACACATTCAATTTGCAATGATGGCAACACCATCAAAATGACACATTCAATTTGCAATGTCTTTCTATGGCAACACCATCTTGTAGATGGCCATCATCTGTTTGCTATGTCTGAATCTGGCCGCAGTACTGAAGAGTCCTGCCTTCAAGGGCCCAATCCTATCCAACTTTCCAACACTGATGCAGCCACAATGCAGCCCTGAGGTAAGTGAACAAGCATTCCCTTACTTTGAGGAGGTCTCCACGACTGCCCCACCACCAGCAGTGTCATCCTCAAATGAAGTTCCGGAACACTAGGCGGGACTTACCGCTTGATTGACAGGATGTCCGTGACGTGTCGCTGCCTGCCCACCCGCCGTGCGGGCTCCTTCCGGTTGGCACGCCCCTCTGCTGCCAGCGACACGTCACGGACGGGCAGCCAATCAGGCGGTAAGTCCCGCCTAGCGTTCCGGAACGTCGTTTGAGGATGACACCACTGCCCACCACCACTGAATGCAGCGGACGCTTCACTGGCATGGCTACATCAGTGCTGGAAAGTTGGTTAGATTTGGCCCTTTGTAAAATATCTTCATTGAGGCTAGTCAACCATAATGAAACCAAATACATAAAGCCCTTCACAGATTTGTAGGGACGATACCTCCACACTGAACTATACTATTTTGACTTGTTTACTTGCTTTCTTTAGTTCAACTTGGCTGTGTCAAATCTTCACAAGGCAAATCTCACATAAAATATAATAAGCAACAGCCAGAATAAAAATTCCTCCATTTTGCAGCACTGAACAACCAATCTTTGGTTTCAGACTTATCAACCGGGATCAGGTTTGGGAGCACACAGACAGAAGGAGCACAGCCTGGAGCCTGGCGTGCCTGCAGTTTTACCGTTTGGGGAAAGAATGAGAAATGAGAATATCCAACTCAAGAATGCCCAAATGAGATGCTGTTTGGTTTCTGCAACTAATAGAATGCAGTCAGGCCATTTCAAAGGAAATTCAATTAGAAATTACTGCAAGAATGCTATGCTTAAGCAGCAGAGAGCAGATCCCAGAAGAGGAATGTATTTGTTTGCTTTAAAATTGGGAACCTTTGAAAAGGGCAAAAGCTGCTTATTGTTCTCTCCGTTTATTATTCTTTTAAAACACATCCAGATATTTTACCAATTGCAATGAAACCTGGAGACTTGGATTGCCAACTACTGAAAGACAAAGTCAGGTACCTGGGTGGGGACTGCCGAAAACACTCTGCACATATGAACATGTAAAGTTTCCTTCATTTATGCCTAGTAAATACTATCAGGTCAATATAGATCATCCTCACACCAACTGGACTTCAAGGATGTCACAAACACAAAACAGTGAAAAGTGTACAAACTGGCCACCCCCAGCGTAACCATATGTCATCACTTGAACACAGCAGACAATTAAAGGCCCAATCCTATCCAACTTTCCTACACCGATGCAGCCACCATGCGGCCCTGAGGTAAGGGAACAAACATTCCCTTATATTGAGGAGGCTCTGATGACTTGCCCCACCTTGCAGGATGCAGCTCATACCCTGTTAACATGGATTAGATGCATTGGCACAGGAAAGTTGGATAGGATTGGACCCTAAGGAATTCAGCATTCAGAGGAAAAGCCTAGAAAATGTTTACTCATTTTATAGAATGGAAAAACTGAGGCCAAGAGTTTCTAGTCTAAAAGGCTATCAATAAATCCAAGGCAGAGAATTCAAAACATGTGCCCAGCAGATAAATATAACCAGTACAGACTACAGTATACAAAGTACAGTCAAGGAGCCCAGCACCGAAAAATAGTTATCCATTGCGCAAATACTTGGGCACAAGTGTTTCATAAACACCTCTCCTTCCTTCCATTGCACATACACACAAGACGCTCACATTCTCCCCTCCCCAAGCTGGTGGTACTTGCTCTTGCTACCAGTGCCTGGGGCTGACAGCTGGGGGATTTGATTGGAGCTAGCTTGGTGAGTGTGGTGGTTGCAGAAGGCAGTCAGCCCACCTGAATACACCTTTACCAGGTCTCCTTTACTGCTGCTGCTGCTGCTGCTGGGCTTGCTGGATTCTGGAATGCACCAGCTAGTCTCCTTTTCACCTCTGCTGTTTGACTGGTAATAACAAGGCTAGACTCATTTGAATTGCATTGCTTTGGGGGGGGGGGGGAAGCAAGCATAGTGTCCTCCACCCCACACAAACCTCACTTCATCTTCCCTGCTTTCATTCAAGATGAACTCACACACTACAAGATTGCTCTGGGCCAGGGCAAAGCCCTGTTTCACACTCCGTCTGGCACCTTCACCTGCCTCCAACAGTACACCGTGAGCTACCACTGGTACTGAGCATTCAAGAGTCAGGCAGGCAGGCTGTGGTTCCTCAACCAATACCTGAGCTGGCCAATCTCCTGCCCTATGCTATGTATGCCCTTAAGTGCACATACAAAATAAATGGGAAATCAAATGGAGTGGGAAAACTAGAATTTATCTCTTGCGCCTGACAATCTGGAGCTGCACAGGTCATTTTGTAGCCAGTTAACAATCCTACTAAAGAAATGTGTGCCATTACATGCTTTGTTATTGTAGAAAAGGAAAAGCTGGGCATTGCTCAGTGATAAGAATCCGCTGGTGAAAATATCGTCACTGAACTGGGAAAACAAAAATCGAGTTCAGATAAAGTACATATAGCACCAGTCTCTGTTAATGAAGAATACAAGATAAGGACATTAATCAGGAATTTGCAATTATAGGAAAGGTGTGCTTATAACAAGATTACAGATTTTGTTTTAAAAGAGATTCCCAAATTTCGCCATACTGAAGTGTTATCTACTGGAAACAACAACAGACCTTTGGTATCTTCAAATAAAGCATTTTTAGCACAAATGAAACAATAATATGGAGAGAATAAGACCTTAACTTTAAGACTTTGTTGAATTTAAAGTGTTCTAAAAGCCTCTTATCAGAAGTTGATGATTACTGTTGTTACCAGAAGTGGCAGCTGATTAAAAAATGGTTAAAAGTTGAATGGAGCAATGACTGCAGAAAGGTAGTAACTGATGGAACAGTGGAAAACTCTCCCTACCAATGAGATTTGTTATCCATTTCTTCTAGATTAAGTTGTATATAAATGCTATCTCACTGGTTGGTAAGTTAAGCAAGTTCAATATGGTATACCCCATTTAGCTGGCAATGCTCAAGACGAAATACTGATGAAATATACACACATGGAAGAGTTGTAAGATGATTACTGGAATGCAGAAACAGAAATTATAGGTAATGAACATGAAGGTTTACCTCATATCTCCAATGAAGTTTTCATTTAAGAATAGAGAAGATCTGGTACAAAGGACAGAGCAGAAAATTGTTGCCATCTCCCCACCAAGAGGATGGGGAGAAGAATTCAGTTAGCTTATAACTGGAAGACTATTTAAAGTACTCAAATGAGCAGACTAGTTTTTAAATGGTAAACCACAGGGATAAAATGAACACCAGTTCATAATCTATTGAAATAGACAGAATGTTCTCTAATATTAGCATTTGTTAGAAATTTCTTTGTGGTAGATCAAAGTGTATCTAATTATATAATTTTAATTGATATTCTGATGTTATTGATGCCAAGATAATTTCATCCTTCTGAATAGGAAGATATTCCTTTTCAGAATGGCATAAATTGATATTTGACTAAAAGGGGATCAAAGTAGACTTTTGGTTTTCTGATGTATGGATTTCAGTTGTCAGAGATAGATAATGAATATTTAGTGCAGCATTACAAGATTTATATGCATCTGTTCTTAATTGAAAAGCTATTAACCAATTAGAAAAATGTTAGAGAGCCAGTGAAACAATACCAAGATTCTGGCAAAAAGAAGTTGCTGTCTTGGAGGACAAAAATAAGAAAAAGATTGCCAGAAGAACAAGTGACAATACGGCTTGTTTTTTTCTTCATGGTTTCCTTTTAAGCGCACCTCTGAAGATCATAAATTTTGGATACAAAAACTGATTCTATTTGGGGACATTTGAATCTGCAAATAAACAGAATACAGGCCCACATTAACAAGCCCATGGAATTTTAGATTTCTAGGTAGAATTCATCTTGACCACCAAACACTGATCATTATTACGATTGCCTTACCTTCACTGGGCTTTTTGCCTGGCTAAGTTATTAAAGCATTTGTTGTCCTATCAGGACGTACCTCTAGTCTCTGGCCCAATCCTGCATGAATAAAAGCCGAGTGCTCTTGTATGGAAATTACTCCCACCGAGCTGACTGCATTCCCAGTTATCATTTTCAAAAAGCCATACCCGAGTGAAAAATCAGGATATCTGCACTCACAATTGTGCCAGCTACATCAGTGGTCTTCAAACAATTTCATGCCACAACCAATACATAAATAAAGTATAAGACTGGAGACCCCACTGTCAATCATACCGCCTCCCAAGACCCTATCCACCAACCCCTGCCACCACCCACTCCCAGCACCGTACACTGTAACAGAACATTCTTATTAGAGAGAGAGAGAGAGAGAGAGAGAAAGAGAGAGAGAGAGAGAGAGAGAGAGAGGGAAAAGCTCCCATGAAGCCTGGCACTAGTGAAAGCTATTTCAGCGCAATGGCTAAGAACCTGAGCAGGACTGGGACACATTCTCCTGGTACTGGAAGGGGTACATCAGATTCCCCCCTTTACCTGATGATGATCTAGAGCAGCATTATTCAAACTGTGGGTTGGGACCTTGGTGGGTTGCGACCTGATGTCAGGTGGGTCATGGAAAGCTGGGAGCAGCCATCTTGGAAACTGCAGACCTTACTCTTGTTATATTCCTTTCATGAGTGTTAACAGTTTGAATTTTCAAGAGAGAGTTTTTTTAAAGTTTGTTTTCAGTTCAGTGCTTTTACATCATATTTTGTCCTAATCTTGTTTTTTGTCAGGAATGTTTCATGGTTGTTCAATTGCTGCGGTCCGAGAATGACAATTTACATTTCAGTATATTTTATTATGTTACAATGACAGCACTTCCTCCTTGATGATGTAACTTCCTGCCACAACGTCACTTCCAGGTTAATGACCCATCACTTCTGGTGGGTCTCGACATGAGTTCCATTCTAAA
This sequence comes from Lerista edwardsae, assembly GCA_029204185.1. NCBI lineage: Eukaryota > Metazoa > Chordata > Lepidosauria > Squamata > Scincidae > Lerista > Lerista edwardsae. Next base: position 3,474,817 of record JAJKFI010000052.1, on the reverse strand, counting down.
AAGTGGGTCCCGGTCTAAAAAGTTTGAATACCACTGATCTAGAGCAGTCGTTTTCAACGCTTTTTCATTCCTATAGGTTGCTGCGACCCACAATTGAAGCTTTGCAACCCCATTGGGGTCCCAACGCCAAGGTTGAAGAACACTGCGCTATGTGAAACCAGTTTAGAGTCAACAGTTGAGTTCACTTAACCATTAATGGAGATTGATTTATTGTAGATTTGGATAGGCCTGAAGAACAACATCAGGAGTAAGCAGCGGTCCATTATTCAGACCGCTTATCAATGACTATTTAATGACTATCAAAGCAGCCTTGCATTTTCTCAAGCAAGGTTCCCCCATTCCTTTTTATTTAAAAACAAAACAAAACACCTTAAATGGGGAAGCCAGAGATGAATCACTGGACTTTATCTATACACTCTTGTCACCAAGTTATAAGTGGTTCTTGTACAAAGTCCTCATTGAAAGTGTCTGTGGTAAGAACTTCTGATTGCCAAGGTTTTACCTTCTTGCTCAGTTCTCAACTGCACTGAGGACAGACTGCAACGATTGCCATATTTTTGAGAATATTTCTATGCCACTTTAAAAAAAGTTCCCTGTTGTGTTATAGGAAGAATGGTTTTTCTCTAAGGATTGTGGGATTGGGGCAAGAGCAAGATGGGAGATCGCTGTAGCCAGCTGACCCCTTGCAACATCATAGGAAACCGCGTAATTGGCTTGCCCCTTGCAACACAGAGCGAGAAAGATCGGAAATTAAGCATCCTGCTTTGAGCAACAGGGAGATAGTGGAGCCGCGAGACCGCTAATCTTGTTACTAGTTAAGCTTGTTAGCTTGTTTGCCGAGACTTCCTGAGCTAATCAAGCAGCCTTCTGATGTGTATTCAAGGCAATCAAGCCAGGTTATTGATTTCTAAGCAAACATCCTGTAAAACTGTAATAAAAATGGTGACCATGCTGCAATAAATCAGAACCTTATTGATCATATTGGTCTGCGTGTTCTCCCTCGCAATCGGTAACACGGCAGTTCCCAAGCCATTTACAGAGAAAACCAAACAACTAAATGGCTCTCTGTCCCGAAAAGGGCTCACAATCTAAAAAGCTGCTCCTACATTCATTCTTTCCTGCCTAAGGAGCAAAGCCCAGCTTGAATGGGTACACCACTTCCACCAAAGGCTGTCAGGAAGGTACCACATCTCTAATACAAGGGGAAGCATATTCTGTGAAGAAAAAGAAACTCAGCTCATTCTTCACTATCTTCTGTGCCTCACACCCATTTTTACTTAGCACAGAATCAGATATCAGAGTCCTAAATGTTGGTCATCTCTAGAAGCAAATAAGAGACACATTGACCCCTGCTAACTGAGCAAGAGGCACTTTTTCAAGTGGTGTCCTCTTATATTTAGCAGGGGGAGCGCAATTGTCCCTTTTCACCCCAGCACAGTGTCTTTCTCGTGGCTGTTGCTGGTGGTGTTCTCCATTCCTTTAGATTGTGAGCCCTTTTGGGACAGGGAGCCATTTAACTTTAATGTTATTGTTTGCCTGTAAACCGCTTTGTGAACTTTATGTTGAAAAGCGGTATATAAATACTAGTGATTGATTGATTGATTAACGGCCCAATCCTATTGTGGCATTGTACAGGCACAGCAGCTAGCTGTTGCAAATGTGCTGCAAATTTGTATTTGTGACAACTTGGGAGTAGGCAGCACAGGCAGGAAGGCCTGGGCTGTCCTGCCAACACATTCAGTCCAACAACCGCCAGGGCAAGTCAGTGTTGCACCGGGTGGTGGAGGGGTGGGTGGAATGGAGCTGTGGAGGAATGTTTCAGGGCAGGGGGAGGGCCACTGTCTCCTAACCCCCATCCCAGGCCTGAAAGCTCTACATGGGGCTTCTCAGACTTGCCCCAGTGGTTTTGCTGGCATAGATCTGAGTAGCTCCATGAGGCAAGTTGGTTGTTTCCTTACCTGAGGAGACCTCTGGCCTGCCCAATCTCAGCACTAGATATGGTGTGGGCCATGCAGCCCCACTGCGCCTGCGCTGAACAGGATTGGGCTGTAAGATATTAATAGCTTTAAAATATTAACAGAAGGGTCTCTATATGGAAAGCAGAACAATTGATTGGAGCCACATCAGCGCACTGTTTGGATGGATAAGGTGAACTCTGAGCAAAGCTTCAGCCGGGTTTTCTTGTGAACGATGCATTGTTTGCACCATTCATGGGACTGGGTGGGCTACGAAGCACAGCTAAGTTAGGATCTGAGCACAGAATGGCTTCCAACCTCACATTACACCCCATGGCAAACTCACAAGGGACTGTTAGAAAGCTACTGTGTATCAATTGAACAAGTCATCACTCCCTGCCCCCTCCTCTACTAATGCAAAGTGAGGAAGCCATAAAGTCTTAGTTGAGGAAGCAAAATAAGAACGCTGGAAAAAAAGGAAAACAACCATGGAAGACATTTCATGGGCAAAAATTACCAACCCCATAGTTTCCTGGGAAAGCGTACAACTCTCATACTAAGTTCGTCCCACTGTGACTTTTGAGCTTTACACAGAATTCAAAGCATAGAATGAGTGGGGGTGGGGGGGGCGGCGGAAAGTGGTGTACTTAAAGAAGACAGAGTGAAACAATAATACAGGATGTAAGCAAGAGAGCTCTAGAAAAGCAAGGAGAAATTATTCATGTAACACATTGATGGGACCACAGTTTGAACTACTTGCGCCTGTTTGCTGAGCTTTGCATCAAAATGTCATCCAGCTTCCGTAGCTGCAAGGGAGAATTTATCCACTCCCAAAAATACGATTTTAAGAGAGTGTCTTTTCCCAATTCACCAAGTGGTTATTGTGCATTGTGCATGGTTTCAGAGATAACATGAGATCTGTTCAAGGAGAAAGAAAGAAAACATGGGGCTGATTCCAGTTATTGAAAGTAGTCCTAGCATTTTTTCACAAGGCAGCATGAAACTGTAAAGTTGACTGAAGAAGGAAAGGAACAGAGAGAACTTACAAACAAGTTCTCTTCCTGGCCGTGTCTGCTGGAGCCAATCAATTCCCTATGGTCTCCATCTAGTTCAGTCTGCCCTTTAATTATCATGCTGCTTTGGATAAAGTTCCCATATTTAAGCTCAGGGTAACAAACTTTGGATGTTGAATCTTAAACTGCTTCCCCAGTGGATTGTCATAAGATGATCATGCTGGATGATGATGCATATATTCCAAATGTGAGTAAAAAAGCCCTAGGTAGGACCAGGGATCGTACGGTGGCATATAATGAGGTTAAAAAGAGCAGTTGTTGCCAATATCTGCTACAGACAAAGAACTTTAATCCCTGCATGGAAATTCCATAGCAAACAATAGGGACGACAAAGTTCTTGTATCGGCATGAAGATGACATTCTTTCTGGGTTTCTTGAGTCAGGTCAAGTTGTTAAACGCCACTCAAGATTCGGAAAGTTTAAAACCATTGCCCCATGGAATATTTTATACTGTACCAAAAGGGAAGTCATCTGCCTTTCACCTCTTGACCTTTCTTCAGAGCAGATGTGCCTATAAATGTGCTTCCAATTTCCAAAACAAGATGTGCTTCCAATTTAAACTGAACCATTTTAAGTGTTATTGCGATAGCCACCATCTTGGAATCCACGCTTAAAATGAACCCTATATCCTTTACCCTCAAGATTAAAGCTTGCCAGAGATCCAGACATCCCAACCAGGAACTTCCAACCTTCATATAATCTGAATGCGGTCGTTTATCAAGGAACATTCCAAACACCATTTGTACAGATCCCAGCAGACAGTAAGAGCTTTCCAAATCAGTCACCCTTTTGTTCTTGTTTCTGCAATGCCTTGTACAACAAGACTCTAGTTCATTGCTAAACATTGCTGTAATAAAATATAGCATCTACTGCCAAAACTGCTACTGTCTTGGGCAGAAGATTAATGAATTACTACATTTACCCCTGAAATGAGTTGCCTTATAGGAGGGAAACACAACCACAACCCAATATTGATATAATTTGGCATTATCCAATACTGCAGATGGGAAGTCAATGGCAAGAAGTGTTTTCCCTAGCCGAGATGAGGCTTGCATGCTTTTAGCCACAACAATGTACCTTCTCCACAACTTACAACATACTGTAAATTGCAATCTTCCAACTACTCCTTCTGAGCAAATACTACCAATTCCTCCATAATAAAGTGTCAAAACCCTCCACTGGGCAAAGGATTTTGTAACACTAGATCTCCGGCCTACCAGCAGTGAACCAACTTTTGCAGTATAAGGCAATGGCTGTTACCATTGGTTTTCAAACTATTTAGACTAGGACCCACTTTTTGGAATGGCACCTGTGTCAGGACCCAACAGAAGCGATATCATTAACCTGGAAGTAATGTTATAGCTGGAAGTGACATCATCAAACTGGAAGTACCATCATTGTGACTCCTGGAATGCAAACTGGCATTCTTGGAAATCAGCAAGTGCACACCCTTGAAACATCCCTGACAGAAAGCAAGGTTAGGACAAAATATAATGTAAAAGCAATGAACTAAAAACGATCTATAAAAAAAAAACCCTCACTCGAAAATGTAAACGGTTAACACTCACAAAAATAATATAGCAAGCGTAAGGTCTGCAGCTTCCAAGATGGCTGCTCCCAGCTTTCCACGGCCCACTTGACATCGATGAGTACCGACCCACGGTTTGAGAAACACTGTGCTATGCTATCACAACCATTTTAGAAAGAAAGCAACAAATGCATTATCCTTTCAGTATCCTCTAAAATCTGGGCCAGGCTGTATTGAAGAGACTGGTGAACTTCCACTGCATTAATATGATCATCTGTTTCACTTCCATTTGAGATGCATGCACACAAGCATCTTAGGGTATCACCCTATTCATAGCAACTCCTTATTTTATTCTTATATCCTTATGTTATATCTTATAACATAAGGATATCTTATATCCTTATGTTATATCTTATATCCTTATATCCTTATGTTATTCCCCCAAGTATAGCAAATTATTTTACAAATTGTAGTAAATTGCATTTTGGGAGTTAAAAATGTAGCTTTGTAATGGCAATTTCCAACAGGAATACAGAGCAGAGGGAAAGGGTTCACCAAGTGGTTCTCTCTACCTCTGGTGCTGCGGTCCTGATCCGTCATGGACCTAGCAGCTCCTGTTCATAAAGCTTATGGGTTCAATGCCTATTTGAAAAGGAAGGATGGAGGCTATACGGAGATTCATGGTGCATCTACACAATACATATAACAGAGGAGACAGATTGAGAGCACAATCCTCAACTGGAGTTAGGCCTGCATAAACTAAGCCAGCAAAGTTTGGTCAGCACAAGGGCCACCATAAAGTGTTTTTGGACTACTCTCGGAGTCAGGGAGGATGGCTCATGTCTGTGGGCTGGCCTCCCTAACTCCGAGAGTGGTCCAAACATACTTTACGGTGTTCCTACTGCCAGCCAAACTTTGCTGGCTTAGTTTATGCAGGCCTAACTCCAGTTGAGGATTGCGCCCTCAATCTAATCTACTGCAACCCCATGACTACCACCTGTATTGAATACTATCTTCACATAAAACATGGTAGCAAATGGATTTCAACAGTCCATCGATGAGTCTGAGAGAGCCCAGCACTGCCCTTCTACTCCCACAACCTGGCTGGGAAAAGGAAAAGTGGGTGGAGCCAAAGCATGGAGCTCTCTTTCACAATTCCCCTTCCAAGCCAGGAAATAGAAGGAACAGGGGCTGGCACTTCACCAGCATGGTAAGGAGCAGTAGTCGATATGCTGCCTCGGCCACTAGGAGGTCTTGGGTCCGCCCTGGATCTCTATGTACAGAGAAATATACTCCGAATATCAGTCTGGGTACAGACAACAGGAAATTACTTTGAATAACATCTGCCTCAGGAGCAGCTGGCTTCCTCTAAACGCTTGACTAGGCAGATCTCTGGCCTAATCCAACAAGGCAATTCTTATGTTATTAGTCCACAGGCCAGGCATGTTTACAACCTATGACTCTGCAAAGTAGAAACTGTGGACGCTGCAAGGAAAAAAAAAAAGGAATCTGCTAGGTGTGGGCTCCACACTTTTACTGGTGATATATACCTGGCTTCCACTTCATTTCTCATTGTTCTGTGTTCGAATTTGGTAATTTGCGAAGGAGCCTCCAGTGCAATCTTAAGCATACATCTGCAGCAGGAAGTCCCACTGCATACAATAGGACTCACTCCCAAGTAAGTGAACACAGGAATGCTGCTTTGCAGGCCAGCCCTATGCATGCTAAGTACTGCCTTATAGAATGAGACTTACTCTCTGGCAAGCATGCACGCACAGGATTGTAGCCTTACAGGCAGTACTGCATGCAGATTCATGCAACCTCAGCAACTTAGAACAGCAAAACACCACCACTCCAGCAGGGTAATCAAAATAAGAGAAGCCATATATGAATCTGTGGAATCCTACCTACATACCATTTCCCCGGTCCAAACCTTCTCTAAACAGCTCCCCATTGCCCCAGGATGTTTTAAATGTTGAAACACACACATTTGGAACTCCAAATAGCAGTTGGGGAAGGGTTGGACCAGCAATTTTCAACCTTTTTCATCTCATGGCACACTGAACAAGGTACTAAAATTGTCAAAGCACATCATCAATGTTTTGGCCATTGACAAGGCACACCATACTGCTGGTGGGGGACTCACATCCCCCAATGACCCTACTAAGAAATGACTTTCACCCAAACTCCCATGGCACACCTGTGGGCCATTCGTGGCATCCCAATGTGCTATGGCACACTGGTTGAAAATGCCTGGATTAGACCCTTCTGGGTCTAAGTAAATTTGGCCCTTAGTGTATTTTTAAACAGACAAGGGCTTGGGAGACTGTGGGTGCAATCCTAACCTGGAGTTAGGCCAGCACAGTTAGGCCAGCAAAGTTTGACTGGCACAAGGGACACAGTCAAGAGCATTTGGACCACTCTTGGAGCCAGGGAGGATGGCATGTATCTGTGTGCTGGCCTCTCTGACTCCGAGAATGGTCCAAACATACTTTACGGCGTCCCTTGTGCCGGCCAAACTTTGCTGGCCTAACTGTGCCGGCCTAACTCCAGGCTAGGATTGTGCTCTGTAGCTAATTAATAATTATTTCTCTTTTCAGGACTGCTATCTATAATTGGAGATCACCAAAAGGAGGACCGTATGATATTACAAATCCATGGAATTGCAAAAAACCCACAGAACAGAGTGTCCTAAAGAATCTCAACCTTCTGACTTACTTTTGAAGGGAGCATCTAGCCATTATAATTCGGAGGATATGGTTGAACGTGTAAGTGAAGCCTGCTGAAATCTTAGAAGCAAGAGGAGTTTGGAAATTTCCAAAAGGTCGGAGATCAAGGTTTCTGTTCCCACTGTAGCAATCTTATCCGCCCCAGAACTAATCAAAGTAGACTGAATTATGAAAATAAGTTTTTTTTAAAAAAGGCACTGTATAACTATGGAAATTAAGAGACATGCAAATATACTTAAATTGCATAATATATACAGGTCACAGAACTGCTTTTCTTGTAGCAGAATTTTAGCTACTGCAACACAAGGTTTCCCTTTTTAAAATATAGAAACTATGCACAGCTACAACCAGGGCCAGCCTGACTTTCTGAGGCCTTATATTAAGCAGCATGCGAAATGCTGTCCCTTTACCCAATGATGTGCCAGCCTTCGCTCCTCCCACTTAGCATTCTCTTCCCTCCATATTTCTTCTTCCTGTCTGCCCCCCTTCACTTTTCCAATCCAGTGGGTGGAAGGAGAAGATGGAGCACTGAAGGCAAGTGAGCAAACAGAGATTGGGGCCCCCAGCGGTGTTATCCGGCAACGAGCTGCCGGAACGCTAGGCGGGACTTACCGCCTGATTGGCTGCCTGTTCGTGATGCGTCGCCGCCTGCCCGCCCGCCACGTGGGCACCCCTGGCTTCAGAGGGGGTGCCCGCTTGCCTGGGGGACACGCTGGGTGCCTAGGCAAGCAGTGGAGGGGCGCGCCAACCAGAGGGAGCCCCCGCGGCGGGCGGGCAGGCGGCAATGCGTCACGGACAGCCTGTCAATCAAGCGGTAAGTCCCGCCTAGCGTTCCGGCAGCTCATTACAGGATGTACTGGGGGGCCCCTACTAGTCTGCTGCCTGAGGCAACCACATCAGTTGGCCTCATGGATGGGCCGGCCCGGGCTCCAATCTACTACTACTTATTACTTACTGTAAGTAAAGAATGGCTGGTATTAAATAATGTTTATGAACTAATGGCAGGGGTGGACCAATCAGTGGGTTCAGGGGATCACAGGGAATTGTGGTGCCATTACCTGCTCTCTAGAGCCGCTTTTCACTCTCCAGGGCCTCCCGAGGGCTGGGCAGTCCACAAGCCTACTGTAGCCTTCGGAAGGCCTTTAAGCATCACTTCCTGTTTTCAGCAAAAACTGGAAGTAAAGTCCTTCCAAAGGCTGCAGTGAGCCTTCAGGTCAGTGATGTCATGCAGGGGGTACGCGAGTACCGGTTCCTAGGATTACGGCTGGCCTCGCCCATTCGCCCGCCCACTCGTCGACTCCGCCCCCTGCAACGTTTGAATTTCCTGCACGTTTGAGTTGCCTGCACGTTCTCAGAGCTAGGCAGGCAGGCAGGCAGCCTTGCCTTGCCACTGAAAAATGAGCTGCTCTGGGGTTTTGGAACTGTTGAGTCACTTTAACATGATGCCAGGCCTCCTTAACATGTTCTGGGGGTGCTGTGGAATACTGTTGCATCTGTTGGGTCAGTTTAAAATTGTCTGAGGCCTCAAAAAGGGCTTTTTTCATGTCACTTCCTGCCACGACATCACTTCCGGCTTATGATGTCACTTCTGGTGGGCGGGTCCCGACACGTGCCAATCAAAAGTGAGTACCTGTTCTTAAATCATTTAGATGACACCACTGCTTCAGTTGGGTTATGGAGCACAACGAAGTTGAGCAAGGCTCCAGGTGAGTCGAGGGGGGCAGTAGGTGGCAGACAGTGGGGGGAGAACGTCAGTCTGCAGTCCTGGCCCGGGGCGTGCCTGGGCCAGGGCCGCAATTGACTGGTGGTGAAAGTAGAGCCAAAGCATGGAGCACAAGGCCTTGTTGGGAGAGATACAAGGCTTCTGCTTAGTCATGAAATTCATGACTCAAACACATGGGGGAAGTCACTATTTCCTCCAAGTGATTATTTTCTGATCTCATGCACTTCCAGTACGGCAGGCCAGATAATTTTGCCTATTATCTGGTTTTGCCTGTTCTCTTTGGCCATCTGAAGTGCAGCAAGATGAAGCTACCTTAGTGTCAGTGCTATTTACCCACACTGCTTTGGGAGAAAGGGCTGAAACAGCTTCTCCTCAGTGGTTGACCTGAGGGGGGGGGCAAGGGCACTGGGCCGGGGGAGGGTGGCAACAATGCCTGGCCCCTGCCCCGGCCACTCTGAGTGCAAAGTCATGACTGTCAGAGTGGCCAGGCACGCTTTGAAGGGCTGCCCGCCGCTTCTTAGAGGGATGGGCAGCCCTTTGGAGTCGTGCGAGGCCGTAGGCGGCAGCACCTGCGGAGTGGAACACACACTTGGAGGTGCCCCCCTGGGTGCTGCCCCCCCCGATTTCCCCTGCTTCTCCTATGCGGCCAACATAACTGTTCGTTGAGGGGCAGTGTGCTCTTTCCTATACTTTCAGTCAAGAATACCAAATGAAGAGGAACAGGGAAGATCCTAGGCATACCAGCGACATATGGTGCAGGTGAGGCAGAACTGCCCTACTGGAGTTCTTTGAAAAGTGCCACCACTGCTTTGATCACGTAAACACATACTTACAACACTGCTTTAAGCAGTTGGAGCCTGTTCGTTGTTAAGTATTTGTAGGATCATAGCCACCGCAGCAGCAGAGGCATTTTTCAAAGCACTCAAGTAGGGCAATTCTGCCTCACCTGCATCTCACATAGCTGATGCAAACTAACTGGAGAAGCACAAGGCAACTGCCATGATGCAATCTATAGCACACCTCGACTTTTTGGAGTATGGTGGTGGAAGAGCCTACACAGAATATTACTGTATTTCTTTGGGCACAATTCAAAGCCAATTCACACAACCACCATGCCTGGGCCAAACATTTCCCCCACCTTAATCTGTGTGGCTTGAAGTTCATGGAGAACATGTTGTGGCAGTTTCCAATGGTGTGCAAAAAAAAACCCCCACCAGTTTCTTAGCTTGGTGAAAAGAGGTCAATCTGCCATTTGCATGGGAGGGTGAAGGGGGCAGCCACAAGCAGAGCAGTCAGGGGTGGTGGCCCTCAATAAATCAAAAACATAGGTAAATGCAAATTGTGCCAATCTTCTGATAACCTTACCATCTAGTCTAGCTATCTCAGTGCAGGATGACAATTTTCTAGGCCTGTTGTATGAAGCATGTGTACTATAATGGTTTAGAGTAAAAGAAAATTCCCACTAAAATTCCCACTCACTATGAACTCACGGGGAGGGTTTTAGCCAACCTTACTCCACCATCAACCTTATGGGAATAGTGACTGGTGTATCTGATGGGATTCTCAGATTGACAACTGATATAATGTCCTTAGTACCTTTCCTAAGTGCTCCACATACAATTCCTAGAGCCTGCCATCTTATACACATGTCCAGATACCTGGGAGTAGGTCCACTGTACTCAATGCAACTTACCCTGAGCTGACATGCCATAGGGTAGGGCTGTCAATATATCATGTTGCAGAACTGATCTTCAGAAGGGTCTGTTAAATGACAGCACCCACCCTTCAAAGTGGAACTTGGTGGAACAGGAACTTGGTTTAGTGAAGTTGATATTTACCATGTGGCCAAGCTCAGCCCACATTCCTTTAACCCACTTTTCCCACCAGCTTCCAGCGTGATGCGTGTCAGGTCTAAGTGAACGTGTCAGTGCCAAGAAGGGCCCTCTCTGCGGATCCGGCTCCTCTCCCAATCCAAATGCAGAGGAGTTTCTTGCCATGGCTACTCCATGAGCATTGGAATGACGCACCCTCCTCACTCCGCAGTGCAGCCCATTCCCCCCACCCCACTTAGAGAGCCTGGAGCGAGATCTGCTGAAAGGATTAGATGGAACAAAGAAGAACGCTCTTTCCTGGCTACAGCTAGGTCTAGAGGATGTGATTAAATTTAATATGATCGGGACCCAGAGAGTGGGGGGGGGGGAGGGGCCGAGGAATCCCACAAGAAGCTGGCCCAGGCCCAGCAATACACGATGTCTGCAGGCATAAGGATGTCGTTGTGAGCAATAGCAGCTCTCTTCCTCCAAAAAAAAACTTGGACAGCGAGCAATCCAAGCCCCCTCTTTCCCCCTGCAAAGTGTTTACGTCCTGCAAAACGGCAAAGGGCTTTGGCGAGAAGGACACGAAATGGTGGGTTTCCATCTTGAAGGAGACCCTCGCTCCATAAAAGCGTGTGCTCTCGCGAGCCCAGCCAACTCTCCGCACAGCGCCCGAGGGCTCAGGCGTCGAATCCCGAGCGCCAGCCCCGCGCCTTGCAGCACGGAAAAGTTGCAACTTTTTCCGCGCGAGACAATCCCCAACTGGGGGGGGGGCAGCGTTCGAGGCGCTCTACTCCCGGGGCCGATGGGGGGGCGTGGATCTGCCACACCAGGTGGTGTTTTCCAGCATACACACGCGCGGTGTGGGCCAGCTGGCGCAGGTTACAGAAGCTGTATAGAGACTTCAGACGTGCACGTAAAAGTTTCCGCGAGGAAGGGCAGCCCCTTCTTGTTGGAGTTTTATTTAATTGTCTGAAGACAGTTGAGATCAGGCCCGCAACTCTACCCCACCACACACATGCCCAGATCCCCCTCCGCAGAATTGAGGGGATTTTTTTTTTAAGGATATACCCTTCCCCCCCCCCCCCAAGGTTATTTCAGACGTGACTTTCGGCTTTGGAAAGCAGCCCTCGCTGCGCTTACCTGTGCTGGGGGCTGGGAAGGGCGGCGGATCCACCTGGGGGTCTCCATGGAGAGCATCAGAACGGCTGGGGAGCTCCTTTCTCACCTGGGACATCGGACTGAGCCCTGCGAGAGTCGCCACACGCAGAGGAAAAGAGAGAGAGAGAGAGGCTCATTGAAGACGCGCTCTCAGCAGCCGGCCCAGAAGGCGCTCTCCCATGGGGATGAATCAGCCGCTGAGGTGGAGAAGGAAACCGCACCAGCCGAGGCTTTCTCAACCCTCTCGCCCCAAAGCTTGTTCCCCTCGCCCAAGCGATTCCAGCCCGACACAAACTTCTCCTCCAGCCACCTTTCCGTACTTTCCCAGCTGCCTGGAGAACGCAACAACTCGCCCATCTCGCCCCCCCCCCCCCCCGCAAAGTACATAAGAGCCTATTTGTGGGAGGACTTACTTTGGGGTGAATCTTCAACGGCGCTCCCACAAGAGGAATGTCATCGCATTGTCTTCTCCATGTAATGTGAAGTCTTCCACTGCTGTTGCTTCAGCCCACTTTGAAGCGGACCCCCCCTTTTTTTTTTAAGAATGGGTTTTGCCCCTTTTCTTTGTTTCGGAAAGTTTCCCAGCTCGAGAAACGTGCAAGCTCAAGAACGCGCGTCACGACTTTATCTCCTGTAGGCTGTCCTTTCTTTTGCAATGTTCGTTACAATCGGACAAGTTTCTGCTCTGCGCCCCCCCCCCCCTTAAGCACTGCCTCCAGACTCATACACAGGAAATTGCATTCAGCGTTTGATTACTCAGTTTCCTTCAAGTAAAAGGTATTTGGAGTTCCTGCAACCTATAATAAGTTGCTTGGCGCTAAGGTTTAAAAAAAGAGCAAAAGTAAACAAATAACAAAAAAAGAAAACTCCAGAAATCCACGTTAGAAAAAGTAAAGGAAATGGAGGCAGGGGCTTGGGGGAGGGGCAAAGTGGAGCCAAGCTGGTTCTTTACAGTCAGTTCAGGAGCAGACACGTAATTTCCACATTTACATGTGGCAAATCTGAAAAGTCAAATTTTATGTCAACGTTGTTTACATCTAGACTTTTCCATTTTCCAAAAGCAACGGTTTTGAGGATAAAGTTATGAGGATAGAGGATGAATTCTCCAGTGCCTCAGAATTTAAGATCATGTATGGAGATGGGATTTGCTGTTGCTGATAGAGGTGTTTGGAAACAGTGTTATTTCCCTTACTCAGAAGTAAGCCTATTGTGTTTGGTAAGGCAACAGATGCATATTTCCCTAGGAGTAGGCCCTATTGGACTCAATGGGACTAACTTCTGATTAGACCTACAGTACATAGGACAGGGTTGTCTGGCTGTAATCCTATCTTACTTATCAGAAACAAACACTTCTACTGATAAATAATAGTTCAAGTGAATGAGGGCGCAATCCTAAACCTGGGCTGGAATAGACAGGCCGACACACCCACCTGATATCCAGCCTGGGGCTCCGGGATGCTGCTGCACTTACCCAGGGAAAGGGGAAAATACTTCCTTTCCCCTGGGTAACATGCAGCGGCCCCAATGGGGCTACTCAAAGCTGCACACTGAAATTGGCGGTGCAACTTCGGGCAGCTGAATTGGGTCCACTGGGGATGGGGGGAGGGTTAGAATCTGTCCCAAAGGCTGGATCCTAGCTCCTCCCCGGGCTGGGCTGCCAACAGCAGATGAAGGAACAAAGACCAAGAAGGGAAGGGGAAATGAATTATGAATGTTATCAATGGGTTCATACCACAGGTTTTTCTACTGAACCTCAACACTGAGATTAAATGAACTGCAGAAACCTCAGGCTTAATAATAGCCATCATCTTAAAGAAGCTATGCAATACAGGAGATGTTCTAGTGGACACACAAAGAGGTAACACAATCCCAAAAGTCAGAAGGGAGAGAAAAACATATCTAGGCAATTAATGTGTTTTCTATGAAAAGTAATTAATACTACATGTTATATAGTGTTTTCTATGAGAAACAACTGAAAAGCACCTCGATAAAAATGGAGCCATAACTAGCAGTCATATGGAGCAGCCTACTTTTGGTAGATAGTGAACATTTGTTAGTGGATGTTAATGCAAAGCTTTCGATACAATGCCATGTGACATTTTCAAAAGTAAATTGAAGAAATGCCAAGTTAGGGCTGGTCTACCATATTCAATGGTATAAGGGGGCTACATAATTGATGAAAACAGCTTTTGAAAGGTGGCAATTTAAAGACTACTGTCAAATGGCAAGATAATGGTGTTTCAGACAACTACCCTTGCCCCTGTTCAATGGTATTAATAATGACCAAATGCATGGAGAGTATGGTATGTCTGCCATAGCTGCAGATAAATAACTATGGGTACTACCGAAGAACTGCAGAGGACGGACATTGAATATAAGTTAATCAAAATGGATGAGGATGAAGACAGTTCTTTGGAAAACTCCAAAAAACAATGACAGGTCTCTACATAATTGGGTGTGTGTGTGTGTGTGTGTGTGTGTGTGTGTGTGTGTGTGTGTGTGATTTCTTGAACATTTGTTTGTTTGTTTGCAAAACTCTGGGGTTGCTAACACTACTTTAGGTTGTATGAAGTGCATCTCTCATTATGAGGCTCTGGAAATAAAAGCACAGTTCTATTTAGCATTCGTTAGTACTTGGATAAAATAACCAATGGATAACATTGATTAGTACTTGGATAAAATACTACATCCAATTTCTTTTACCCTGTTCAAAAGCTAGAGATAGGTTGTCTTTTTTTTAAGAGTTCAGAACTGAAGATGGATCACTGCCGCCACTTTTGCGTGCTTTAAGCAAGTGTTGTGTGATTAGTTATGCCTCTCTCAAATTTTTTTCACCTCCTAAAATCCATTGTTTGTTCAGTCACCTCTCTATGGACCATATACAAACTGAGAATGATTCAAATGAGCACAACAAAGATGGTGAAAAGGAGTCTGGAATGCACTTCCAATGAAGCAATGTTTAAAAACCTGCCCATACTTTTGCACACAGAGAAAAGGGAATTTCAAACTTCAGATTTCAAACCTGCCGTACAGCGAAGACCTCTGAGGAAAGAACAATAAGCAGAGGACAATTCAACAAATTGCCCAAAGAAATTGTGGAGGTGTTTTGATCTGCCATCTGGTTTGGCAGGTTACACTGTGCAGCAAGATGACAATGAGAATTATGCATACACAGAGAAAACACAGTCCTTGCCCTGAATAAAGAAAAGCAATATGACAAAAAGACATTTTAATCTGTGCTCCGAATTTATTATGCTGTCTCTCCTGCTGTGAACCCCTGTGTGAGTTTCATCCTTATATATGCCAGTGCAGCATTTTTCACTTGTTCTCAAGCTTGTTTTACTCTAGGAAAATGATGCATAGAAGTGTTCAGGGCTTGCTTGCCTGCTTATTCAATATCTGTTCTGTACAATGAAAATGACAGGAAACACTGTTCTTATAGGATGACATCAGAAGTGATCAAATCACATCATCAGGTTACATACAAGCATTTATCAGTGACAGGAACTTCCTAATTCAGTATACAGAACCTTAACGTCACTTCTTGGGGACCTCAACAAATATATGATGAAAGTTGAAAAAGGTTGGAACAGTAGTTTGATCATGTGGTCAGAGTCCTTTGCCATGTGGCAGGGTCCTTAACACATTAACCTCTTCACATATAAACTGCTGGAAAAAATTGAAAGGATGGGCAGCAAAAGCATAAATTTAGGAACAGTCTTCTAGAATATTGTAATATATAGTATCTGTTTAGAGTAGTGGTTCCCAGACTGTGGCTTGGGACCCATCAGTGGGTTGCGAGGCACCTAGAGTAGCCATATTGAAAATACGGGAAGATCGGATGCTGGAAAGAGGGATGGCTGTGTGGTTGTTTTGCTTGTGTCAAGGTTGTAAATAGGCATTTTTCCCTTTCTGACTTTGCTATTAGAAAATGACTAAGAAATAATCCAACTTATTGCTGCATTCTAGGAAAGCAGCAGGCTCTGGCATAATGAGATCAGCACTTCTGGTCCTGACATCACTTCCGGTGGGTCCCAAGCATATTGTCATTCTACAAAGTGGGTTCTGGTGCTAAAAAGCTTGAGAACCCCTGGTTTGGAGAATAGAGAATCTGGAATGTCCATGATGAAGCTGTTTTGTTGTGCCATGTTACATAAAAAGGACCAAAGAGTTCTTTTCTTTCAGCGCATAAATGGTCAAATCAATTACAATTCAGACATACACTCAGGATGCAATCCTAACCAAATTTCCAGCACCGGAGTAAGGGAACAAACATTCCCTTACCTAGAGGAGGCCTCCGTGACTACTGCTCCACTGCAAGATGCAGCACATGTCCCATTGGCACAGCTATGTCACTGCTGCAAAATTGGTCAGGATTGCGCCCTTATGCAGAGCGAGTCATGTTTATTTCATCATAGTCTACTGTTTGCGCAGATACAGAGGGTTACGTCAATAAACCCAAATCCTGTACAATTTCAGCCATGAAAATCCATCCTTTTATACAGTTTTAATTAGCTATGTCATAGCTATGTCATCCTCACACCCACATCATAACATACATCATTTTACTTTAATCATTATATTAATAATAAGCTTTGATACATACTTTTGTGAGTCTTGGCAAGGAGACACCCTAGATTTCAGCCATCCCAGTCCCATACTGCACTGGAGCAGCAAAGCTGGCAGGTGTATGGTGCAGTATAGGAGGCAGCTGAACGCACCATTGGGGTAAGCGGATATTTTCCCTTGGTGTAGGCCCCAGCAGCCCCAATATGGCTACTTGGATCTTCACCAGCAAATTGCTGGCGCAAATCCAAGTGGCCCATGCAAGGCTTAAGGGGACGTGTTAGGATCAGGCATAAGCTCCAGATCCTGTCTTCAGCCCCCGCCCGGGATTGGCCTGCCCATGAGCTCGCCCTCTCTCTGCTCTCCCTCTGCCCTCCCCAACCTCCCGTGCTGGACAAACCTGGGTGGCCTTACCTGTGGCACCTGCCCTGCATAGGCATGCTGCTCTAGCTTGCTCTGCAGTAGCCCAGGCATGCCTTACAACAAGTTTACAACACTCCCAGGCCGGTGCAAGTGACATGCACCAACCTAAGTACCCAATAGGATTGTGCCCTAAGTTAGTCAAATATGCAAACAAGCCAAATCCCTCTTTTTGTCAGAAATGCTCTACTGTCCCGGTGTATTAATGTTTCTCAGCGTAACTAACTTCTAAGCAACTTATTTGTTCTATATTTTTGGGTCTCGTTGATAATCCAAATTCGGATGATTCAAAAATATAATCCAGACATTCTCATTCTGTCATTCTAACACTAAAATATTGCTGTGTGATTGAATTCCACATTGGCAGTTTCATCTGTGTCAAACAAAAGGATCAAGATGATGTGGCTTATCATTTCAAGTTATGTGAGGGCCTGTAAGCTTTAAGGGGAAGCCTTGAAGGGTCTTATAAAAGCATATTAAAGCATGGACACCCAAGCCCCTTTCCTGTATAGTCCATTGGGACCCTTGCTACATATCAATTTGGCCAGTATTTTGTCACAATGTGATTTCTATTTATGCTGTGACATCTAATTATATGATACATTATGGGCTTAATTGTTAGAGCAGCACTTTGCTGTTAAATAATTTAAGATGCCTTCAAGATCATGGTTTTGTAGTTGATCTTCACTGATTGCAGGGATGGGCACTTGAGTTGTCACTACTCAGCTCGCGAAAATGCTGGTTTTTCACAATTCATGTTAACTTGAGTCATGGATGTCACTGACTTGGATCCAACTCGAGTCTCAGGGCGACTCAGAAAAGAGTCATGACTCTAATTTGACTTGAATTATAATTTAGAATTTGTGTGCTTGCTTGTTTACTTATTTTTTATTGTTTCCATGTTGCCCCCAAAGACTTCAGGGGCAATCTGGAAGCCGTCCTTCAGACTGATGGTAGCATCAGATGTGGTGGGAGGAAAGTAGATGAGTCCAGAAGGCGGGATGTGGGGTTGTAGGGGGGAAGAAGGTTTAAAGCTTTTTTTTTTTTTTGCTCAGGGACTCAACTCATTTCTCAAAATGACTCAAGAAAATGACTAAAATATTTACACAAGTCGAGTCACAAAAGTGTGCACTATGACTCAAGTCGTGGGGTTGCTGACTTGTGACTCGTGACTTGGGTTCAGTGCAGTGATGTCATTCAGGGGGAACGGACCTTAACGGGCATTCCGGATCCTAACGGGCTCTGTGGCTGGTTCCGGGTTCCCGACAAGTGCCAATCAAAAGTGAGTTCCTGTTCCTAAATCATTTGAATGACACCACTGGTTCAGTGACTGTAGCACATCACTGTCTGATTGTAGCTTTCTAACCAAAAACCATCTGGTATGGTAAGAAACTGAAAAATGAAGGAATATTTGGTTGGTTCCATGACCACTGACATCACAGACTGTACAGTTCAGAGTACCGTCAGCCTGCATAAAGCCAAAGTGACATAGTCAAAGTTCCCTAAAATCCAACAAATCCATGATGTCCTTTTAAGAAGTAAAAGCACAGTATGAGAGACACAGAAGGACTGAGGGAACAGTAGCGTTGTTCTCCCATTTCAGACTTCCTTTGGGGCATTATTAACAGGAGTGGGTAGAATCACCTGCTCTGTTTACACTGTTTTTCTCTGTCTTTTTGAGTGGGGCTGAGCACATTCACTTCAAGTCAGTTGCAATAGGATGTGGGCTGACAGTAAAGTGATTCCACAGTGGAACAGAAAGGCCTGACCAGAGTTGCAGCAGACTGGCGAACCACCCATTTCAGCATTTCAAGCCATTCAATACCTGAAGTTAATGTGCATTTAGAACGTAGTGGCTGTGCAGTGGTTTTTCCCCCCTCCTTCTGGGGCTTCTAAGCAGCGAAACTGGCATAGGAAAGTCTCATCACTTTGCTCAGCCTGACAGAGCCCATGTTCCTCTGACACGCTCCTTCAGCCTGTCATGGCTACCAAACAGAGCTTGGCAGTTTTTCCCACAAAGGATTCATTGACCAACGATGACAGAGAAACTGGCATGACTTGTGACACCCAGGGAGTCTGGCTGCAAGTATGTCTCACTGGGTGTGCCTTGGATTTCCTGACTACTAGGCAGTGTGGCTATGAATCACTCTCGAAACATGTCAGTGCAGCCCCTTTGGCAGCGGCTGCTTCTTGTTTGTTTACCTGTTGGCCCAGTGTGGCTGATGCATTTTTTTTTATCTGCCTGGTTTTCCCCCCTGCAACTGATGGAGGTGGCCTGTTCATGGAAGGGATCATCAGCTTCATATCCCACATCTGAACCCAGTTTCCTCCTTTATCTGTCTGGCCCTCATTCCGGAATTCTGGCCTTTTCACCCCACTTGCTCTTTAGTGCCTCTACAGATGGGAAGTGGCCCAAGTGCGCAAGTATGAAAGCAACTGCTTTGATGATGAAATGCCAGCTCATCTCTTTCATCCGTCCATTAAGATTCATGCTCTCAGGCAGGTGATGTGATTCCCCCCCCCCAGGTTTTCATCTGATTGTTCTTTATTTATGCTGAAAGAAAAGTGGGTATTTTAGCCTTCTTTTGGTTTTTTTGCATTATAATGATGGTAAGTTAGAGAGCACCTTTCATGTGACGTTTCATACCCACTAATTAAGCCTGCTGGCCCCATTCCAAGGGAGGGCATAGCTGTCAGTCCAGTTTTACACATAGGATAAGATGAAGAAGAGGAGGATTAAGTGGGTTGTCCAAGGTCATGCATGAAATCTCTGGCAAGGTCAGACATGAACTAAAGGGTAAATTTTTGAGACTGCTCCATGCAGATTAGTTGCCCTTTTAACACCATTTAACCATTCAGTTGAGGTCGTCCCAGAAATGTAAAGAACTCCATCTTCCCCTATGGCCAATTGATTCATCTATTTTAAAACATTTATATCCCACCTTTTGCAACCAAAGGCTCCAATATGGCTATACAAAATACAATAAAAATCCATTTATAATCTATCTCTATGTATGGGTGGTTCCAAACTGTGCTAATGATTGAGAGTAAAGGACCAATTATTTCATCTAAACCATATTTATTAATGATTGGAAGTTTATATAGAGCCCTTAATTCTGGTATGTGAGGGTGCCTTACAGATAGATTTACCATAATTTTTAGAGTTGAAACTGGGACCAATTGGAGTATCACCAGGCACAGCGCGTGCGCGTGTGTGACCTCTGTTGGGGGAACCTGCGCCCCTGTCAGGCAATTCGGAGCTAATTTGTTGGGTTGACCCCCCATCTCTCTCTCTCTCTCTCTCTCTCTCTCTCTCTCTCTCTCTCACACACACACACACACACACACACACACACCATACAAGAAAAACTTGCCACCACCCCTGAAAATCACTCAAAGCCTGAAAAACTGCAATGTTTTTCAGATATCTGCAAATATCTGAAAATAGTAAGCCTACCCTTCTCACCAGCTAGGGAGAATGAGAGAAATTCACTTGGTGGAACCCAGCAGGCTGCAGAGAAAAGGGGAGATGGCCCACCAAAGCTGTAGTCCTGTCCACAGTAGTTCCATTGACTATAATGGGACTTAGTTCTGCATAGACATGCATCAGATTGAGCCCCAGGTGAATTTCTTTAGCAGGCAGTCCATAGAAAGAAAGTGGGGAGAGAAGGGGAAGGCAACCCACCAAGTGAATAAGAGGGGCATAAGAAGGGGTTGTGACTTGGGGTATGTGGCACATTTAGGAAGGGGGCCATTCCTCTCAGGGTTTGCTGGAAGTTTCTCACAGCAGTCTCTCCCATCTCCCTGCTTGTTGTCAGGTGTAAAGCAGGTGCCAAGCCTCAAGTGTCAGCAGGCAATAAGCAGGTAAAGGCCAAAGGTGGCTGTGTTCCAGGTGTGAAAATGGCTGGAGGAACCCCCGGAACTAAGGTGTGGCACCTACCCTACCAGCTCACCTCTTTGCACTCAAGAAGGAGATGTTTTGCACCAAACAAGAGCTGGCCTGCCTGGGTAATGCCAAGGTCCATGCTGTGGCACTTCCTTCCCCCCACCCCTGCGCCCTACTCAGGCCTGTTGGGGGGAAGAGACCAGAGTTATAGAGGGAACCTAGCAGAGAGAGAGAGAGAGAGAGAGAGAGAGAGAGAGAGAGAGAGAGAGAG
>JAJKFI010000052.1:3434279-3449109 GCA_029204185.1 Lerista edwardsae | reverse complement strand
CTCACATGTGTGCCCGGGTGTTTATATGTCCCATCCCTGCTGCTGTACTGTATCTGTTGCTCTAGGTGTAGTAGCCCTCTGTTTCATATCCTGTAGTTGTTTGTGACGCTGCTGTACTGTTTCTGTTGCTCTAGATGTAGCAGCCCTGTCTCTCTTACCGTGTAGTCTTTTGTCACGCTGCTGTACTGTTTCTGTTGCTCTAGATGTAGCAGCTCTGTGACGTAGCGTTGCAAGTTGTTGTTTTTTCCTCAGGTGTTTCCTGTGTACACTGTTGTTTCATCTTTGTAGCCTTTGGTTGCACCTGCCCAATTGCCTCACGTTACACAGTGAAAGTAAACTTTCAGAGAGAGCAACAGCCACAACACCTTGTGCCAACTGTCCACTGCCAAGCAGGGACCGCCCACATGTCCACAGAACACATTGTATCGGTTTGCCTGCGTGAAACCTGTTTGCTGCTGTTTGTCTTCAACTGTCAAGAGTTCAGTTGCTGCCTGAAGATTCCGCATGTCATTTGCATCTCATCATGACATCACCAGAGCCTCGGAATGTTCGGTTCAGCCCATAGCCAGCCATAGAGAACCACAAATTCGCTTGTACCCACGCCCGTGGGGGCCCGATCCGTTCCAAAACCGCGCAGCGATGGTTTCGGGGGGCCAAGGCACCCGCGTGCCGAGTTTGGCGCGAATCGGTCCAGGCGTTGCGGAGCCTATGTGGAACAAACATACACACATACATACACACACACATACGCACTTCTTTATATATATAGATGTCACCTTTTATGAGACTGAGCTGCAAATCTGGACTTTCCCAGTTAAAATCTCACCTCTGTTGTGAACACAGTAAGTGACCCTTAGGTAAGCCCCTCCTTCTAGGGCTCAGATCCCCAGCTGCAGCAAGGGAATAAAAATAATTACTTATGATTGTTGTAAGGATGACACAAGATAATACACACTCAAAAAGTGCTGTACGCTAAGTATTATTATTAACCCACACATTTGCCTGTTTTAAACACATCCAACTACCACTGTCAATTCAATCGGAAGCACCTATCACCTTTATTATGTGTAGTTCTTCTCTAAATTCATACCCTGGAAAGGAAAACATAACACTTTTTTCCTTTGAAGGTACAGAGATGTTTTGTGTTTTTCCCACCAAAAAAGAGTACAAGCTGCAGCAGGAGCAGACAAAGAGATGGTTTGTAACTAAATTTTCTACACTCATACACCTATGACTTATGTGTGGGGAAGGGAACCCAGGACTTTTGAAAGAGATGTCAGCTGTATGCACTGCCATAATATCTCTGAGCAAAGCCTTGGCATAAAGCCGCATGCCTTCAATATTATGGAAACCTGGCCTGTAAAATAAGCACCTTTCTTCAATGCTGTCATTTCCAATGGATTTCCCATCATAAAAGTCACCCATGCTGAGGCCGCAATATATCATTTTGCCACATTAGAGCAAAGGCACTAACTAGGAAGAAGTGGATAAATCAGTCACTGTGAGAAAAGTACAAGAAAGCAGGGCAGTCCAAAAGAAGACAGTGTAGCCTAAACACGATTTCCAAACAAAGTCAACAAGTCACAGGAGTGTTGGGTGCCAATTGGAAAATAGTAAGTCCTGGTTTGTCTTCAGTCTGGACTTCCAGTAGGACCTCCCGCACAGGGCTAAAGTAGGGCCATAGAATTATTAGGCTAGCATGACATAAAGGAGAAGTGTTCAGAGGGAGCAAGGGAATAAAAATAATTACTTATGATTGTTGTAAGGATGACACAAGATAATACACACTCAAAAAGTGCTGTACGCTAAGTATCAAGCTGAAAGTGTCAAGCTACTTCCAAAAGAAAGGACCAGTAACTGTTGGACAGAGGGCATAAAGTGGGTCTCAGCTGGACTAGCTTCCAGGCCCTGATCCAAGGAAGATGAAGGTGTTTTTCAGGAGTTAAACTGAGACACAAGGTGTCCTCACAGTGTTGAAGTGTTGGCTCCAGGCTTTTTAGAAACCTTAAGTAAGACAGCATCAGTGCAGCCCCTTGGTTTAGATGGGGCAGGAAAGCACAAGGCAAGATATCCTCCCATAGTCCTCTGGACATGGTCCAGCCATCAGCCCCTGGAGTATAAATGTTCCTTTATCACTATGCTGCTCCATGGTCTCTTGGCTGCTACAGAGGACTCCAACGGTGATTAGTGGAAGATCTCTTTTTTGACGAATTGACCTTGACTCAGAGGTGGCCCTTGGCCTTTGGTGAATACTGCTGCAAAGATGCCCCAAAGGATTGGATTTGGCTGAGCTCCAAGGGAAAAAGTGAGAATGAAGAAAGAGGGAAAGGGCCAAGTTTGTCTGTTCATAATGTCTCCCACAGAATGCCAGGGTCTGCTGCCCGCTTCTAATTACACAAAACACTACCATGATTATTATTTGTGCCACCATGACCTTTGTTTTATTTCCTTACCCAATTACATGGCAGGGCAAGTCATACTAAAGGTTAATGACTTGTCACAAGACAGGCATGAGTTCCTATTCAGTATAAAGTATTGACTAATTTTTTCAAGGACTAGAGGAAGGTTTCTGCTGGATCTCTCACAGAATATCTGGCTTATATTTGGTTATATATGGAATTCGTTAGTGCCCAGAAACTGCTTTATATTCAGATTTGACACTGCATTGAATCAAATGTATAGATTTGATTCAAGCTGGTCACTCTGGCTAGTGATGTCTTTTTTGTTCTGCATTTTTTTGGCAGACAAATCTATGTAGAAAGGGTTCTCTGAAAGTATGAACAGTCCTGGTATAGACAAAAGGTGGACCTGGACAAATTTCCTCAGAACCGCCTGCCTTTTGTAACCGCCTGCTCACACCCTGCTGGAGCAGCCCAAAGGCCTATAGCCATATATCTTCTGGAAGCTCACAAGCAGCCCATCAAGGCAAGACTCTTCCTTTGCTATTGTCACCACCAATGCCTTCACCAATGATATTTAGAGGCATATCATTCATCGTATCTATGTATTTACTATAGCAGTGTTATTCAAACTGTGGGTTGGGACCCACTTGGTGGGTCGCGACATTATGTTAGATGTGTCACAGAGAGCTGGGAGCAGCCATCTTGGAAGCTGCAGACCCTACCCTTGCAATATTTCTTTTGTGAGTGTTAACAGTTTGAATTTCAAGTGAAGGGTTTTTTTTTCAGAAAAAAGTTTCCGTTCAGTGCTTTTACATAATATTTTGTCCTAGTCTTGCTTTCTGTCAGGGGTGTTTCATAGTTGCACAATTGTTGCAGTCCAATAACGCTAATTCATTTCAAGAGTGTCATTTTATTATGTTACAATGACAGCACTTCCTGCTTGATGATGTCACTTCCTGCCATGACATCACATCTAGGTTGTGAAGGATGCATCACTTCCAGTGGGTCCCTATATGAGTGGCATTCTAAAAAGTGGGTCCTGGTCTAAAAGTTTTGAGAACCACTGTACTACAGTAACATATATATGTATATACAAGTCGTGCCTCGGTATCCATTGATTCCATATCTACTGAATTGACTCATCACTGATAACAGGGTCCACCTTTAAATGTCTTGTAACAAGGAAAGAAGATAAAATTCCATCTCCTACCTTCCTACATTCCATTAGATTCCATTATTCACCATATCTAGTGGCTGAATGTGGTATAGCATCTATACCAATATGTCTGGAGCAACAATGGAGATGCAAGAAACCTGGAAGTGGTTCTTTAAAGCTATTTTTCCATTGATTTTGGTATCCACTGGGGTTCCAGAACAGAACCCAGTGGATAATGAGGCATGACTGCACTACAGTACTAGGTTTAAACATGAAATGTGCAGTATAGACATGGTCGTGGCTTCCACATACTCAGAGTACACAAAGATTTGTTTTGTAAATTAAAAGAAACAGAAAAGGGGATTTAAAAAAACACGATCCTGATGTGGAATAAGCATGCTCACCATTGTCCCCATCCCCCGGAGCCTTACAGTGTTGAAGTGTCTGCTGGAAAAACCCAACAGCAGGATAGGGGGAGGCAGGAGAAAGGACCTGCTTGAACCAATTGAGCATTATCGTTGGGGAGATGCAACACTTTGTCTCAGGTAGATCAGGGAGAAACGTAACAAATAAAAACTTGGAGATTCGACATAGCCCTTATTACAGGCATGCCCCGGTATCCACTGGGGTTCTGTTCTGGACCCCACTATGGATACCTGAAACTGTGGGTATTGGGGATGCCTTTTTAAAGATAGGGGAACATCAGTAGTTTTGCTGCAACAAGGTAAAAAAATAGTTTTGTTTAATGTTTCCCTATCTTTTTTAATAAGCGTCCCGGTATCCATGGATAACTGAAACCATGGATACCAAATCAACAGATGCCGGGGCATGCCTGCCCATGATAGACCTCCCCCCACCATGAATTTTTCTAATCCCCCGTTAAAGCCATCTACATCAGCTGTCTACATCTTGCTGTCAAGACATCTTGTGGCAGAGAATTTCACAACATTCATTTCGAGTTGCATAAAGCAGTGATTTCTTTTGCCCGTCTAAATCAGAACAGCTAATTTCATTCAGATGACTGCAAGTTCCTGTATCCACACCAAGCATGATTTTGCATAGCTTCACCACATCTTCCCATAGTCATTTCAAGGTGCTCCAACTCTTGATCATTTTGGCTGCCCTTTTATGTAACCAATCAATCTTATGCTACCCTTGAAATCCTCTGAAGCAGACTGGGTTCCTTCTGCTCACCCTGGTTGAAACAGTAAATTGCAAGGAAATAAACGGTTTTGCTCTCTGTAGTTCTTTTGACACTAAGAGGTTCCTAGATGATTACATCACACATCAGGGTACCCCACAGGGCCAGGAACCTCCTCCGAGCTGCTTAAGCATAATGATTAATCCAGACTTGAAAGTCATGCAGACTGCATAGCAAGTACTGATTCTCCTCTGATCCTGCAGTGTGGGTGACAGGGCTGAGGCATGGAACTGATGGAGAACTCCTCTTTGGAAAATGATTAGTTTTACTACAGGTGCTGTTCATATCCTCTCAGAATCTCCATATGGTTGCACCCATGAGAGGCCTCTCGTCCCCCAAAACCATTTAGTACTGCCATTGGTCCTCTCAATGCATCATATTCTGCATCAGAGTCAGGCTTCTTATGCTATGTACGTGCTGCAATTGAGTGACTTGTGTTTGCAGATTTTAGTTTGACTTGCCCAGAATCCCACTGAGAATCCAGAGTTAACAAAACTCATGTGTCCCAGGTGCCTGAGCGTTAGCCACCAGACCCTACTTCCTCTTTAGATCTTCAAGGTCATGGATTGCAAAACATCCAGACCTCAACCCAAATAATTTTGATTTATTGCTCTTAACTAAATCTTTAATGTATTTAAATCAGAAATGTATTATCCCAGTGTAATATATGCTATATATTTAAGGAAGTAGCAGCTAAGGTTTTTTTCCTAGTTCTAACTATAGGCAACATTTTTGTAGGTTCACACACACACACACACAGAGAGGGGGGGTATAGAAGATCAGCAAAGCTTTACTTGCACCAGAGTGCCAAACCTCACATGAATGTCACTGTACACATTAGTCTGCATCTCAGCACAAGGCATAACTGTAATAGGTGAACAGTGTTTGGCTAGGGCTGGTGCCACAACCTCCTAATCTGTCTGGCATAATTACCATCTTTTGCACACATGCAGAAGTCACTAAAAAAAAGAAAAGAAACATAACTTTCTTAAATCACTCTATTCAAGGGGAGGGGAGGGATAAAACCTGGTGCGGTTTTCAAGTTTTCAAGTGAATGACCCCAGTGTTTCACATTTTCGGCTAAAATATTTGATGAGTCACCAGCTATTTCTGTAAATATTGAAGAAAAAAGAAACAGACTGTAACATTAATCCTTTTGCAGGGAGTTTTTTTTTTTTTAATCCCCACTGTCCATGGTGGCTTTGTGAGAAATATCGATGACCAAAGAGGTATGCTAAAGCTACGGGGGGTGGGGGGTGGGGAAGTAAAATTAGTGTTTAAGTTATCAAAGACAATCAAAGACAAATAGGGCTCTTTCAATTAAGAAGAATATTTATATCTCTATGATCTATCTCTAGGTTTCGATTTTGTTCCATTAAGAATTTCTCCTGGACTAATTTTGTCAGGTAATGTCATTGAAAAACGAGGACATGGCATTGTGTGAGTGACCAGATGATGCAACACTAGCAACCATTTCACATTAATATTTAGGTCAGTGGTTCTCAAACTTCTTAGCACCAGGGCCCACTTTTTAGAATGACAATCTGTCCAGGACCCACCAGAAGTGATGTCATGGGCAGAAGTGGCAACTCCCTTTTTCTCACATTCACCTTAGACAAAATATTGGTAAAAGGAAAGCTACTGAATGACCAAATAAGACAAAGGTCTAATCAACAATAGCAAATACGGTATATTTACATCTTAATAACATATAATATATTATTAGCTTCAAGTAGTTACTGGCAAAAGTCTTTCTGCTTTCCCACTAATCCAAAACAATTGAAATTTAGAGGGAATTTGCAATCATGGTAAGAGATTGCATTCACCATTCAAAAAGTATAACATGGAGTAAATTACATCCAAAATTAATAATTTAATCATGATAAGATATTAAGTTAACTGTACAACAAATAAAATGTAAAGCTTATTATAGCCAATTGAATTCACTGTCCTCGCTATAAATTCCTCAGAGGATGTCTTATCAAAATGTAACATTTCCTCGCTCAGTCTCTCTCCCTCTCTTCCTTCCTTTAATTTTAAAAAGTGCAAAATATGAAATGATACATAAATCTAATAATACAACTAACAAAAATGAAAACAACAAAAACAAATACTATACAGTACCTCTTCAGTCACTGCACAAAATTGCACAACTGTTTTGTTCATACAGATGCTATCATACAAAAATTCAAACTAAGTATAAACCACTACCAATCAGATTTCACAAAGGCAAAAGTGTGACATTTCCTTTGCTTCCCAGGCTAGCAACAATATATAATCTTTCTGAGAGTCAGAACAGATACAGATTTCATCAGAAAAAGGGACTTCACTGTTACTACACAGCAGTTGTATAGTGGTGAGCAGGAGCTCATTGTAAAACTAAGAAGAAACAAAATCAACTTTTAATTGAAGTATTTTCTTCTCCTGCCACTTATCCCTACTTTGAAACTTACTGTATTGTGCTTAATGTAAAGCTCTGGCTCATTTCATCCCAAACTCTTGTTTATAGTTTAGTTTATTTAAAAAATGAGAAATTGAATTCAAAATTCTCTCAATTACATGTAAAAAGGGTACTAGTTTGCAATCTGATAACCGTTTCCTGGGACTGGAGTAAGTCCCATTGAAATCAGTGGGGCTTACTTCTGAGCAGACATACATAGGATTGTGGTGTTGAGTGGTAGCCTGTGCTCAGGATTAGGCCCCGCTGATTTCAATGGGATTTACTTCCAAGTAAGTGATATACGATTGCAGTCCTGCTGTAACATGAGCTACATACTGTCTCTTAGGTAACCCTTGGGAAAGATGGTGGTCTAGACACTAACATATGCCCCTCGGCACATTTCGTAGTTTGCCTTCTGCTGAGGCTGACACATCTTGTCTGCTAAGATTCTTTGAAAACTGTTTCAAAGACAGTACCTGAGTGCTGATGATGTCACCACTGTTGCTTTTGAAGCAGTCCAGGAGCTCCTGCCTTGTATCACTGCTCAACTATATCACTGATAAACAGATAATTATTTCAACACCTTAATGGGTGAAAGTAATCTTGTGCCCATCTATATATATAAAAGAGCGTGTGTTTGTACGTGTGTTTGTACATATGTTCCGCATAGGCTCTGCAACGCCTGGACTGATCGACACGAAACTTGGCACGCATACACCTTGTGGCCTGGCGACAAACACTGAGGGGGGGTCACACACCCCTAGGACCCCCCAGGGGAGTGCAGGGGGGGTTGAAACATCAACATGATCGCAAATGGCCGACATCGGTGTCGAATCCGTCGTTTCCGGGGTCGCCGAGACGAGCTGCAACGCCCACGATGCCATGTGACTCCAGGTTCGGACCCCCCCTCAGCGTGTGGGGGGAGGGAAGGGGTGGAAAACAAACCGTCCACCATGTCCTCCTGCAACGCCTGGAGCGATTGATGCCAAACTTGGCATGTTTGTGCCTTGCAGTCTGATGACAAACACTGCAGGGGTCAGACCCCCCTCGCGCCCCCAGGGGTGGGGGTACACGGGGGTTCCCACGTGAAAACGGTCAAAAATGGCCAAAATAGGCATTGAATCTGTAGTTTCTGGGGTCGCCGAGACAAGGGATGACACTCCTGACGCCGTTGGAGTCCGGGTTGGCCCCCCTGGCGTGGGGGGCGAGAAGGGGTACGAAACAAAACGTCTGCGATGCCCCGCTGGAACACCTGGACCAATTGTCACCAAACTTGGCATACAGATGCCTGGCAGCCTGGTGACAAACACTGCGGGGGTCAGTGCCCCCAACCGCCCCCGGGGGTGGGGGTACGCAGGGGGCCCCACATGAAAATGGTTGAAAATGGCCAAACTCGGATCCGTATTGTCACCAAACTTGGCATACGGATGCCTGGGGGCCTGGTGACAAACACTGCAAGGGTGAGGGCCCCGTAGCACCCCCGGGAGGGTACGCAGGGGGCCCCACGTGAAAATGGTCAAAAATGGCCAAAATTGGTGTCGGCTCCATAGTTTCTGGGACCACTGAGACGACCGGCGACACTACCGACACCGTTGGAGTCCGCATTCAGGCCCCCCTCAGTGAGGGGGGCAAGCAGGGGTACGAAACACAATGTCCGTCATGCCCCGCTAGAACGCCTGCACCAATTGGCACCAAACTCGGCATACAGATGCCTAGGGGCCTGGTGACAAACACTGCAAGGGTCAGGGCCCCATGGCACCCCCGGGGGGTACGCCGGGGGCCCCACATGAAAATGGTCAAAAATGGCCGAAATCAGTGTCGGATCTGTAGTTTCCAGGGCCGCCGAGACAGATGGCGATGTTCCCGATGCCATTTGAGTCCACGGTCTGACTTCGGATACTTTGTTACCCAGGCAACGCCGGGTTCAAATTGCTAGTAATCTTATAAAAATCTTGTGCACATTGCAATAATCAAGTTGAGAGGTTACTAGATGTGCATAACAGCAATGATGCCCTTGTGGTTTTCCAGTTATGGATGTGGCTGGCAAAATCACCCAATGCTGGTAAAAGGAATTGCTAGCTATGACTAGAGATACCAGAAACAAACTGGTACAGAGTGCCTATCCTTTTTACCATTGCATAGAAGAGGGAATTTGGGCAGGTGCAGCTTTTGAAATGCTTCCATGATGAGCTGCACCTGCTTAAATTCCCTCTTCTATGCAAAGATATAGGCACTCTGTTCCAGTTTGTATCTGGTAACCCTAGCTATGACGACTGTCACCTGAACCTGTTCCTTTAAGTGGGAGTGCACTCTTCCAGCAGAGGCGTATACATATATCCAGTTAACAGGCCATACAGCATAAGTATTTCCATCTGTTGTCCCATATTGCAGAAGGGATTGGGAAAGGGTGACAGGAACAAAAAGTTGATATGCCTAAGGAGATATAAGAAAAGTAGGTCATGGGGGAAGAATAGAAAACAGATTACTTGAATCTTCATCTGTAGGCCTCACTGATGAGGACTTCAGCAGATTCTATGGGGTAATTCTAGGGGATGCTGAATAGCCATGTAGTATTGATAGTTATGTTCTCTTTGTTTCTATTCCTATCACTAGGAATGGAGTGAGGGCCAAAATGCACATTTGAGGAAGTGTGCAACGTGGCCTACTGATTTATTTTTAATGAGAGACACCCAGAATGGGGCAAAACCATGGTGAGAGTTGAGGGGAGCTTTAGCATTTTGCCCCACCATGATTCTGATCCTGAACACACTGCTATTTTAACTGGGAAAAAATAGCTTTAATTGAAAGCCAGTGTTTTTTTTTTTCCCTTTTTCCCTTAGTTCTTTTTCCATACTGCCGTGTGTGTGTGTGTGTGTGTGTGTGTGTGTGTGTGTGTGTGTGTGTGTTGGGGAATTGGGATTGGAACTGAGGTATAGCAAAGTGCTAAAGCCCCCTACCCCATGATTTTGCCCCACTTTGGGTACCCTCCTCTCCCCAGCACTCTTGTAAAAAAGAAAAAGAAAAATTGGTGTGCCATGTCATGCATTACTCTGAACATGCAGTTTGGCCCTAAGAGGCTATGCCCACATCCAGTGGTGCTCACTTTTAGCAGGGATCACAAAGCGAGGAAAGGGCAAGAGGAACCTGCAAAAAATTTTTAACAGGGTTTTCCCAGCCATAAACCTCATGTGTG
The DNA here is from genome assembly GCA_029204185.1 of Lerista edwardsae. NCBI lineage: Eukaryota > Metazoa > Chordata > Lepidosauria > Squamata > Scincidae > Lerista > Lerista edwardsae. The sequence goes on along the minus strand of JAJKFI010000052.1, from coordinate 3,438,717 downwards.
GAATAGTGCAAAATGCAGTTATTTGGCTTCAAAACATAAGATCTTTACACATTTTCTACATACTCAAAGTGAGAAAATTTATTCAGAATTCTGTAAATTAATCTCTTCCTTTTTTTAAAAGTAAGGAAACTTTATGGGCTTTAAATAAGGAGCTTGCAGTGCTCCAGTCCCAGCCTTTACCAAGTGATGTAGCATATCAGAGAGTGGCATCAGCAAAAGGATAGGTGCAGTATACTTCTTTAGCTAACTGATAGCGGGCAGAGTGTGCCAAACAACACGTGCTTTTTTCCAGAGTACCTGACAGTATGTTGCCGTTTGAGTGCTACAAACCTTATCCCTATGATACTAATTTCATTCTTTTTATTTCATTTATTACATGTTATATCCCATGCCCACATGATTGAAAAGGACCCTTAGGGCAGTTCACAACAACAGAAACAGTGAAACCTTTTTTTAAAAAAATCTATAATAGGAACTATAATTGAAATCAATATAAACCACACTGAAATACATAGAAAGCCAGATCTGTACTAGTTTTATAAATGTTAAAAAGGAGCTTCACTGGCAGACCTCTCGTGAAAAATAATTTCATAAAGCAGGTGCCACTTCTACTTTTGAATGAGTACGAATGACTTCTGTTCCAAGTAGTGGTAGATTCACATTGCAAATACTGTCAGTATTTTCAGGCTTTTCCCAAATCCTTAACTAATCCAACTGGCATTTAAGAAAATTTCTGATCAAAGCTGAAAGCATGGGTGTTGCAATTTTAGATTCTTCCATATGCACACACATGGTATATGCAGAAGAATCTAAGACGGTAACACCCTTGTGATGGAACAGCCATCCACTGGGCATTTGGGGAAGGAAGAGCATGAACAATAACCGTTCATTCAAACTTGGCAGGGTAGTGTGTGGGAACTCAGCCCATCCCTCATATGGATAGTTTAAAGCCAGAGCTGTTCCCAAAAACTACATGGTTCTGCAAAGTATAAGAAAACAGGAAAACTTGCACTGGAGTAAGAAAGATGGAATCAACAAACAAGTTATAGTTGGAAAATATTACCAAATATGAATTCACAGAACAGATAGTGGGAACCTAGGTGTAGTAGATCTATTAAATAGGTACAATGATATGCAATGGAAAACTTGATTATACAGAAACTCTCACACCTAATGCCCTGATGAGTTTCCTACATCTCTTGTTGATTAGGGGTTCTTACATCTCCTGCTGGTGGTAGCGGGAACAAATCTAGCAAAAAACTACCCATTACTCTTAATTGGCCAGGGGACATCTCCATGGAGAATTAGTTTGGAAATCAGTTGTAATAGGAGCTCTCAGTTTGTTTTGTACCCCATTTAAAGCCAAAAGAATGTGCTAAGAAAAATTGGAGATTTCTAAGAAAGGACGATAAGATGCTAAGAAAGTCAGTTTGTGTAGCTCTTCCAGGCAAGTCTCAGCCACCTGTGGAAGATCAGGATCAAGTATAGATGTGCTGCCTATACAGAGTTGACAGTGCTTTTTTTACCCTTATTGAAGAATGCTAAATGCGGCTAACAGCCCTGTCTGATAGTGAAATGGAAAGAATTAAGCAAACAAATATTTGACTCAGGAAATACAGTAGCTTTGCAATGTAAAGTAGGGGAAGTATTGGGGCATATACAGAGTTTAGCCTCATTTTAAAAAGTATTGCAGAGGGGATTTCTGCTTTGGAGTAATAACAGCTGAACCTCTCAATCAAAGACTGACCCCAGAGGAGTATGTCTGATCCCAAACTTCTCCCCCAACAGAGCTCTCCAGACAGCCTATCCTCTGTGGCGGACTCCTCTTAGCACAGTAGTTCCCACCCTGGGGGTGAGCACCCCCAAGGAGGTCACAACTGATTTTCAGAGGATTGTGAAAAGCTTGGGGCAGCCATCTTAAAAAGCTGGGCTTCACCATCTTGGAAGATTCATTCTGGCTAGGGAAGAAGCTTCCCCATTAAACTGCCACTTCCTCAATGCTTGTGGCTAAAAGGGAAAGTAGCCTTGCTATGGGATTGCAGTGTGTTTGTGTGTGTGTAATGAAGTCTCTCCTGGGTCTCTTTCTAGCAGGCATGCCACATCTTCCCTGTACATGCTTAGGTGAAACTCAACACATGGGGAAGAGGAAGGTAAAGACTCTGAAGACTAAAATTTGACTTTACCACCTTGATCAGCAATGGCATAGAGAAGCCACAACACATTCTGTGCAATGTTGTTCTCAGTGTTGAATCAATCACTGAACTCAAAATCCAAATGTCACTTACATACAAAGCATTCAGAACATTCAGAACATCATATACCTGGATTTTCAGAAGGAGTTTGACACACTCCCCCACCCAAGGCTGCTGAAGAAACTTCACAGTCTGGGAATAAGAGGGCAGGTCCTCTTATGGATTCAGAATTGGTTTAGGGCCAGGAAACAGAGAGTGAGGGTCAATGGGCAATTTTCACAATGGAGAGGTGAAAAGCAGAGTGCCCCAGGGATCTGTCTTGGGGCCCAACTTTTCAAATTGTTCATAAATGACCTGGAGACAGGGATAAGCAGTGAGGTGGCCAAGCGAGGTGGCCAAGAGCGGATGACACAAAACTTTTCCGGTGGTGAAGACCAGAAGGGATTGTGAAGAGCTCCAGAAGGATCTCTCCATGTTGGGGGAATGGGCAGCAAAATGGCAGATACGTTTCAACGTAGACAAGTGTAAAGTGATGCACATTGGGGCAAAAAACCAAAACTTCACCTGTAGGCTAATGGGTTCTGAACTGTCTGTGACAGCTCATGAGAGAGATCTTGGGGTGCTGGTGGACAATTCAATGAAGGTATCGACCCAGTGTGTGGTGGCAGTGAAGAAGGCCAATTCCATGCTTGGGGTCATTAAAAAAGGGGTTGAGAATAAAACAGCCAATATTATCATGCCATTGTACAAATCGATGGTAAGGCCACACCTGGAATATTGTGTACAGTTCTGGTTGCCGCACCTCAAAAAGGACATAGTGGAGCTGGAAAAGGTGCAGAAGAGAGCAACGAAAATGATTATGGGGCTGGGGCACCTCCCTTATGAAGAAAGACTGCAGCGTTTGGGGCTCTTTAGCCTAGAAAAAAGGTGCCTGAGGGGGGACATGATTGAGACATACAAAATTATGCACAGAAGGGATAGAGTTGATAGAGGAATGTTCTTTTCCCTCTCTCAAAACACCAGTACCAGGGGGTATCCGCTAAAACTGAGGGTTGGGAGAGTTAAAACAGATAAAAGGAAGTACTTTTTCACCCAGCGGGTAGTTAATCTGTGGAACTCTTTGCCTCAGGAGGTGATGATGGCATCTGGTCTAGATGCCTTTAAGAGGGGTTTGGACGGATTTCTGGAAGAAAAGTCCATCGTGGGCTATAGGCAATGATGGATTGTGCAACCTCCTTATATTAGTAGTAGGCTACTTCAGAGTACCGGGTGCAAGGGAGTGGCAACAGGATCCAAGCATCTCGTTGTCTCATGCCTCCCTGGAGCACCTGGTGGGGCCGCTGTGAGATACAGGAAGCTGGACTAGATGGGCCGGCCTTTGGCCTGATCCAGCAGGGTTCTTCTTATGTTCTTATGTTCTTAACGTTCTAAAAAGGATGAGTCTTTCGACTTGAACAAAATGTGACTTATTAAAAACAATGACTGCACTTCCTGCTTAATGACATCACTTTTGTCCCTAAGCCTTAGGTAGTTGTAAGCCTTAGGTAGTCTTTACAGGTAGTTGTACCTAAAAAAGGGGTCTCTGTGCAAAAATGGTAGGGAACCACTGTCTTAGTACCTTAACAGCACAGCCTGCTGGAAGGGCTGATATGAGCCTGCACTTTTTATCCACTCACTGGGAAAGCTTAGAGGTGGACCACATTAAGCTCATCCGTGCTCTACACATTGCTCCCAGTGGACAAGAAACTCTTCGTTCTCTGAGCTGTGTGGATCACAAGGTGGCTGCTGCTAGAACTTATTTCTGTAGGTCATCTTACCTTTACAGTTTGCTAGCATTATATTCTTCAGGTGGGTTTGGTACTGTATTCCCCCATTTACAGCAGCTGATCCTGTAACAAGTAGGATACTATGGCAACAGCATGTACCTGAATGTTTGTGGGTGGAAGAAATAAAATGATGCTGAAATGCATCATGCCATTCCAGGTTTGGTGATCACAGTGCTGGTCATCAAACTTCAGTTGTTGAATTCCAAATATTAAAATTGTGTAGAATACAATGGTGTATGTGAACTTTGGTTTTATTTGTAAAAATACTACTGTATATAAATGCATGGAAGTACATCCACCTGAGGGCAGCAGATGAGTAACAAATCTATATAGAACATGGAACTAAACTCTAAACTATAGAAGTAACATTAAACAAACGATGCCATCTCTCTCTCTCTCTCTCTCTCTCTCTCTCTCTCT
>JAJKFI010000052.1:3370442-3434269 GCA_029204185.1 Lerista edwardsae | reverse complement strand
TGTGTGTGTGTGTGTGTGTGTGTGTGTGTGTGTGTGTGCACGTGCATATGCACGCGCGTGTGATTATAATGATCCCATTTCACTGACAGAGTAAACAACAATATTGGGTTGGAGCAGACAGACCTTCCAGCCAAGTCAAATCTATTTCCTTCTCTGCAAGGAGAACAGATGCCCTTCTCACTTTTGGTGCAGCTTCAGTTTTTCTATTTGTTAAAAACAAAAACTGAGGTCACTTGATTTTGTATAGAAACTTGATTCCACAAATCTTGTTCACGTTTGACTGGAATCAACATGTCTATTTGAAACATTGTATTTAAGGTGTTAAGAGCACACAATAGAACTTAATTATAGGTCTTACCTAAAACTATCTGCCCAGAATAGTTGGCAATGATGTAAGGAGTACAGAATGTAAATTCACGTAAGTTCCCAATTCCCTCCCCACTAAAAACTCAAAGTACACCCCAAAACAGCTGAGACTAGGGGCCCAATCCTGTGGGCCTTAGCATGAGTGATACAAATGTACCGCCTGCACTATTGTTGCAAAAATTGCTGTAAGTCACCTCCAGTGCTGGCAGTAAGCCATTACCACTGGCACTGGGCCAACGCTGGCCCCCACCACCCAGAGGCAGCAACGCAACACTGGTGGCAGTGAGCGCTACTATCACTGGCATTGCGGCCTTTCCGGGAAGGGTGGGAGGGCGTTCCTTGGTGGGAAGAGGGCAGAGCAAGGGGTGGGACCGGAAGCGACCTTCACCACCGGATCCCAACCTCTATGGCTGGCCGCATGGCCCATCAGAGAGGCCCTCACTTCTGCACGGCAAAGTAACTGACGCGAAAGCGAGTGGACCCATTGCCCGCCTTTACTTGAAAGGATATTTTATTGTCCAAAATTAGAAGGAAAATAAGTTATTTTAACAGAAAGGAATACATTATTAACAAAAATGTGTTAACATTTATAATAAAAATCAAATAAGGGGTAGGGGTTTTTTCACGTTTTAAAAAAGAAAACTCAACTTTACTGTTTTTCCACAGGATTTCCCTTTTTTCATCTTCTGGCAACGCATCCTTGCAGGCGCAGGTGGTAGAAATGGAAAGAGACTTTTCAGGAACTCTGGACAGAACTGCTTTAGTAATCAGAAAGAAAAGACTCCTATGCAAGCTCAGGCTTGATGGCTTTAAGCAGTTAAACAGCCTCTTCATAAGTGCTGAGGCAATCACAACCATATTATTTTTCATAACAATGGATGGCCTCTCAGAGCAAAGTGCTGCTCTCAGCCCAAAAGCTATCAGAAAATGATCTCTTGTGCAGAAGTGTACCATTGTGACACATGTGGGTTGAGCCAGCTGGTTGCCACCTAAACCAACTCAGAGGCCAGATTCACACAGCCATTTGAAGTGGAAAAGCCAGCATGAGAAGACCTGTTCCTCACTTTTCATGTGGTGAACTGTTCTTGTCAAAGTGTCCTGAAAATTGCTTGAAGATGTATGCTCTAGCAATAAATGGCATCATGGAAACATGGGATATCAGAACATGACCCAGTCCTCTCTCTCATCCTTGCCACCAAATCTATGCCTTTCTTTGTCCATTCTTTCTTCTCCCCAATTCCACATGTCACTGCTGGGCTCCTATTACCTCCTTCTCTACCAGACTTTGTAGATGCAAAGAGCAGCGGTAATTAAGGCGATAATCCTATCCATACTTTCCTGAGAGTAATCCCCATTGACTATAATATAATTTATTTCTGAGTAGTCATGCATAGGATTGGACTCTAAGTCATGCTGTTAAACTTGAGGCACAAGTGAAGAGGGAAGAGTTGTTCAATTTTTGTGGGTCCATGGCAACTTTCCAAATTGCAGTGGTAAAGTGTGCAGATTACCAAAAATGCTGAGCAAGTACAGTACTAAACTCACCACCTTAAAGATTCAGCATAAGCTCCGTCAGATAGGTGAAAAAGGAGACTACCGCCCCAATCATATTCAACTTTCTAGCAGAGATGCAGCTATGCTAAAAGGACATGTGCAGCATCCTATGATGGGGAAGCAGTAATGGAGGCTTCCTCTAGGTAAGGGGACATTTGTTCCCTAACCTTGGGGTTGCATTGTGGCCACATCAGTGCTGGAAAGTTGGATAGGATTGGGCCCTAGAGAAAGGAAGACTCGAGATTTACAGTTAGGCAATCAGTCCATAAAACTGTGTGTGTTTATTATTCATAAAAGATATAGACAAGTACTTTCAAAATAATTGAGCCTGAAGTGAAATGTCCTCCTGGACCTGCTTCTTGCAGGACATGACAAGGGCACCCATAAATATCAAGCACATGAAAGGAAAACCAATATTTCTGTTTTGGTTCTCAGGGCCTCTTTGCATATTATGTGTTAAGTGTATACCTGACATTCTTTTTAACTGTACATTCATACAGTGTGAATGTGATAAACGACTGTTTGAAAATACATGTGATACACAGAGGACTGGGATTGGTTGTGGCTCCATATTGAGTGTACATTTACAAATCCCATGTTTGTTGCTGTGTAACATCAGAGAAGGCCCTTGTCAGAAGGCTATTTCTATTATTGTAGAAATAATAACTGGTCTATGGCAGCTGATTAACCAGTATAGGAACCAAGGTCCGTCAGTTAGAAACAGCGGTTGTCAAAAGTTCCAGGATGTCAACACCAGAAGGTACAATCCTTCGTAGCATGTACTCATAAGAGACTGTTGAAGGAACAGCTTCTTTTGCATATCTTTTGAAATGGTTCTCGGAAAGAACTGTGGTTTAGGTCAAGGAGGAGCTCATTCTATGAGTGTGTTCCAGTGAGTAACAAAGTGACCCCATAGCTTTGAGTCAGGGACAGTGAAATCTGGTACTTCTAACAAATACTTATTTCCGGCTCCAGACCAGAGATTTTTATTTTATAACCACGTTCTAACATGGAACCACATGTTCTCCATTATGGCCCATGTTCAATGTTGCTGGAGGGCGGGAACATTGGTTTCCCCACCAAAACAGATATTCCATCATGTTGTACTAGTTATGCAGTTAATGGGAGTGGGAACACATTAACCTAGGCTGAGATCTAGTACAGACAAATACACCTCTCTGGGAGCAAGTTCCATTAAACTCAGTAGGACTTAGGCATGCATGGGAGAGATTGCATTGTTCTCACTGAGGTAATTAAGCAGAGTCTGGGCTCTATCATTTCAGATTGCAGATAGGGGAATCATGTGACTAAATAGTCATCCATACAACAAATTCCCTACATGTAGAAACACTAGATATCAGAATATGTTGAGATGCTAATTTTGTATGTGGATATTATTTTTGTTTTGTATGGGGGAGGATTCAGTCATCTTAGCCCCTGTTAGCCCCTCTTAGGCGTAGTCTGAAGTGGTACACAGCCCCTGTTGTATTTATCACCTCAATGTGAACTATACTTTTAAAAACCAATTTTCCCACTAGCCTTCTGAAGGGCATAAGAGAACCATGGAATTTATTTTGAAGGAAGAGTTAGATGAACAAATGACCCCTTTACATAAAAAACAAACAAATAAAATATTTGCTGAATTACGGAGCTGAACAACAGTGTTTTTGGCTTTGCGTCAGTGTTTTGTGTTTGTTAATTTATGTGACTAAAGATTTTAACAATGCTCCATTGTCTTATCCAGAGAGAACTATCAGTTTCTGCCCTGCCTCCCTCAGAAATGTTTTGCTGTCCCCTTTAAAAGTACATACAGGATCATATACAATACTCTTCTCTAGATTTCATCAAGAATTAATAACTAGTAACACCCACCGGCTCAGACTCTAGTGTGTTTTAGGATCCACAATCCATATTTTATAATCTCTCTCTCTCTCTCTCTCTCTCTCTCTCACACACACACACACACACACACACAGAGAGAGAGAGAGAGAGAGAGAGAGAGAGAGAGAGAGAGGTGGGGGACCCCCTTTTAAATCTTTTATTACTTTTTAGTCTTCCTCACTGTGAGAAGATAGGACAAGTGGGTGGCATTACACTCTAGGGGCGCAATCCTAACCAACTTTCCAGCACTGACATAGCAGTGCCAAAGGGGCATGTGCTGCATACTTCAGTGGAATAGTAGTCATTGAGGCCTCCTCAAGATAAGGGAATGTTTATTCCCTTGTCTCCGAGCTGCATTGCCCTTACCCCAGTACCGGAAAGTTGGTTAGGATTGCGCCCTAAACTAGTCTATATTTAGCAAATTTGTGTATTCACCCAGAAAGTGGCCAGCTGTGCATTCGGCCTCCATGGCCATAAAATTCTTAGCTAGTCATGAATAGTACATTTCTTTTATGGTTATAGAATGAGGGCAGATACGCTCTCATGAGAAGATACGCTGGACATCATTACCTTTAATGAATACAATTGCCAGCATTGCAATCTTCTCTGCTTCCATCCCTCATAATCAGAACAGTCTGCCAAAGTTTCCCCAATCCTGCCTAGGCCCTGGACCAGTGATGGCGAACCTTGTGAGCTGGTGTGGAAAATGCTCGACTCGGCTGGCATGTTAACTCTCCCTCCCAAACAAAAGAGAAGCAAATCTTTATATGCATTTATTTAAACAAAAAATACAGTGCAATCATGTGTGGTGCTATGTATTATATAAAGAATCATCAAACAATTACAAAAATTAAAAATGAGTAAAATAAATTCAGTTTTGTCAGATGTTGGTGAATGCTGGTGTGTCACCTCAAACGTTGTGGCATGACCCGTGTCATAGGTTCACCATCACTGCCCTAGACCTTAATACTTTGAAGGATACATCTCTCATTGTTAGTATTACCCTCCTTATTCCTGCTTGCCCTTTCGACTATTGGAAGTAGAGTCTGCTCATGACAGGCACCATGTTCAAATCCAATACCTCCCTCTGGTGGCCAATGGTGGAGACATGCTGGGGTAAAGAGCCAGCCTGATTTTTTTTGAGATTACATGCTATTGGGCATAATTTGTGGGGGACAAAATGGTGATGGCAGGTTAAAAGTAGTCACTTTGTTTTGCTAGCTTAAACAAATAATAATTCAACAAGTATGTGTGGTGGGTTGGAATACCAATATTTCCAACCTTGCTGTATATTGGAGCTTGCTGTAAAACTCAGCAAACCTAAGTGGTTGCAGAGGGCAGGATTCCCAATGCAATACAGAACAAAGGAAGGATGGAGAGAGATATGTCACAGCCAGGCAACAAGTGGCATTAAGAGAGGGCAAGTGAGAAGTGCAGGAGATGTGAAACCTGGTAATAAATGGAGAAGCAGTGACACTCAGCTGGGATCAGCATTCATTGGGAAGGAAAGGGCTTGGCAGGCTGGCAGAACAGAAATACTATGAGTTTGGATGCCTCAATTGTTTTGAACGGAGCCATCGCTGGGGTTTTGCATGGAAAATCAGTTTGTAACCACACATTTGAGGCAGATACACCTTGGAGTTCTGGAATTAGGTAGGTTGGAAGGAAACTGGAGGACTGTAAGAGTCCCAGATGTTGCTCTGGGGAATCAAGGATTTTGCTGCCTTCTAAGAAGGCTATTTGTCATGTTCTTAGAGGATGCTGGGTTTGTACATTTAAATATAACAGAAACACCATTATTCTCTGGTACTTTTGCATTCAAATGACACTAAACTTGAAAATTGAAATTTTCCTCCAGATGTCAGGGCAGGTGTCAGCTGTGGGATTCCTTGAAGAAAAACTGTGGGTTGATGACTGACCAAGCAATAGAGTTTTGAACAAAAACCAGTGTTACAAGAACATCAAGTGGACTTTGCAGGTTCAGCTGTTTTTATGAGGATCTTAAGCCTGAAAGGGGAACTTAAAAGTAATTGTGAAGGAAATAATTGTTATATGTGCGAAGAGGCGAGAACCCCATTGAATCAGTAACTACAAGGAGTCAAAGCTGATCCTAGATGCCCTGCTGCAGATCCAAGTTGAATTTGGGACCGGATGAGGGGGCCCATGAAGTGGACAAATAGCTTATAAGACTGAATTGTGGAGAATTGAAGCTGGCAGCTAAGAAGGGTTGGGAGTGAAACGGTGAAGGATTGGGTTGCTGCTAGAAAAAGCAAGAAAAAAATGCAACTTGTTCTGGAAACAAGTGGCTTGGAGAAGGGCCAGCTGCAACTGGAAGACAGGGGTGAGGAGAACCCCCTAATGAGTTTTTACTTCTAGTGCACTCTGAGAAGAACTTAGAGCACTGATCTTCAATCTTTTTCATCTCATGGCACACTGACAAGGCACTAAAATTGTCAAGGTGCACCATCTGTTTTTTTGACAATTGACAAAGCATACTGTGCTGTCGGTGGGGGGGGGGAGGGGAGATAAAGGCATATCTAGCTCGCAGCACACCGGGGCAGCGAGGTGATGCCACCACACCCCTACTGCTGCCGCTCTGCCCCCTGTGCAGCCCAGCCACATCCCCAGGAGTGTACCGGATGCGAGGGAGAGCCAAAAAGCATGTCTCTTTTTTCGCCCTGCTGTAACCAGCGTCCGCTGCACCCGCCTCCCCTCACAACATCTTCATTACAGCTCTGTGGGAAGGGGCTCACACACCCCAATAGCCCTACTAATAAATGATCTTCCCTGAAATTCCCAAGGCATACGGTTGAAAATTGCTGCCTTAGAGGTTGGAATCTGATTACCACAGCAGCTAGATTCCAGAAGCAAGTACACATTTGTGTTGGCACTTCACAGGCAGTTGGGAGTAATCACCAGTTTTGAAGGCAAAATGGACCGGGAAGTATGTCTCTGTGTAAGACAGAGCACTAGTGACTGGGATGATAGAAAGGAAAGAGGAGTTTATTTATTTATTTTATTTATTTATTTGATTTTTACCCCGCCTTTTCGCCCAGAGGCGCTCAAGGCGGCAAGAATATTGGTAAGTTGGTAAGAATATTGATATACTTCTTTTCAATGAACACTAAAAAAGGATCATGAAGCACTTTACACACAGCAAAGTGAATGAATGAAAAATGTTTACTGGCAATTCACCTGAATGGGTCAATTCTGCCGGTCCAACAGAACATGTTCTTGGCTAAGGACTTGATGCAAGCCTACGTATGCAGTATGTAGTGTAGTGTAGATCCATATGTAGAGTGGATTAAGACAAGATGCAATGGAGGAACATAAAGAGCAACAAAAACTAAATGTTAATGAAGTCTTAGGTAGGTTCTTAGTTTTCTTCCTGAAGAATGCATGGATTTCTCAGCATCCTCATTCTCACCTATTACTAGGAGGAAAACTAATCTTTGCAGAGAATTGCCTAAATGCAAGGAAAGGGAAGGACTGTGTATGGCTAGTAAAACACTTCTGCAGGTATCTCAGTGTTCAGCCATCAAGGAAACCACCATGAAATGGGAGAATGCTTTACATACACAGGTGCATGTCTTTTCGTTTTGTTAGTTACATGAATGGAAAAGAAGACAAACATTTATTAGTGATAGGTATACTGATACAGATGTTTGGTTAGGAATCAGAGCCTTGACAAAGGTAAAAAAACAGACTAATATCAGCAACCTTTTTGTTTAAAGGGGCTAGACATTGTTTAATGTTGCTGAGCACCCAGAAGTGACCTACATGGAACTTGGCTTGGGAGGTAAAGCCCCCAATCCAGTTTGCCATGGGTTGAACAGGGAATGCCTGCCCAGCCTCATGGAGTCCTGTATCACTTGCTGGTCTTCGTGTTGGCCGAATGATTATGGCTGGCTGAAAACAAAAGAGGAAAGCAACAAAAGTCAAGGTGATGTGGCTGTACTTCATTCCAGGAAAAGAAAAAGGCTTTGTAACACAAATAGCTAAGCATGTATCAACTTTCTGTGTTGGTAATATTTGTTAACCTAGCCATTTCTTTTCCTTTCCAAAATGAGCTTCAGACTGTCTAGAACTTGTCTGGGAACTAGATTATCTCTGAGAGGCCTAGAATCTCTCCCCAGTGCCTGATGGGTTCTGCCTTCGTTCACAGGGAGAAGCAGAGAAACCGTTTGAAACAGTTTTGAATTTGGGGCAGAAAGTGAACTGTCAGTTTTTAGCTGCACTAGAAGCAGCCATCAGGACAGTGGGCTGGAGAAGTCCATGCTGTTGATTTAGGGAATCAACAGGATCAGTGGCTTTGCTGCATTCTAAAGAAGTTTGTTTTCATGATGTTCTGCTATTTTTGAGACAAGAAATTTTCAATGGTCTTTCATTAAAAAAAATTGAAACCTTGAGGCATCTCAACACTGCCTGCCACAGGGATTTCTCATCACCCTCGATGCGGGACACAAGTTAGTAAAGGGAGGTGCCAGATCAGACACACAGGAATGCAGATAACCAATACAGGGCAATGCTATATGCAGCACAGAGTTATGGCAGTGTAGGGCAGCAAAGAAAATCCCCTGCCCAAGAGGAGTTAGTATTGGAAATCCTATTAGCCTTGACAAGGCACTGGACCATATGAGAAGGGAAGGCCCATGAGCCACATAGATGATCCAGGATCAGAGGAAATGGTGGAAGGCATTTTTATTGTGTTTGTCCAGAGCTCCAAATCAGAAGGCCAGCCCAGGTTTCCATAATACAAAGGGGTCAGATCTTTCCATCCAGAAAAGAGATATTTCCTTTTAAACTGTTACTGAGGAGACAACTTTGAGCAGACCAGCAAATAATCAAACTGAAGTCAGATTAAAATGGTGCAATGAAACACAACACACAGAAAATACTATTCATTTAGCCTCTAAACAGAAATGCGTCGATTTGTATTTCAATGTGTGATGTTAAGGCAGTTGTACTGACACCTATGTAGGGTAAGGTGAGGCAGGACTCATCCCTAACATCATTGTCTGTCTTTATGCAAGTTCTCCAAATAATGTATTAATCGCAGAGGGCTGGTTATTTACACAAAGCAATTAAACAGAACTCAGGTTATAGAACAGGGCTAAGTGGAAATAGTGCGTATGGGGAAAAGTGGATCCCTGCTGTTAATATACACAGCAATGTTAAGGTGTCAAGTGAAGGTGAGAATATTCCTCAGTATAGTACAGAAAAGCATCTGAAGGAGTTACAAGAGGAAATACATGGAGAGGACAGGTCCAATTAAGAAGAACTGGAGAAGAAAATGCATTTTTTTTAAAAAGTCACAACCATCTCATAGGTAATTTAATTTTATTGCATTTTATAATGCCATTGTCCATACAGATTACATGCAGCTAGATCTACTGTACAAGGGTTTACCGTCTGTCAGAGCAGACACACAGAAGGTCCAGAGTACAAATACACAGCAATGCTATTTCCTTTATACAGAGTGGAAATATGGCAGTGTGAAGCAGTAGAGGAGGATGGATCAAAAGGTTTATAGACATCCTTCCCCCTCCCTAACCTTTCCTTTCACACCGACCTGCCACCTGCTAAAAGGATGATCACATCAAACCAACAAATGTGAGGAAGAAAAAACCCACAATATTAAGGTCACTGCATGTCTTGCCCCTTTCTTGCACCTTCCTGGGTACCAGGAGAAGGATGAGAGGACAGAGTGCTGACATGCCATATTCCCCCACCATACGTTGGGTACTAGGATGAGGGAGAAGAGATCTATTTGCAATAGAGGTTTAATTAGAAGGAGCCCCAGAGGGCCAACGTAAAAATATTACAAATAAACAAATCAGGTCATTTCAGGAGACACGTTAACCTCCCATTTCCATTCAATGAGATCAGTGATCCCCCCACCCCTGGGCTCATGCTGAACTGCTAAGCTTGATATGGTTTCTAAAGTCACTAGTCATTGGTTCTTGGATGTTCTTCTGCCACCTGAGATTCAGTGAAAGATCTGGAAGACAAGAATGCCAAGTGGTGAAAAGCTCAGAGAAGCAGAGCCTCAATTCTTTGGGAGGGCCAACAGGAAAGCTGCTCAATATAGCATATAGTCAAGGTGATGAGTTGAGCAATGGATCCCTAATATTTCACTTCTATAGCAGAGAAATCCCATTGCAATGAGCACTTTGGAATGGTCTAAAATTTGAACCCTCTCCTGCACAATATTCGCATTTCTGTGGAACGGAACACCTGGAAATTTAGGGTATGGATGAAGCAGGACAAGATCCTGTGCATTCTTCTGAGTGGGGTTTTTGTCTCTCTCCTTGAAAAACATATCTATATTAAAAATTATGTAAACAAAATGCAAAACTGAAACGCGCGCGCGCACACACACACACCTTTGGTTTAATACAAATGAGTTTTTCTTCTGTTCTTACTTCTCTAATTCCCAGAAGTGAGGAGGGAAGGAAAGCTACGCTGGGGTCCCAGCTGCTTTTCCAAAATGGTTTTTATACCTCCTCCCACCTCACCATGTCTACCAGTCAATTTATAGGAAAAACAAACAAACAAACCAAAGACAACACAGAGAATTGGAACAGCATCCAAGTCAAGTCAAAGAGAGATACCAGAATGGCTTCCTAAATTCCAGAACAAGAAAAAAAAACCTTCCTAAAATATTCCCTGCATTAGTTTCATCACAGGATAGTAGACAGACAATAATAAACTAATTTTAGTAGGTTTTCAACCAGCATATATAGCAATATATACATACACTATCCTGCCACAAGTTGTGTTTGGTCTTTCCCATATTACCCCCTTAAAAGCCATTTTGAGGTAACAACGAAAACCATAAAACAGTTTAAAAACAAATAAACTACTATATGTAGTTTGAATGAGTGTGATGAAAAGTTATTTGTGCAAAACAGGTGTACTAACATAGTAAAAAAAAATCAGGGAAGGTTAGTAGTGCTAGGATACTTGCAGCCAAAGAGAAAGATATCCAAGACTTGTGGCAGCTATATTGATGTTTCAGCATATGGGGAGAGCATAGGGGAACGTAGAACAAAATCTAGCGCTTGAAGCCACAAAGAAGAAATAATTATTCTGCAGTATGCTTCCAAGATTACTTATGGAACAGTAATAATAAATGGGCACATCTGTTAAATTGGCAAAAACCACATAGATGCCTTGGTTTAAGAAAATAATAGGTTCATTTTGTGGACAGCTCCATGTATGTACATACATTTGCATGTACATGTGAGTGTTAGTGACATTAATGCTCCATTGAAATTTGAAGGCAAAAACAGAACGCAAAAACTTTTCAGCTCTTCAACCTCGCCACAGGATAACAGGAAGGGGATACTAGCCTGTGAAAAGAGCCAATGACTGGACAGACAGACTGCAGATGGGGTAACAACTTCTGAACCCATGTGGTACAGTTATGGACAATGAGTTTAGGATATGCAGTAGTACACTTTCTCATTAGTACATTCCTGATTTTACCAGGAAGCAGACCATGACGAACTAGATTGGCTGCCAACACTTATTCTAAACATGCTTTTTGTGCCAGTGTAACAGAAGAAATCCTGGTCCCCAAGCAAGGGCAGGGGAACTGGCCATCATGTACTCTTCAGGGTGCAATCCTAACCTGGAGTTAGACCAGCACAAGTCCCTAGAGCCATCCCAGGAGTGTCGCAAATACACCAGAAAGCATGCTTGGACCACTAGCTAAGGGAGGATGGTGCAACCCTAACTCCGAGAGTGATGCCAATGTGCTTTATGGCATGTTTGCAATACTCCTGGGCAAGCACAAAAGACTTGTGTTGGTCTAACTCCAGGTTAGGATTGCGCCCTTAGTTGCTTATATCTTTACAGTCTCAACTCTGACACTTGTTGTCCATCAATTCCCAAAAGTTTATGCTGCCAGTTTGGAAAGCCCTGATTGGAATTCCCATAGAAAGGGTATACAGTGTAGACACAAAAAAAGCCACCCTGTAATTCAGGAAAAACAATGAAAAAACACTCAGAGTTATGACCTGACCATGCCAGGTAACTGAAGTCAGATTTAGACCAAAGGCAGCAACTACAGATGATATAACTGACACCTTAATAGTTCAATCAATAGAAAAAGAACAGAGTAAGTTTCACATGTAAAGCTCAAGAGGAAAGCAAAACAATCCCAAATCAAATTTCTTCAGTGAAAACCAGATTCTGTGATATTGAACTACACTCTCCCCCCCAGAGTTCCTTTTAAGGGGTGTATCAGGGTTAGCCAAGCAAGTTTAAAGCTGTAGAAAAGAACAATTCACTACTGGAAAAACAAACATACATTTAAATTTCTTAAAGCTGTTTCAGACAACTGGGTCTTAGTAAGCCTTGGACTATTTCCAGATAAAGCCAATAGGAAGCTTGCTATTGATAAAAATGTTTGGGATTCACTTCTCTATATCTTTGTAGCTCTGTGCGCGCATGCACACACAGTCTCCTAAATTCATGCAAAGACTCAATTATGCCAAAGAAGCTCTTTCATATAAAAGATGACACAGAGCTTTAAACAAGCAAGGCAAGCTCAGACACTAGTTGTCCAAGGCTAAAATATAAGAAAAACAAACTATAAGACAAATGGTTTTTCATGAAGCCATGGAAATGCTTGCACACAAGTTTGGAGGATTTAATCCCACCCTTCAAAATGTCGTATTTCATTATCCAACTCTCAGATTTATGACTACCTGGTGCAGGCAGGGCTCGCTTACTTGAGGAACTGAACATTGTAAAAAAATTTCAAAACAAATGAGCATACAGAGTTGTCATTCTATGATCAGTTATACTAGGGCAGTTTTCACTGAGGTAACTGAAGCTGTGACTGAATTGCAACACTGGTGGAGGGACACATATGACTGAAAAGCTCCTTCTTAAAAAAAGCAACAACCACCCTCCACATAGAAAACGAGGCATTTTGAAGAAGGTTTCTCCAGATATCTAGGCTTCTGTGCGAGGGTAACATTTTGTATGAAGGGATATCTGTGAACTTCCACCTACAACCTGAAGCAGTGCTACTCAGACACAGACTTGCCACCTCAATGAGAGCTAGGCCAAAAACTGAATATTCATACATTAATACTGTTACTAGAAGGCAGAAAGGGGCTATAAATGGGCAGCAATGGCTAGCTGTGCAATATGATCTGGAGATGAGACATTCTGAGTCAAAATGGAATGTTTATTTCATATATAGGCCTGGGATCTTTAGAAAGGCGATATCCTTTGTAATTATGAGGTGGCAAAAGGCTGTCTATTTCCATTGGCACCATAGTAAGTTCCTATTCCACAGAGGGATTAGTGGAAAATGCCCCACCAAATTCACCCAAGGTTCTGAATGAAGATTGAGCTCTCCCAAGACAGTACAAACCACTGAAGCCATGATGGCTGCTTCAGCTCCAGAACTCAGGGTCAGTTCATTCATTGAGTGAATTATGGTAAAACATTTCCTGGCCTGTACCACTTTAGGATGCAAATGTGTGCGTTGGGGTTAATAGTGGTGGTTGCAGGTTTTTCTTGGTCCCCACATAAAAAGAAATATACTGTAAAGAAAAAAGTAGCATGCCATGTGGAAGGGCTTAACCTGGCCTTCTCCCTAAGTAACCCTCTGCCCCCAGCTGCCCAGTCAGGGTGTATTAAACATGCCATCCCACACCTACAGCCTAAAGTGATAGTCAAGGAAGTTTTACCATTCAGTTCTATGGAATGTATGAACTGACTCTTTGATGTCCAAGAGTGCCCCAAAAGGGCAACAATTCAGCCCCAGTTATCTTTCCCCCAATTGGGTGATTATTACCCATAAGCACCATGCCCCCTTTTCTTGGGCCTCTCCATCTAAGCAGGTCAAAGTGAACAAACCCAAACAGTGAGGCAGAAGTTTTGGTTTAGACAGACGGTTATATTTCTAAAGATAATCTTCCCACAAATGAGGATGGTTACAGTTCAGATCTTGACTGTACAGTACCAGGAAACACCATTTTAATACTGGCAGAACAACATATATAGGGGGCACCTCAGGACCAGCTGCAGGTACCCAACACACAAAATGGATATTGTACCAGTCAGGAGCAATACAGACCGAGGTCAGTGAATCAAGATGATAGCATCTTTGAAGAATTCAGAATGGAAATAAAGCAGCTGCCTTAGTGGAAATTGATGGAAAATAAAAGCTGAGGATTTTAAAAGCATTGGGAAGTCCTGGAGTGGTTTGCACAGCAGTGCATGTGTAGAAGCCCTGGACTGTGATGCAGAAAGACAATGTTCTGATAAGCATCTTGCTTGCATGCACACAGTCTCATCCACATATTTCACAGAAGAGATGGTAAAACTCCAGAATTTATTGCTAGTTTTTCAAATGCTCCAAGTAATAAAACTCCCTCCTTATAGGAACTACTGCAACAAGGAAGAAAAGGGAAGGAATTTCTTCTCCTGATGCACTGGTCTGCTAGATGCAGAGAGCTTTTTTACATGGGGAAGCATTCAAAAATACAAGAAGCTACACACACCCTCGCAGTCTAAATGGTATAGTCCAAAATTGTACCACCTCACATTCTGTCATGTGTAGTCTGGCTCTCAATACCTTCAGGTTACAGTGAATCTGCTATTAACTTCTCAATATTTCATATTGTACAGTCAGTGTCTCAAAAAACAGACAAGGTTCTCAATCTGTTTGGAGGATGTTGAAAAGGGATAAGCACAAAAACTCTTCTGGAAATTAAATCGGAATGAAAGTGGCTGAAAACCAGAGAAAAATCCCAAACTGTGTACAAACAACCGCTGAAAAGTTAGCTGTTGAAATGGATGTACTTGTGATCTACAAAATGGACAGGGTGAAGGGTGAAGAGAGATATAAGCAGGTTCAGAAGAGACCCACGGAATGCCACCCCTCTTGAGGTTCCACAGCGTACCCTTGGTTAAGAACAAACAGCAAACAAGCAGCAATCCATTATTTCGGTCTACCTTCATTAGAGACGTACAAAACAGCACCTGTAAACTTTGGTTTAAATAATAACTTAAAATCAAAAGAAAGTGACAAAAGAGCTGTGTTTTGGTTTAGGCTTCTTGTCTAAGAAAGGTCTTTGGTCAACGGTTAAGCCAATTGTAAAGCATTCTTCAGAGGGCACCAGAGAAAAATTTAACATGGTCCCAACAGGAAAAGTGAGGTGTGGTGTGTGTTGCTCAAACTAAGGATGGGAACATTTTCCCGAGCTGCTTTTGGAGTTAAGCTGCGTTGGCCCTGAGGGATGGGCAGGCAGTCATAAAGGGGGTTTGAGGTATTCTTAGCTTCTGGTCTCCAATCTTGGCTGCCTTTGTGGGCTTTGAAAATCAGACCAATTGTTGGCCATGGATAGTTTCTCTGGAGGTTTCCCTAGCTTCTGTAATTTGATTCACATGCCTTAAACTCAATCACCCCCAGCTTACTGCGGCTTAGAGATCGCCTTGTCTCCTTAAAATTGAAGCCACTATCTCAGTTCTAAACAAGCTTTCCAGTCTTGCTCTGCGTGTTGGAGAAACTAAGATGAACAGAGGAAATGCATGCTCAGTGGAGACCTCTAGTGTAAGCTCCAGAAAATGGAACTCCCCAAGCACTGGAAAAGTTCTAAGTGAGAATTGTGGTATTTTATTTTTTCACCATGATTTAGGAGAGAGGTTTTTCTTTTTTTGCATTCTCACAGCTTTTGTTGACATCTGATAGAATCTGGGTCACTTATGCACACTATTTAGTAAACTGGCAAGGACAACTTCAGAGAGAAAGTATAATTTTTCTGTGTTTAGAATTGTGTGCTTTTAAATTTACAGTACAGTTGTGCCTAGTCAGAATGCAAGAGCACTCTGTGCTTTCTGTGACTTGAGGAGCAAGTTCATCTTCTACCAGCAAACCCCCTTTAAAGAAGTGTTTGTGTGGGTGACTGGGTATGTGTGTATGTGTGCGCATACTCACGCATTAGAAATTGGCCCAAGAAAGTGACTAAAACTCTGTGTGTAGCATACCAGAATTTAAGAAATAATTATTAGTGTGACCCACCAGGGATCCTTTTATGAGAGGTTTTCATTGGAAGAATGGAGCAAATGGACCTGGAGGATTCTGCCAGATAGCTTTAGATCTCTTACAAAGATTAATCAGGGAAGCCCACTGTGTGTAAGTGTGAATGAATTTGATCTTGGTTAACACAGAGCTTTGATCCTAATCATATTTTATATGCAATAAGAAGTTTGGAATTGTACTGAAAGGGGGAGAGAAGAAGAGTGCCATCCTACATTTTGAAGAGGACAGAAAGGTAAAAAGGGCACAAGAAGTGCCTGTTGATTTAATGTATCCCTCTGAGCTAAGCTTGGGAATTAAGAAAAAAGAGGGAGACTTGTTATCCTAAACTGCCAGCTTGGTAAAAGGGGACTTCAAGTAGGAGTCTTAACACCACTAGAAAGTACTGTGCCAGGGATAGAGTAGTGGTATGTGCAGCAGAAATAGACAACTTCCTTTTTACCCCACAAAGCAACATCTCTCAACATACCCAATATGCCTTTGAGTTGCATGATGCTTAGAACAATGAAAAAGCATCATCCAACTATGAAAATACAAGATGGTGCAAGAAATCATAAGATAGATTCATCAGAAATATACTGATGTAACAGACTTTGGAGCCCTAATCTGAGGACAACTAGTCTGTGTTGAACGTCAGTGTTCAAACATGGTTGTGGCAGTGTACTCTTTTGACACATGAGTACTGGGCATGAAAGAGAAGAGCCCTTGTTGGTTTTGGTTGCCTAATGCCAGCTTACCTTGCAAAAAAAAAATGATGGGAGTTTACATTTAGGAAGAAGTTCTGGTATCCCCATTAGGTCCTGTGTGGAAATTACAGAGATGGGCAGGGGGGATGGGGACACACATAGGCCTACTGCAGAAACACACGCCTCAGAAGCATAGCGTACTCAAGTCCCCCAAAGACTAAAACAATTTGCCTTACCAGTGACTCCAGCGTCTCAATGGTGTCAAGAGGGAGCTTTGAGTTGTCCTCTCACAATGGGAGGACAGAGTTACCATGGAAAATCTGCTGCTTTCTGTGATGAGGAAAAAACCCTGGGATAATATTTTGGGGTGTGTTTTTTTGTGCTGCAATGGGAAGCAACAGGCAATGAGCTGATAAAAAGGAAAGGATGCCGGAAGGGGTTTTGGTTAACACTGTTTGTTCACCTGATATGAATGATGTACTTTATCCCAGTTATAACATTTTGGAAACGTCTTGTTCCCCCTGCAAATTAGCTTGTGTCTAGGGACTAATGATTAGCAAACCTGTTGTGTGGCAGAATGTGTTTTCACTGGACAAGCTAATGGCTAGAAGGAGCTGAGTGCATCATTGTAGCTTTGCTGTGTTGGGTCACAAGGGAAAGGTTTTGTTGACCTTACAATTTTTAATATATATATACTGTATATACACACACACATATATATTGCTTTGAATTTTGCATGGTCAACCAGCTCCTGGTTTGTTTTGTATAGCCACACGTATTGGCCTGTCCCCCCTCCCCCCACCCCAAGTGCTTCAGATTTTGCCGGCTTTGCCAAGTCAGCATCACTCATACCTACTAGACCTTCCCATATGTCACCATTTGCTTCCCTCCCCCAAAGTAAGCAAGTATCACGCTTTCTGGTCGCATTCCTAGAAGTGTTCGTTAAAATGAAAGGGACAGGATGGAAGCTGGGAAGAGCCAGCAAAAGCTTCATCTTTCAAAAGTCTTTCCCTGAATTCAGTCTCATGTTGGGTCCCATCAGCTTGGTCTCCAATTGCCCAGGTATTGGCTTCTGGTACATTTTCACAGTATGTGATGGCACGAAATGGACATTCATCCCTGGGTTTTGTGGCGAGGAAAGCTTTGTGGACTGAAGACCGGCTGTCGAGCATGACTGGTTAAAGAAGACTGCTTCTTGAACTTGCAGGGGTGGAAACACAGGTTGGAGAAAGAATAACCGAGTGGTTTTATGTGTGGCAGTGAGAGACCCTTTGGCTACATGCTGACCTACAGTGTATTCATTACACCCAGCTCGGTTTTTCATTTCTCTCTCTCAGTCAGGAAATGAACAAGCAGTGGGGACAACATCATGGCCACTGTACGGGTCTTGTTTTCAACTGATGTTCCAGTATGTGTAAGGGCATGGGGGACTGTTCGAAAAGATTCCTTCTAGTGCAAAGTTCTCAGTGGGATTAACTGACGGGCTATTGGAAATGCTTTTCACGGAAAAATGGGGGACATTCACAGAGGCCCATGGCTTGGATGCTGCCCCCCGTTGAACTGAATGCTTCCAAAATCTTGATTTGTGGAAACAACACGGCACATGAGCTGAAAATGACAAAACACAGAGCAGACAATACGAGACACCTTCTTTTTATCCCCATGAGGGTGGGGTGATGGAAGGGGGGGGACAAAGAAGTCTTCGGACACAAACAACCTACCATCCTCGTTACCAATTACAAATAAAAAAATGAAAAAAGAAAAAAGCTCATCTCTGTTTTTTGTTTTTGCACATCCCCCCACGAATGTCTGTTAAAGAGTCACTGGGATGTAAAGGAGAGGAAAGAAGGTTGTGCCTTCAGCAAGGGTAGACCCACGGAAACCCTTTTGCTTTGCAGAAGTGCCTTAAACAAGATAACGCTGAAGGTCACCTTGAGGAGATGGGAGCCATTGCTTTGTCTCTGGGGAAGTGCTGGGCCCAAGGTGAGGAGGGTGGGCCCTTAAGACAAGTCTTCCACTGGCAGCTCCTCCTCCAGGTCTCTGTCATCAGGAATCGTCACATTCTGATTGGTTGTGGTCATGAGAGAAACAGGTCTGTTGTCATCTTCTGTCTCAGCTGGTTCTTCCTTCACATGAACTTGATGGCTGAGCAACCAGAGGTTGGAGAAAACAAACAGAATCAGAACAAATATTTGCTAAGGAAAACAAGATTATTCAGGAGACTAGGAATGCGCTATCTGAAAGCAGGCAAAAGCTAGGTGTTTGGCCAATATGACATCGGTCTTCTGATTTTCTCCAAGAACCCCATTTATTACTTCCCAGGAATAAGTTAAGGGGACTGATACATCAAGGTATCTTTATATTAGAATAAAGCCCGTATCTTCTAAATTAGAAGAGCAGACACTCTATTTTTGATAATGAATAATTGTATAATGGTGAATAATGTTTGAAAATGTACATTTCCCATATAAATCTTTGTAGTATTTAGATCAAATCAGAGATCTACAGAGTGCTACATGGGAGTCTGTACTTGCCTTATAGTAATCTCTTTCAACCCCTTGTCACCACAGGCAATTCTATCTCTCTTTCCCATCTAACCCTTTGGTGTTCTGTAAAAAGTGAAGATATTGTTCCTAAATACATCCATCCTAAAAAAAACTGCACCCAGTGTAACTAATAGCGCAATCCTAACCTGGAGTTAGGCTGGCACAATTAGTCCAGCAAAGTTTGGCTGGCACAAAGGACACCCTAAAGTATGTTTGGACCACTCTTGGAATTAGAGAGGCCAGCACACAGACTTGCGCCCCCCTCCCTGAGTCCAAGAGTGGTCCAAACGCGCTTTATGGTGGCCCTTGTGGCGGCCAAACTTTTGATAGCCTAATATAACTCCAGGTTAGGATTGCACTCTTAGACTGGGAAGAGTAGTCTTCCAGATTAGCGTTGCTGAGACATCTCAGCAGGATAACTGAAAGGTATGTTCACATTGCCACTTAGTGCTGAAAGAGGGTTCTGATGTATAAACAAGAAGGTTGATCACTTTCAATTGCAAATCAGGCCATTAGTGTACCTAAGAAGCCCATTTAAACACATGAGGTCATGTTAACACTAGAAGCAAGCCCAAATTCCAGCTGTAGATCTCCTTACACCATGAACAAACTCCTCAGATATCCAAAGTCACTTTTGGTGGCTGAATCATGACTAAACTATAGCAGATCTTTGCCATTTAAAGATACCTGGATCTGGTTTTTCTGCTTCTAGGTACAACATGCTATAAGCCGGCATGCTATTTGAGCCTCTTTTTAGTTCCACCTGACTGTTTCAAGATATAGCAGGAAGAACACATACTTATCAGAAAGGGGTAGGGCTGGGCTCACCTGTACTGCTGTGGTGAAAGCCGTGGGCTATTGCTGCCATTGCTGTTGACTTGTTCCACAGTGCTGCTTACATCATCATGGCCAACATGTAGCATCCCACTAGTGGAGCTTGTGTTGATCATGGTAGGGCTGTTCAGAAGAGGGAAGTTACTCTCAGCCAAGGCTGCCTGAAAACAGACACAATGCAACTGATAAGCTAACCACAGTCCAATTATAAATCAATAAGGGAAACATGTAATGAAGAAAATAATGGCCTCTGTGTGACCCCACATTTCCCAAGAGAGCTACAGGCAGTCACTGATGAGAGGTTTGGTTTGCAAGACAACTCAGGTTCCAGTTTAAACACTAAGGAATACAAGAAGTATTTTAAGGAATGTTTTCTAAGAGCTCAATAGATAAGGAAAATGGAAATCACGCTCTGTTACAACTTTTTTACTTTTAAAAACTTAATCACTTTTTAACCTTCTATTAAAAGTTATTTCTTGGCTCCAATTTTATCACAGTGAGAATAATGATACTAAAAGCTTGGTATAATAGTTTCAAGGCAGATGTTGGACAGGTGAGATTTCTGTGAGAGCTAGTGAAATTTGGGGTCCATACCTCATTGTTTCAAATGGACCTAAACCTCAATTTATGAAGAATTAATTCTGGGTCCATTGTCCTGGTAGAGTTCCCCAATAATAACTATGCCCATGATACATCTACCACTACTCCATATATAGGCCTGCTTCCTATCCACAATTATGCATCTCCGTCTGTTATTCTTCACTTGGAGGAAAATGGGGAAGAGGCTGAAAGGACGATTATATCAACAAAATAAAAAAGCTGAATGGCTTCCAAAGTCACAGAACAAATTTTGAACTGTCATCCTATCCTATCCTATCCAGAAAGGCTAAACAGCAAACAAAAAGCCCAAATCAAAACCCAATCCCTGATTTATATATGTGCAGATCACAATGCAATCATGGTGAATGGAGGGTGGGTTGATCTTTTTACACGTATGCAAAAGTAACTCTTCTTCTGCATTTACAGGTAATCCCCTTGAATATTAATCAAATGCACTATAACTGGGAGAAATATGTTGTCATTGGATCTTTGGGGTTGATAAATCTGGATCCCAAACTGACTCAAGAACCAATCCTATACAGGAGAAGTGGCACCAAATGGTTCCTGCTATATCCTGGGCTGAATTTGAGCAGGCTGGATGTTTTCTCAGTGTAAGAGGACATTTGTCTCTTTACCCTGAGTGAAGTCCAAGCCTGCTCAATGGGTCTTCTTGGAGCTGTGCCACCTGTTTAACTGTTTAACACGCAGCTTTAAAGAAGCTGCGTGTTGGGCTTTTGAGCCCAGGCGGGGAGATAGGATTCAGCGGAAGAGGCTGTGCTCCCACCCCCTCCTGGGTCAGTCCAATCCAGTTCTGCCCTCTCTGCACCTTTCCTCTGCCCAGAAACGCCAGCCACGCCCTCCCATCATTCTCCCCATGCCCTGAGCCACCCGATGCTTACCTTGTCCCTCGTGGCAGCCAGGGCTCCAGATGTGGCATTGACGGAGTGGCGCAAGCCTCCCCACCAGCACTGCCTAGATGTTGCAAATGTGCCTTTATGGCACATTTGCGACTCCCAGCTCCGGCTCTGGGGCCGAAGTGCTGGCACTATAATTAATGAGAAAAGTGTAGCATGTGAATTCTTATTGACATGTGGGATCTTACCTGGTAGCTGGCATTAAGTGCTCCGTAACTAAGACCAGAGATCATGTTTTTGACTAAAGTTGGACTCCTGTAGACAGAATAACCATCTGTTAATATTCATGTCCAAGCACAAAGTGAAACAACAGAGACATCATGAAACAAAGAGTAGCTGCAGAGGTTCACTAGTGATGTTCAGTGTTTTGAAGTGTGAAAAATTTCTACTACTGGTAGAAAATAAATGGCCATCTCCTAATTCCCAAACTTCAGGCAGTGCCAGTTGCCTGTGTTAAACTCTGTTGCCTCTTGTGTCATTTTAGACAAGCCCCAGTCTGCATGCACACTAGCCAGAAAAAGCCAAATGTGAAAGTTGGTATTAGAAGGCAGCTGTGATCTTGCCCCAAGTGTCAAACTTCTGATTGAAGTATTGTTACAGTTGCTAGATATTTTCACCCTAATTGTTCAACCCTTGTATTTCCCTTTCACTTCTTCTCTGTTTCCATTTGTCCAGTTTGGGTATAAAAACACAACCAATGAGAGTGCAATTAAAAGAACCATGCTGCTGGTTAGATTAATATTCACAGCAACAGGTCCTCTGTAGTTAAAAGGGAAACCACCATTAGTGGCATGCTAGAAACTTATGATCTGTGCAATGGCCATCAGTGCTCTTTGGAAAATATATTATGGAAATATATTCCCATGTGTTTTACCTCTGCCAGTTGCTGCTGTGATGCCTGGTCATGTAAACATAGAAGGATTAATACTAGAAGTGTTTGCAGTGTATACTATGGTGTTTACAAATACTGATGTGCAGAAGGCATCTTGTCTTGCTTATTGTTCTTTGGGCTTTCTTTCCATCCCTGCCAACTGTGCTTTCTCCTTTTAAAAGCCAGGTAGCTTGGCTGCTGTGCAATAACTCTATACAAGAGGTTCCTCAAAGGATCTCTAAGAAAACTCAGGGGGAATTCTCTCTGCAACCCAGAAATACTGGCAAGGGAGTTAAACATAGGTGTGGGTTATAGAGATGAAACTATATAGTAGTTTGGTAACCCTGGTAACCACTGATTTGGTATCCATGGTTTCAGTTATCCATGGATACTGGGACGCCTATTAAAAAAATAGGGGGACATTAAACAAATCCTTTTTTAACCTTGTTGCAGCAAAACCACTGATGTTCCCCTATTTTTAAAAAGGTGTCCCCAGTATCCACAGATTCAGGTATCCACAGTAGGGTCTAGAACGGAATGCCAGTGGATACCAGGGCAGCGGATGCCTGTGATAAGTGTTCTACACTGGTAAAGGTGCATTTCTGTTTTAGTGAGTATGCAGAAGTGCTTGTGAACTATGTAGAGCAGTGTGCAATGTCGAGATCTCAAGGGAACTGGCACAGCAATAGGTAACATTTACAGGTAAAGCAAAATAAAAAGCAGGGTTCTGAAAACCCCAGCTCCACAGGAAAATCCCCCTGTGAATGGAAATAATAAATGCAAATCTCTCAGGCACCTGAGTCTACCTTAAAGATAACAGATGTAACATACATCTCAATCATTTAAAAAGAGTCATTTATTCCTTAATAAGATGTGCTAATGGCCACCACTATTTCAGATAGCTTTAAATATGTTATTGACGGCTATTCATGGTTGTTAGATTCAGGTGCAGGCTGCAATATTGAGTAGTTCTCCAACTTTTTGCACCAGGACCCACTTTTTAGAATGGTGCCTGTATTGGGCCCCACTGGAAGTGATTTCGTGGCTGGAAGTGAAATAATCAAGCATGAAGTATCGTATTTGTGATGTAATCAAATTACACTCCTGGAATGCCAACTGGCATTCCTGGACTGCAGCAATTGCAGAACCATGAAACATTACTGACAGAAAGCAAGATTAGGTCAAAATATTATGTAAAAGCACCAAACAAAAACATTTTTTTTAAAAGACCCTCACTTGAAAATTCAAACTGTTAACACTCACAAAAGGAATATAGCAAGAGTAAGGTCTGCAGCTTCCAAGATGGCTGCTTACAGCTTTCTGCAACCCACCTGACATCAGATCACGACCCAAGTGGGGTCTGACCCATAGTTTGAGAAACACTGCTATAAAAACTCAATGCTAAACAAACAATGGGAGAGGGTGATCTTCACACCTTGCTTATAAATTTCCTAAAAGCATTGGTGGGTCACAGCTGGAAACAGAATGCTGAAAACAGAATGCTGGAACATTTAGTTCTATCCAGTCAACAGGGATGCAGTTATGGTTTTGTCATATTGAGTGTGCTGTCAAGATGGGAAGGATGTTGATTTGATGGCCAATGGACTCCCCTACATAAGATGGGCTTTGCACTCAGTCACGCTGGTACTGAACTGTTGTGCTCGTCTTCCTAAGGAGACTATCTGGCAAGCTATGAGACACACCCTGTCATCTTTGGTGGCCTTCTCTTTTGGTACTCGAGTTCATCTACCGTCCAGACAGCTCCCTTGACATTCTCCACTCGTACAAAGCATTTGTGCAGGCTCAGGTTGTGGCGTACTGCATTCTGTAAGCAGGATAGAAGAAAAAAGAATGCCATCAAAATGGGTTTTAATTTCTCACACTGGTCAGTTCCCTCCCCACAAATCTCTAAGCAGATTCCTGTGTTGGCAACATTTGCCACCCTGTCTCCTATCAAGCAACTGACCATAACTTGTCATTAATAATTTTAAAACAGTCTCTTAAACATGACAAGTTATGGGAAGGCAAGCCTGAAGACAATATGTTTACTGTAATATCTGCATTTCCTCTTGTATTCTCCCCATTGCACTTTTATGGCCCAACCCTATCCAACTTTCCAGCACCGATGGAGCCTTAATGCAGTCCCAAAGTAAGGGAACGTATTTTTCATTAAGTTTAGGAGGTTCTGTGACTGTACCCCTACCACAGAATGTGGCGCACACTCCACTGGCACAGCTACATCAGTGCTGAAAATTTGGACAAGATTAGGCCCTTACAGTATTATTCAGTTACACTACATAATGGGTGGAATCTTCTCCTGATCAGCTAACTGAATGCTGTCCCATCTCCTATATACTTAGCTGCTTTTAATCATCATTAATCCCCAGTCATCATATCTTGTTATGATAGCAGGTGCATGTGCCTATGCCAGTAGGCTGCCTTAAAGAACAGAGTAGCTCGGAGCGAAATGCCTTCAGCCAATATCAGCAGCAGTGAGGTATGTGAAGAGCCCATCTCCCTCCCCAGCAATCCATGGGATCGACCAATGCCAGCAACAGCTGAGAAAAGACTGTTGCTCAGACACCATATAAGAGACACGACAGAGGGTCACTTTGTGACATTTCTGCAGAACATGATGTGGAGGATGCTTCAAACCAGCTAAAAGGTAGCAGGAGTCTACCCAAAGGGAGACTGCTGTACCCTAGACTCTGGGACAGCTGTTAAGAAAACTTCCACATAGGAAAGAACCATTTTGTGAGCCTGTTCTCCCTTCCGATTGAAGTCAACTGAGAATACTCAGCTCATCATCCATGAGCCAGCCTACGTAATCTCTCATTATTGGCTAAGTGCAGAGAAAAAGGAGGGAGAGGAAAAGAAAGCTAAATATTATGAGAGGTGGTGAACTGCCAACACCCCTTCCAGCTTGGAAATTCTCAGAATTCTTTCCTTTCCCTCTCCCTCTCTCTTAGCAGTCCTTCTTCTTTATTCTGCCTTGCCCATCTTTACATTTCTAAATGTAAAATAAAGAAAATGCACGTACACAGGCAGTGTTGCCCCGAGAGATACCAGCTCCCTTTCCCCCCCCCCGTCCAGCTCCCTGCCATTTGCTACTGCCCCTATTTCATTACCAATTTTAATTTGCCTCTAATTAAATCCTGTGTATTTTTCCGACTCACTTGCTAATCCATGAGGGAGGCAGGAGGCTGGAGTGGAATCTCTCCGAGCTATAATTACAAAGGGCCTAATCACGTCGGGGCTCTGCCTTTGAATAAATTTCCTTGCATTAAGGTTCTCAGATTCTCTGCCTTGCAAATGAGAATGACCCCAATTTCAGGATGTTGGCCTCAGAGGGTTTTTTTTTATTTCGAGTCCTGATTCGTGATGAGAGACTAATTCGTTACGCTAAAACATTAACAGCAATTTAAAAGGTCGAACGGGGGCCGTATAAACAAAAGAGCCGGCCAAGACAACAAGGCAAGAGAGAGATGGTGAATAAAACCCACACCTTAGAAAGTGTTACAATTCTTGGAAAACTCAACAAATTGGACTTTTTCCTCCAATTTTGGTTGCCAGTTCATTTTTTTAAAGCCAATCTTTCCTTTACTCCTCCCTACTTTTCATTATTTCCCTCACGGAACATTTGCGATGATGCTGTTGCCCCTTTTTGTTTCCCCTATTCTTCAAAATATGGAAGGAGAGGTCTCGCTATATTTTTGTTATGATGGTAGTAGCTCAGTCTAGAACTATGTGAAGGCTTCATGAATACACAGCTCTTTTTAAACTTAAGTGTGCTAAGCAACTAACCTGCTGCTGTCACTAAACACATATTTAGAAGCAGAGGGAACTTTTGGTATAGACTGACAGTAAGCCAAAAGGCCTTTTCCTACTGGATACACACACACACACACGGACGGACAGACACACACACACCACTTTGCTGGATCTTGACATACCAGGAAGAAAGACCATCAGCTCTTCCAACTGCCAAGAAATAACTATGCAAGTAGCCCCTGAGCAACCACACCCAACACTTCAAGGCAAGAGCACCAACACATGCGACTTTGGGAGGGTGGGAGGTGGCCAAACCAACTTGCCTAGATGTTGCAAATACTCCACAACATCTATATGGCATTACCACATTGACCTGATAGCGCATGCGGTCGAACAGCAACCTGATCAAATGGCTCATGACATTGCCCTGCTGCTGTCAGTACAGGGTACAATCTTTTCCACAACGTATGTTCAAAGTGCCCCACTTAGCCCCCTTCTTGATCACTCTGTGGTACTGGTGTTGCTGCAGATCTAAGACACGAGTAACACACATGTGCACGTGTATGTGCAAGCCTAAGTAACTTTCTGAGCTCTACAAACTGAGTCTCTGGTAGGAAGTGCATCTCTTTTTAAAAGTCCCGATACAGAAATCAAGAGGTCAGAATTTCTCTGTCAAAACGTGACAGCCTCATGTGTCATTGATATAAGCAAATCCTATATGGGATTGGTAGCTGTTGGAAACACCACATCCGCTCCTGTTACAAAATGACAGCCTTTTCTTTCTAGTTCTGAGCTGATGCTGCTTTGAAGTCAGACACCTTCCGGCACCGAAATCAGCAGACTTACAGATAGAGAGACCCACAATGGGGGGAATTCTTCTGTATTTCTTTAGAGTAGCCCTGCTGCTATTGGCAAGGTAATGTTGTCAAAATGTGTGTACGTGTGCGCGCACGCATTTGTGTTCCCATGAGGAGACTGGGAAATTCTACCTCCCTGCCAAACAGCGTATGGAAGATTTTGTTTGTGAGGAACTTTGTGTGTGACATGAATCCCTAACCACAGGAGTGTCCTGCTGCTATCATTGAAGGGTAAGGCTCCATATTCAGCATTGCTCAGTACCCACTCAGTGTTATGTGTATTGCCTCCACAACTGACGGAGGGATCCTATCTTGCTATATGCATCAGGCAGGAAAGGAAATGGAGGCCAAAAAGGCAAGAATCTGCCCAAGGTGCCAGAATGTTCACAGATCTAAAAATCCCACATTCGTTTTCCTTTCAGACACAAACCACATAAGAAGAGTTTCGTGCAGCAGAGGCAGGTGCTACTCCAGAGCCAGCACTCCGCTCCACACGGCCATCCTGGCAATGTTTGCCTTCTGAAGGAATTTAAGCTTCCAAGCACATTGTGTGGCTTCTCTGCAAAGAGCACAATCTCTTGGCCACTCCACCGGGTGGTAGCAGGGTGCGGTTAAGCCTGTCTTTGCTCTTGCCTCAGCTACACGGTCCCCTGCTCCAGGGAGGCCTTCTTCCACGATTTTAATGCAGCTTTGTATTTTGATGGAGTATTTGTTTAATGCCAGGCTTGGCTGCTCTGTTTGCTTCTTATCTTTGTCTTTTCTAATGATGTTTGCTTTATGCCCCTGGCCCAGCCTCTCTCCCCAGCTCCTGCCCCAACCATTCAGCATCCCTCTCAGCTCCTTGCTACGTGTGCTGATGCTGCTGTCGTACCAGCAAAATCCTTCTCATGCCTGCCTCTTTACTGGCACCTCTCACTTTACCTCTTGGCACCTGTTTACTTTGCACTCACCCAGGTCCTACTACCCGAGTACCTCTGAGTGCTCTAGAAGAATGGCTAAAGATTAAACCATCATAAAAAAAATGGAAATGCTTTCTTTGAGACAACCAAGATAATACACACCACTGGAATATATTTCAGTGCTGGGATTTTTGTTCCTTCCTTAGGACTTTTAGAATGACATCATTTGTTTCTTTAATTTTGCCAAGGAGGATAAAGAAAAAGGAAATCACATCTGGATTTTTCTGTTAAGAAAGCCAATGGCCATGTTGAAGGAAAACAACATATTTTAAAGATAGTTTTCACAGGAAGGTGTTTTTAAGTAGAGGTTTTCGATCTGCACAAGAAAGTTAACATTTCTAATTTACCAGGACATATTGATACAAGCAATATGTGCAAGGTAACAGTGACAGATGCCAAAATATGCATCCTCTTGGCCATTACACTCTTCTCTTCTCTTCCCTTACACTTCTAGAATATTCCAAACATTTGGATTCTCAATTTCTATCCCAACTGCTATTTTATTCATAGCAGCCTCATGTTTCTAAATATGAGTGACAGCAATCAGTTTAGCATTCTCCAAGGCTGCCCCTCCTATTCTTTCCATGGGACCCCACTTACAAAATACTTGAACAGGAATTGAGCACTACTGTCTATGCTATTGTTTGTGATTTGTACAGGCATAGTGTAGTTACCTGTAGTATTCTACCTGAACCATTAGGGGGACCCAATGATTGGTTCATAAGCCCACAGAGCCCACCGAGAGGATTGCAGCCTTCCTCAGTTTGTTTAAATTAGCTCTTCACAGACATCCATGCTGGTTAATATTGTGGCTTTTACTCCACTGGGAGGGGGGAGGGCAAAATCAAATTTTCCTATCCCAAAATCCAACGTACTCACAGGCTAATGTGTTTAATTGAAAGAAAACAAGAATCTAAATAGAGCAAAGCTTATTAGCTCTACAACTGTCCACATCCAAGGGAGACTAGACTCTGCATTTATGTTTCTGGCACACATCTACATCTCATTTAGAACAACTTTTGTAACTTGCACTATAATACACAGCTTACATTGGCATGCCAAGCAACACGTGCAACTCAAAGTGTGCCAAGGTCAACATAAGCACTTTAAAAAAAAAATAGTTATGTATATTGGGAAGCCAGTACAAAATGAACACACATGCTGCCATTTATACATGCCAGGCACACTACTTTCATAACGTGGATGTTAGAGAATGTGATGTGAATTACTCTTCAGAAGGTATTAAAAGGTTGAAGCAAGTGAGAGGAAGATAATAAAGCCAGAGTAAAACTCAGGGGTGCGACACACTAAGGTGAGAACACAGGACACGTTTTGGAAGTGAAGGTCCCTCACAGAGAATGAGAAGAATGAAAGTGTAGTCAGAATGTATCAGCCTTGCATATCCCTTTGCTGAGGGAGTAGAGGGTTAGCAGAGACGTGCTCTTGATTATGCTTCCATGCTAAGAAATAAAAATCAGCTAGGAAGATGAGCCTACACTGGAAAATTAAAATATCAGCCAATCAACAAATTGCAAAGGTCATGATGACTCTTACGCTGGGAGATTACCAAGGCTGCAATCCTACCCACACTTACCTGGGAGTAGGCACCACTGACAAGAAGTGGACTTACTTCCAAGTAGACAGGCATAGGATTGAGCTGTCAATTACATGTAATCTCTTTCCTGACAATGTTTTTCATGGTCTGCCATCCAGACATAGGCACAGCATACCAGCAAGAAAACACCACGTTTGGAAAGAGGATGTGGGGCTGGAACCTATGTTCCTCACAAGATGGGCCTGGTGGGACTTGCACCAAAGGCATTCAAATTAAGATCTGGTGATTTCCTCCTTACTAACAGAAACTTCTGCAACGCAGTCACCAAGTTCAAGTGTTAGTACCTAGGAATATTAAAAGCATACAAACTGAATTCAACCAGTTTATTACATGACTGAATACTAACACCTTATGCAAAAGAAGACAGATTTACAGATAAAGTTATGCAAGCTATATGGCAACTGAACACAACGGAAAACACCTTGACCTAAATGACTGGTATAGTTTTATTAAGAGTTAAGAATGTAACCATACTGTACACTGTGAGTAGCTAACACCAAATAATGTATGCTATAATTAGGAAGTAAGAAAATAGCTACAGATTATTCAGTTTAATTCTTGTGTTACATACCAATACGAACCCGGGGGGGCCCCCCCCCCCCCCCCCCCCCCACACACACAAATCAAACAAAAGTAAGGCCATAATCCAGCCAAACGTTCAGCATTTTTAATGTCTCATTGTTTGTAGTGGGGAATGGTGCCGAGTACCAGCTTAACTTTCCTACTGAAATCAAAGAGCAATTTTTTTTTTTGTGGTAACTGATGTCAAGACATGTTTTTTTCTTTCTAGCAACCCAGAAAATGTGTTAAGCAATTGTGTATTTGTGAAGGACAAACAGAGATAATAGGGAAAGCAGCAAATGTCTGGGTGGTCTCAATGTCAAAAGTGAATGTGCTCCTTTATTTCTCTCCTTAGGGCTCTTCCCACCTTACCCATTTTATCAAGGGAGTGGAAAGAGAGTAACACAACATTTCAGCCTTTGGAAAGGAAGAAGAGGAGTTGCTGCTGCTGTTGTATCCATTTACAAAAGTGATGCACAACTTAAAATCACAGACAAGGACATTTTCATGTTTTTATGAACTCAGCATGTTATGTTTATGAGAGAAAAGCATCACATTTTTAAAACATTGTTTTCTTTTAAATCAATTCTATGTTAGCCCCTCCTTTTCTCTGCCACCTTGTATTGGGCATGCTCTTCTGTCTCAGCATCACTTCAGATATTTTTGTACACCCTCTTAGCCAGTCCCTCTTTTTTACCCTCTGTACCCCACACCACTCTATCTTCTCCCTGCACCAGACAGATTTCTGCATCCCATCCTGCTGATGGCTGTAAATCCCCAGTCTATTGCCCCTTTTCTGTTTGCCGCACCAACTCTGTAAGTCTGCTGCCTCAGATCCCGCTCTTTCAACCCCATCCTCACTTTCCTCTCTGCCACCTCTTTTTGTAACCTTGTCTCACAGGCCTTTCTAGAACCCTTTTCTCCAACTCAGATTCTGCAGCCCTTCTTAAGTCCACTTCAAGAAGGTCCATGCAAACTAAGCTTTTCTTCTCCCAGCAGTACACATACTGAGGGAATATCAGAAGCAAAACAGGGCTCGCAAAACATGGCGCTAACTCAGCTGAAAGCCTTCTCCTGAGCTCCCACAGTGCAAGTGCAAAAATGGCTACTGCTGCTTCTTGCAGCTGCTGGGATCTCTTTGGGGAAGGGAACGTTTGTCCCCTTTCCCAAGTAAAGCCTCGGTCACTGCAATGGGGCTACTTCACCGGCTATTTTGCTGGCAGAGACTGGAGCAGCCCCATGTTGGGTGTTGGAGCCCAACACAGAGTTCAGGGTGCGGCATCAAGTGTTGCGGCCAGTCCCACCCCCTTCCCCAGGCCACTCCTCCCCTCCCCTGCCCTGTTGTGCCTACTCCCTGCCTGCCCCCAGGTCCTGAAGGGGATTACCCATGGCTGGCGCTGCTGGAGCACGGCCATTTGGACCACCCGTGTTGAGGCTGTGTGCCAACTAGCACCTGCCTAGGGTGAGTGGTGCTTGCTTGCACTGTGTCACAAACATGCTTTATGGCATGTTCATGACATTTTTAGCTGGCGGTATGCACATACCGCTGGCAATATGGCCTTAGGATTGGACCTTGAGCAGGCACATTTTTTCTGTGCCTAGACTATGACTCCGCTAGAAGGTGAGGGGGAATTGATCAGGCTTGCTTTTTGAGGTGCAATGGAAACCTACTGGTTTCAGCAGGTTTTTGACCTGTGACAGTTGCTGTGTTTACTTGATTTACTGGTGTTGCTCTTAGTTTTTAGTTAGTAAAGACCAAATAGTTTTACTAACTAATAAATTAATGAAGTTTTTACTAACTTTAAAATTTTCATGTTTTATAGTTTGGCTGTTTTAGATAAAATTGTTAGCTGCTTTGAAAAATGGGATATAATCATATTGGAATAGACATGCTTTCCTCATAATTCTTAATCAGGAAGGACCACAATTGCTCATGGGTCTCATGTTGTCCAGGCATACTGGGGAGGGCTGTCTGGTTCTGTGATCAAGTATGTTTGTATGGAGGAAAGGTACCCATGTATGGCGACTGTGTGTTTATGCATTTGTTAAGGGTGTGCCCACTTTTGTGCATGGATGTGTGTTTTCACACTTTACTGTCCTAAAAAGAGTTTCGGAAAACAAGACACCCTTTTATCCACTATGATTGCAAGTGTGGCTGGGTACTTACAGGGGTAACTTTAAAAAAGTCAAATTGAAAACTACCTACCATATTAAAGATACTTTAAATGTTCATTAATTTAAGCACTCTGGCATACTCACAATGTGAAAAACACTCCACTCACTATGTAACCCCATCATGCTTAGAGGTACAGCAGGTCAAGGCAATTTTTTTTCAGGACCAGTTATACATGCTTGGAAAAATCCACCGTGTACAAGGGGGAGGCATCTAGGGTGGCTTGGGCCCCAGTCCTCTCCAACTTTCCAGCACGGATGAAGCCATCCTGAGATGGGGATGCAGTAATGGAGGCTTCCTCTAGGTAAGGGAATGTTTGTTCCCTTACCTTGGGGCTGAATTGCGGCTACATTGGTTCTGGAAAGTTGGATAGGAAAGTTTTTGAAACAAGCTCCATGCTGGCTATAGGACTGATGGCATACCTGCCAAATGGAAGGCCAATAATGTTTTGTATGTTATGAGAAAAGAATGGCTGAGTGTGTAAAAATGAGTTTACATGTGGAGAAATGGATCTGTCACACTATTTGGAGAGTTCATGTTCTATTTTTAGGCATTTTCATGATGTGATATGCTACTCTGATGTATCCTGTTAATGTACTGTTCTCATACATCCTGCTCCTGATGTTGTTGGAGACACATAAAAATGTGGAATAATTTATTTTAAAGATGTATATCCTGCCTTTCTTCTCCAATCAGGAGGCATTCAAGATGACTAAATAAAAACATTAATTCAGTGGTTCCCAAACCTTTTAGCACTGGGCCCCACTTTTAAAAGTGATGCTCTATCAAGACCCACCTAACTTTTCGAGATTAAAAAAAAAACCCCAAAATGTCACCAGCTGCTCAAGCCACTGCTTTAATCCTTTGGTGGAAGGGGGGCTCCTTCTGAAGTTTTTGTTGAGCACCTCATTCATCAGATGAGGACCATTTTTGTGGCCTTGTGTTCATCTTGCCCTGTCCTTCAAAGTGGACTGATGCCTACTTGGAGTAAATTTCAAGTGTGGCTCAGTTTCCCTTTCCATAGGGCTCAATATAGCTTTGTCAGTTTCACAACACACCAACAATCAGGCTGCAACCCACTGGTGGGGCATGACCCAGTTTGGAAAACACTGCACTAATTCAATTAACAACAGTTAACTAAAAGCAACAACCTAAAAAACAACAACCTCCTATCCAGATCCATCGCTTGTTAACTCAGCAGCTAAAGAAGAGGCATCAAGGGGCATTAAAAATCACAAAACCTTAAAAAGGATGTCAGAATTAAACCATTTTCAACTGATGGCAGAGTTATACAGAGTCAGTATTAGTGGGGTGTCCTGTTCACTTTTGGCCTTTTGTATATAAATAGCTAACCCTGAAAGCCATTGTGGGGTTCAGATAGCTGATGATTATGTGGAGGAAGTCATTTAAATGAAATTCATTTAAATGACAATGACAGACTAAGAAACAGAAGGCTTGATGTCCTCCGGACAAGAAAATTCCAGAAATATTTCATCTCCAGAGTAATCAACATCCCATTCATTTACAAGCACCCCTGTCTTGCTGTAATAACATGAGGGACGAGCAGCATAGCAACTGTGAAAAATTAGCTGTGATTTCATTTTAGTAATAGATGTATATCTATTTTATTTCAAATACATTTACAACTGCTTTTGTATATATGGATTTTCTTTAATGCTGTAACCTGCTGTCAGCACTGGGAAAAGACAGGTCAAAAACCCAAATGAGCAATACTGCTGGAGATGGCACGGTGCTAATATATCTGCCCAGATCCCTTAGAGTACAAGCAAGCACTCACTTATACCTGTACTCTCAAACTGTAAGCCAACCATAAAAGCACAGGGCTATGTACAGTTAGTATCATAGCTAAAGACATCACATGCTGCCTGAGAATTTCACAGTGATGGTATTCCCCGAAGCACTTTCATATCTGGTGTTTTGAGAATGCGATTATAGCATAGCATAAGCTATTATAGCTGAAATTTGTTGTATTGTAAATAATTACATAGTAGAAAAAATTCCTCCTCTGGCAGGTGAATTGACTAGCTGTCAGCTAATAATTGTTTTCCAGACTCTAGTGACTAAGATTATATAATTCTTGAACAAGCGGGAGTGAAAATTCTTTCAAGTCTCTCATTTTGCACTTGAGCAGGTTAAATATCTGCCTCGGTCTACGGATGAAGTTCAGTGAGGTGGTGAGCAAACCTTCAATATCCAAGCTTCCAGCAATATTTTACATAAGCAGAACCCTATAGGGAGCCTATGCTAACTGGAAACACAGGGATTTTTTTTCCTCATCTCAGTAGTGAATAAATAAAGGAGGAAAGAGAAACTCTGGGCATGAATGACAAGCAAATTCCAAGTCATTTATGAACAGTGAATAATCTTATTCTATTGGGTTACAGCAGAATTTCTCTTGTGCCAAGCCTGTACATAAAGATGAACTGTGGGCAGATGCTAGCCCCTTGGCAATTTGTGACACTTGGAGGAATTCCAAACACCTGTTGATGGTGGTCCTTTCTCACCTCTCTGTATCCTGCAAAACCTCATCAGCAATGGTGCTGGGAGAATACCTGCACTATGCTCTCTATGGTTTTCCCACTCCCTAGATTAAGAAGCATGTGATGAAATTGGAACCAATTTTCCAGCCTACTGCAACCAGACAACCATGCTATACTACACAGAGTGCCTGCATCCATGATTTTCTCAATATGAAGTCACACATTACATTTTTAGATATACACTTAATTTTTGTTCTTTGTTTTTAGGAATTATGTAAAAAATGTTGAGTGAATTGTGGCAAAGATCTTTGGAAACGCATCATAATTTCAATACATCCATCACAGTGGCTACCATTCCCTATCAAGTACACTTAGTTGCAAACTCAAGTTTGCTGCCATGTGGTGAGTGAACTGCTGGGAGAGTGGATGCCTTCCATGCTGTTGCTTAGTTCAGCTAAGAGGAACAGAGATAAGAAGTGCAAAAAACTGAGGATAAACAGAAAGAAAAAAATTGAAGGTAATAGAAATAGGGGTGCAGCAAGACCTATGGGGTGTAGGGAAAGATAAAGAGTATAACCAATGAAAGTGCAAAAAAACAACAACCCTCGGAGTAGGGTAGCAGATGATGATGCAAACAAAATTAGTGCAGACACAAAAGAGTGCAGACAGAGTAACTAGATAAAGAGACTTGTGAAAGGGAAAGAAACAAGGGGTTGCAGGTAGTGAGGTCAAGAGAGAAAAAGAGGTAGTGTTATCAGAAACAAGGGTGTGCTGTAGGGTGCAGAGAGCTTAGGCCAGCACAGTTAAACCAGCAAAGTTTGGCAGGCACAAGAGCCACTGTAAAGGACATTTGGACCACTCTTGGAGACAGGGAGAATGGCGCATGTCTGTGTGCTGGCCTCTCTGACTCTTGACAGTGGTCCAAACATACTTTATGGTGTCCTTTGTGCCAGCCAGACTTTGCTGGCCTACCTGTGCTGGCCTACCTCCAGGTTAAGATTGCACTCTGAGCGTGGTTTAAACAGAACAGATGGATTAGAAATAGGATAAAAGTACAATAGTATTTCACAGTTGTGAAATTCTGTGAATTAATGAAAACTGTGAGTGTGGCCTACAGGCTGATCTGAGTCCTATTAGGATGAGGCAGCAGGGAATTGGGGTGGTGATAGAGAAACAGTCCCCTCAAATGAGACTACTCATTTCAAAGATCTGCTGCTGAAATAGGCAAGAAGAAGAGAAATGGATGCAAGCTGCAGATGATGGTACAGAGTCAAGCTGAGACTGCAACAGATCTCTACCAAAGCCACAAAAGAGCTTTTATTTCCATGCTCCTGATTCAGTGCCCTAACACATAACCAGAAGTGGAGGAAATGAGAACAAAAAAAAGTAGGTGTCAATTTTTCTCTGTTGGACAATGTAATGGCCGGAAACCATCTTGTGTCTCCCATCCCTTGGGAACTGTCTGCTTTCCCACTGGTCTGTTCCCCATGAGAAGCTAAGAAGATGGATTCAAAGCAAATGACCTCATCTGCAGGTGTTCATACCACACAGTGGTATCAGGGTGAGAAGAGTTGGGCACATTACATAGTGCCTTCTCCAGGAACTTAAGGCCTATAGTTATCTCTTGCATCTGTGTGATAGGATGCTTCCAAGTGATATTTTCAGTAATATTGTTATCACCCTGTTGCCAACTAGTCTCTACTTGTGAATTCTGATGTAGTAAACAAGTAGCCTATATATCTAGTGGTTAATTTAACTCATTGCTCTTGGACATTGCTGGAGACTAGCTAGCAGACTTGTGTCACCTGTTGAGTCACTGGGAATGCTGTAAGTCGTATGCCTGAAGATACTTCTGTAAGTTGAGGCTGTTAGACAAATAAAGCTCTTTTATAACTTTGGACCAAACTTGCTTCTTCCTCAAATCCCAAAGACCCTCCAATCCACAGCTAGAGCTGGAACAGACATAATCCCACCCAGGGATTCCATGATTCCCCAAGTGTATCATGCATACGGGGGATCTGACAATGTCAAGCTCAGATACTATGCGGCTTTCAGGAACCAAATGTATTGAAGAGCACACCTAATAGGAGGAGGAGGAAAATAAAAACTGCATTGCAGAGATGCTCTTAAGTGCCAAGATGCTAGGCACCTACCACGTTTGACAGGTTTATGTAGTCACCTCAAGGGATTTGCTTTGAGTTGCAAGTCATCCAGTCCTTTATGTAGTAGCCTCACAGGTAAAGCTCATACATAGCTATTCAAATCATATTAAAACAAAATGAAATGACACAATGCCAGCTCCAGGCAGGGGTGGGGTGGGGGCTTGGGCAAAGTGCCTTCACTCTGAGTCCCCCTCAACCTCACTGCTGTTGGCTGCTCACCTTCCAAGGAAAATAGTTGGTGAGTAAGAAAATGGCTGCTGTTGCTGTTCTCTTACCCATCTTATTTAGGCTAGTGCAGCAGTTCCCAAACTCCTTACCTTCATGACCCACTTTGTGGTCTGTGGTGCAGATCACCGGGCCTGCTGCAACCAGGAAGCTACAGGGTAATATATGGCACAACAACCTACATCATTGGTCATATTGTGCAACATTTCTCAAATTGCATGTCACAATCCACTAGAATTTGATGTTTGAGATCAGGAAACTGCAACACGGTCAGGGGTGCAACACAGCAAATTAAGCAGGTCAAAAAGCCTTACTGCTCTGCAGTTTCCTAGTTGTGGCAGACCAGCAACCTACCAAAAAACAGACTCACCAGTGGTTCACCACCCATAGTTTAGGAAATACTGGGCTTGGTCAGCAAACAGGCAACAATAGTAAGGAGCAGCAGAAGAGCTATGGGAAGTTGATACCCCTGTGGTAGAGGCTTCAGGGACACAGGAAGCTTCCCAGTTTGTTATAAGGAGCATCACAGGTACCAACACCATAATTTAGTCCGGTGCTGCCAGCCCTGGGAATCAGCACATCAGAAAGTGTATTGCCCTGCCACTGTCTTGGAGATCTTTTAATAGGACTGAATCTGGAGCCTCATTCTTGCAACTTGAAGGTACTGTCATAGCAAACAGATCCTCCCTCCAATGCCTTTACAGGCAAGTTAGGATTTCCAACATTCCTCCTAGAATTGATCCATATCAGTTCATTTGCTTCCCACATGTGCTTGATACCATGACCCCTTTTCTATTCGCAGAAAATAACTCGCTTGTCTCAGGCTTGCGTTCGCTTAACGGACAGCAAGCTCTACTTGGCTGTTATCAGAGTTTGACGGCTACACAATGACTCCGGCTTCCTGTCTGAGAGAGCAATTACATCAGGCCCTGTGTGTGACACTGGCAGAATTATGTCATGTCTGGAGGATGGAATCTTATCGGGGCTCTGACTGAAAGGAAGAAATGCCCAGCTGCAGGAATATGACACACCCCCTCGACTCTGGCGATAGCCCTCTCCTACTCCTTTAGGTTACATTCCAAAGAAGATCCGTCTCTTCTGCTCTCCAGATACAACAGAAGCAAGGAATGGACAAACATACAGATTAAGGCAGACAGACAGAATAGTAAGGCCATGTTTTAAATAAAAAAGGGCAGTACTCCTCTATCCCTCTGGCCTGGTTTTCTCACACAGTGCCTTAGGCAGTACCCCTCTACACACTTGCTTGGACATAAGCCCCAAATAACAGCTCTAACTGAGTTATTAGCAAAACTGTCTTGTTCTAGATCTTCCTGGGATTGGTAACTGTCAAGACAAGAGTCTTATAAATAAGGTGAACAGAAGAGACACACAAGCAGAAATCCCTATGATTATTACAACAGCACTCAAGGTCCCAATTGTGATCCAAGACCTTCAGTGCTATCACACATGAATATGTGCAACACAAGAAACAGACCCTTGATGTTGTCTACTTTACACATGAGGAAGCTGAGATACCACCAGACTGGGACTTGGCTAATGCCCTGTAATAAGGTAGGGTCTTATGCTTCATGCATATGATTGTTTTCCATTGCAAATATTAAGTTCCCCCTGAGTTTATTTTCTTCCAGGTTGAAAGTTAAGCTGCAGTAGTAGTGTGCGCGCATGTGCGCGCGTGCGCGCACACACACACACACACACACACACACACACACTTTCCTATCTGGAGACCATTTACATCTAAGTGGTATCTCCCAATGCTTTGGAAAGCCAGCCTGAATGGTTTCTAAGTTGCTGAGGCATCTTCTTTTTGCCACATGCAGTGAGATGCCAGCCCTAGGTTATCATCAACCTTATTTTCTATTTCTAACATCTCCAACCCCCCTTCTGCTTTTCCTGTAGCCAAGCCACGTGAAAGCAGCTACAGATCTATTTCTGCAGTCTTATATCGGAACAGATTGGTCACATGCTGTTGTCACCCACCCACGCATCTCTGCCCCCACCTCAGAGGGCTGAAATGGAGAACTACATTCCAGCCCTTCGAAGAATCTGTCTTTTTAAAAAAACATCCATGCAGTTTAACATATTTTCAGCTAAATTCTCTGTTTATGAATCATGCTGGGGACCAATAGCTCTCCCTCACTATGACACAGGGCTCAGAAGGAAAGTCATAGGGGGAGAGTGAGGGAGAGCAAGATGCTAGTTAAGAGTGCTTCTGTTAGTATGTCCTGCTTTCAAAACACTGGCATCCATGGGCCCCAAACTCTTCCCCAACACTCTCAGAATCTAGATGCTTCACATGAACTGGAAGGAGCACAAAACGGATGCTGAGTGATTTATGCACCTCCTTTTCTCATTTCTAGCAACATCTGAAATGATGAACCTACTTCTCATATTATCTGTGGCAAGTTCCAAAGGTGCATGTGACTTGTAAATCCCACAGCAAGGGAGATGGGCAATTTTTTTTTCTTCAGACGTCACAGAGTAAGCCAGAAAAGTAGATGCACAAGTCACATGCATCACTTCACTTGTAACATCTGAAGTCACTCTCAAGAGCACACAGAGCATCAAATGAAAACAAGCTTGTCACAAGCCAAAAACCTGCTGCAGTGGATTGGGGGAGGGGCTCCACACATCACTGATTCAGGGGAATCAGGACCATAGCATGCAAGGAAAGGGAATAACTCCTCCTGTGCTAAAACGTTACCCTAAAGCAGCTGTTTGAAGGAAAAAAAACTTTCTTCAAAGCAAATGGCAATTTAAGGGGATTTTTGGTGAGAAAGTGGGCCCAGGGAAAGAATGTGAACCCACCCCACCCACAGACCTAACTCACATCTCACAAGTGAGAGTTTTAACCCACCTGCCCACATCCAGGGCTGCTTTTTCTGAAAAGAGAAACTTGCAGTTTTAAGCCCATCTCTTAATGGCAAGCTTAAGGCAACGTGTAGTTTGGACC
Source organism: Lerista edwardsae (assembly GCA_029204185.1). Taxonomy (NCBI): domain Eukaryota; kingdom Metazoa; phylum Chordata; class Lepidosauria; order Squamata; family Scincidae; genus Lerista; species Lerista edwardsae. Next base: position 3,394,152 of record JAJKFI010000052.1, on the reverse strand, counting down.
TCGGTGTATTATAGAAGATCATATACTCTTTTTTATGATTCCTGTTTTATGACAGTATCTGAACATTTCACCCCAAGTTCTGTGTAATGCTAAGTGGCATAGGGAACTGGGTATGTAATTGGGTGGCATAGGCAGAATGCTGTTGTTCAGTCGCTAAGTCCTGTCCGACTCTTCGCGACCCCATGGACCACAGCACGCCTGTTCTCCCTGTCCTCCACTAGCTTCCAGAGTTCGCCCAATTTCATGTTCATTGCTTCGGTGACACTATCTAACCATCTCATCCTCTGCCGCCCCCTTCTCCTTTTGCCTTCAATCTTTCCCAGCATGAGGGTCTTTTCTAAAGAGTCCTCTCTTCTATAGTACTCTGTAGGCAGAATACTACTAAATAATTCTTCCTCCCAGATGGAATCCTTCACAAGTTGATCAACAGAGTTATGCCAACATGCGCTCACTTCTGCACTCTACCTTCAACTGGAGCCTCTCATTTAACCAAAGCAGCTTGGCAACTATCCTGCTGTATATTCTCCAAGTCTAGGATCTTAGTTCCAAAGGAGAACAATATTGCAGAAGAGTGTGTATGTTTTAAGACTGTATTCAAACCCTAAGCCAAGTGTTACCTTCCAGGTAGCTGTGTTTCTCCTGAAGTAGGCAAACATCCGTGTGAACCAATTGTAGATTTCATTCAATGTTAGCTGCCTATCGGGTGTCTCAAGGATGGCCTGCATTTAAAGATGAAGAAAAGTTACTTCCACAGCATCACCACAGCACTTTCTCCCACTGCATGAATGATTGTTTAGAGATGCCAAAGATATAGCAGTATTTTGCAGAATATTCAGCATCTTTTCAACTATAATTTTTTTCAACCAGAATGTGAAGGGTATCTAACTCAAGGGTAAATTCACACACTCATGTTTATCAAGGCATGCATGGTCTGAGGATACATTATACAGCCAGCCTGCTTGAGCTAAGCAGGTCTGAGCAGTACTTAGGTGGGTGATGGCCAGAAACAACCATGTGCACCACCTTGAGTTACAGGGAGAATAAGGCAGGATACAAGTATAATAAATGCAAATATTTCTCACTTGATTCAGCTGTGAATGAACTTGCACAGACCCAATGACACAAAGAAGATACAAGATGAAAGACTTCACCTCAAACACAACAGATTTTCAGTGAAGTCAACTAATGCATTTATTAAGAATCAAGTGACTGGATGATAAGGCGATACACAGCCCAAATACAGACTGATACAGAAAATGAAGCCAGACACGTCAGATACATAAAAGAAAATCACTTGCTCCAAGATTACAGTTCAAAGTTGTATGAACCAGAACCGATCTGTACAATGGATAGAATAGCTATGATTTATGTTGAAAGGCAGGTGCAGAAGCTCAAACCTATGTACAGATCACATTATTAGAATTTGGAGGCATGACCTTTTGAACCCAACTGCAAAGCACTTTAGGGCTCATACACTGTATGACATGGAGAAACACAAGCATAAGACCCTATACCAGCTTCAGAAACAGACTCTGGGACCTGACATAGGAGATCTTCAAACGAACAAAAACGGTTTTTTGTTGTTGTTCTAGCTAATAAACCAACAAGACTATATAATTTAGCTAAAATTGGTTATGTTTGCTTAGATGAGACCAGATTATAGATTAGGTTATTTTCAGGTCTAATTTATCCCTGTAGATTAGAAATACTAGTGCTTGGAAAATAAGCTAATAAGGACTGGGATATTCCCTTTAACAGGAGATACCCTTATGCAAATATACTGGCACCCTGTTTCACATATGAGGGCCTGATTACTGAGAATAATCCCTGGGGAGAACTAGCTTAAACTGAAACCACTGAATTGGATCATTCTGGCCAGCTGGCAGCTAACAGGAAGGACTGCAGGTTACCATGGAAGAACAGCAAAAACAAGTGCGAATGCATTCTCCAAAAATGCAATTAATTGGGTGAATGCAGTTGCAACCATTACTGTGCATCAGGAATTGCATCAGAACAAATCTGGATATGTTAACACTAGAAACCACCCAAACATTCCTACATAGAACTAAACTTAAATGTTCGGATCCTGATCCCAATTCACATTCAGTAACTTCAGCATGAACCAGTTCATTCACACTTTGTGTCACCTTCATTCAATGACAAGGGAAACTGACAGTACATAAGAGATCAGGTCCCCCAGTTTGTTAACCAGACTCAAGGAATGCTTCAGGCACCTGGTATTGTTCATATTTGAAACTAATTCTTTCAGTACTGGGTAGGTAACATTATGTGATTACAATGTTCAAGGTGAGGAAGACACAAAATTGAGGTCTACAAAATTATAAATAGTGCGGGAGAGAGTGAATACCTTTCTCTCAAAATATTGGGAAACTCCATTGACGCTGACAGATAGCAAATTCAGGACAAACAAAAACTAGCATTTCTTCATGAAATGCACAACAATTTGTAGGACTCAATACCACAGAATGTGGAAGTGTGCACTACCTTACCTTTAAAAAGGTACAACAAATTCATGGAGCATAGCTTAGCAGTAGCTATTAGCCATGGTAGTCAAAGACAAACCACAATTCAGAGCTAGTACTCAATGCTGGGGAATACAACAGGGGACAATTCACCATCATGCCCCATTTGTGAGCATTCCAAGGTCCCTGCTGGGTCCTGTGCTAGATGGAAATGTGGTCTGAGCCAACATTCTTCAGTTCATACACATATACCAATTTGGCTAATTCCAGGTTGAAAGAATAGGGAATGAAAAGTGAGCATAAAACAGTGGTTCCCAACCTTTACATGAAGGTAGGGAACCCTGTAAGTACTTGCGGGGGAGGGAGGTGACAGCAGAGACAGCCTTACAAGGATCACACTGCCGCCGCCACAAAGAGATACCTGGGGGGTAGCGCAGTCATCCAGACGGGACAGGGGGCGGCAATCCCCTCTGCGGGCCTCGCGGCTGCCCCAAATAACTCTCTGCAACAATCACACTCACCTCAAGGTTTGCGCAAGCCCAGACATGGGTTAGATTGCCTCAGGTAGCTGTGTAGGGCAGCGGGGTGGCCCGCAGAGGGGATTGCTGCCTTGCCCCCTCAGGATGGCCACACTACCCCCCCCCGGTACCTTAACAGAGCTCTTTGTAGCAGCAGTGGCAGCGCAATCCCTGCAAGGGATCCCTGCTTCAACCACTCCCCTTAAAGGGGTATACAGTGGTTCCGGTTTCCCTGGGGGGAGGTGTGGGCCCCCAAGTTGGGAACCATTTGCATAAAAGAAGGTGACATATTTGTGTTTGGAAAATATGAAGTATTGCTTGTTCTTATAAAAGTTTGCTAGATCTCAGCTACCCAAAGAGGTTAACCTTAAAGAGTTGAATCATAGAATTGGAAGGGACCCTGAAGGCCCCCCCACTCGGTGCAGACAACTGCTACAGCATCCCTGACAGGTGGCCATCCAGCCTTTGCTTGAAAACCTTTGGTGAAGGAGAGCCTACAACTGCACGAGGCAGACTGTTTGAAATAGAAGGAAATTATCCTGGTAATGCTGGAAAAGGAAATTCCATGTATCTTTTTACATGGAATGTAAAAGACGCCTTTGTTCCAGCAATGAGAGGATGATCTCAGCATTTCCTCAGAAGCATATTTGTACATGCCAACTGAAGGCACAGATTTGACCAAAGGAGAACAAATGCAGTTGGCCAGAACCACATGCAAATACCACAGCCTGTAATTCAGAATCACTTATTTTGCTAGGTAAGGCTTGAAAATCCCTAAAGCCATTTAGGCAATTTCTTATTGGTGGGCGCTGAAGAATTCTTCACCCAGAGGGGAAACCACAAAACCACTTGGTCAGAATCTCTGCAAAAGACTGACGGGGAGCTGTTAACCTGAACATGAAAAAGGACAAAGAGGCACTGATGTCACAAGATAAGGTCATGATGGATAGAAACAGAACTACTGGTCTCCAGACCTCAGACTTCTATACAAAACATCTTAATTACACAGGCCTGTGAAATTGAGGGCCAGAAAAACATTTTTCAAAATTTTGTGGTGGTTTTATATGAATTTGGGGTGCTGATTGCAAAAATGGCATTTCATGTATAGTTTCAGGGATATGGCATGCCCTTATTAACAAATGGTTCAAACAGCTTCCTTGTGAGGTAGCCATGGTGTAGGCTTTCTCACAAGGAAGCTGCTTGAACCATTCATTATCAAGGCTATGCTGAATCTTCAAAACTAGGTGCAATAGGCAAAACTGACGCCATTTTTTGCAATGTGCACCCCAAATATATCCAGGAATACGTCTAACTTTTGAGATACCAAAATATGAGTTGGCCTGTGTTATTACTGTGTCCATAGTACTGGAATGGACACAGTAATAACCAACTTACCATTAATTATGGGAATTAAGCCTCTGCAGGGCTCCTTCTGAGTTTAATAAGTTTTTTAAAAAGGTTAAAATAATTAACTTACCAGTAACCAACTTACAATTAATTATGAAAGAAAGTGTATGCATACAGTTTCGTTTGCCCTCCCACCCCCCCAAGCCTGAAGATTCAGGGTCACAAAAAAGAAGGCTTTGGCAGCAGAGCAATGACATAAATCCATGCTCCGTAAAAGCCAGGTTCTAACTGCATCCACTAACCTAAATTCAGCACAACACAAAATAAAGTCAGCACAGGAACAGAATTCGAGCACCCACCACTGGCAACTTTAACCATCTGCTGGTGTAAGCACTGGTAAAGGGTGGCTTCTTGTACTTTTCTGCAAAACAAGTTTCTCACCTGCCGGATAAGCGAGGCATATGTGAAAGGGGGACGGACATCGGCGTTTTTGTAAAACTCATGATTCTGTGCAAGTTCTAGGAGGAAGGAAGAAAGTTATGAAGAAAAACATTATTGGAATGGGCAGCTAAAGGATAATTTAAACACAGAGGTGCAGCTGGGGCTTCCCTTTGCAGCTCTCACCTGAGGAGATTGGCGTGCAGAACTTCTCCGAGTTTCTCCTGCGAATGGGCCCTACGTTGTGTAAAGTGGATGAGCTGATGACAGAAGGACCCTGCCGCAATGGTGTAATGGGCGCAGTAGCAGAGGTGGGGGGATGAGGTAATCCATCAGGAAAGGTATCAGAAGTGCTCTTGGAGAGTGTGGCGCTGGAAACCAGGTTCAACTGCTCAAACAGGAGGGATGGGGAAAAAAGAGCAAGGTGAGAACCAATACAAGCTGGCAGGCGCTTATGAGTAGACAATGTTCATGTGAGAAAATGGGAGAGTGTTCATGGCTTCCTGATCTCTAAATAGACATGTTCGAAAATGGCGTTATTTATTTTACTCAGCCCATTGTGTTCAGTAAGGCCGTAATCGTATCTCACTTAGCAGAAAAAAACACCTCTGTCTATAATTTATAGATAAGATAAACCAGATGGGTGGAAAGGGAGATGAAGAGAGAGAACGCCATTGGGGTCCCACTAATTAAGTCAGCTGCAGAAGATTGATGCCATAAGAACATAAGAACCACCCCACTGGATCAGGCCAAAGGCCCATCTAGTCTAGCTTCCTGCATCTCGCAGCGGCCCACCAGATGTCTCCGGGAATGCACAAGACACTTGCAACATTCCAAAGTAAGAATTTGAGAACCCATCCACTGCTAATCCCAATGGAAAGGGCATATTTGGATGGGAACTGGGCCACAGTCTGCAAAGCTGAGTTCTGAATTGTTTTACCAGCTACAAGAAGTCTGTTGCCTGAAATGTGAAGGAAGTATGTGGTCATTTAAAGTAACATAAAATGTTCATCTATTTATCTGTTCCCATAATTTTATTTTATAAGGGGTGGATTTTTGCAATTGCAAATATCACACTGCACCAAAATTAAAGATGGCAGGCCAATTATATGCATGTTTGCATAGGAGCAAACTGCAAGAAGATAATCAAGTCACTGTTTGCAGATTTCATTGTTAACAACCAAATTTATGGCATTACCACAAATGCAGAATATTGGCAAAATGCTGGCTCAGTAAGGAATACACAGCCAGCATCTAAGTGATACAATCACCTGAAGCTATGCTCTCAAACTGGAAGGTCAGCAAAATCTTTTGGAACTACACATAAAATCTCGTTTCTTGACAGAACTGAGAAGCAGTGTTGCAATAATACATCCAACCCAGAAAACACTGCTAATATAAGGATGGGAAAATCTAAAGTATCTAGTCTGTTTAATTCAGTGAGTTCCATGGAGTTACAAATGTCACTCTGGGGCAGGGATGGGCATGCAATTGCTTCCTTCCTTCCTCAAATTGTAACCTCCCTTCTCAGAACGGGGGGGGGGGATTTTCAAAAGGCACAGGGGGAAAATGGGTGGGAACCCAATGAGAAAAGTTTAGTATTTTTGTTAATGATGCAAGTCCTTCCATCAGGGTCACATACTGCTGTGAACAAGAACCTCCAGGGAGCATATATTGAGCATGTCAGCAGCGGGTTTTTCCTGACATAGAGGTGTGTCTCAAATGCTTCCGAACGGCTGATAAGACAGTAAAAAGGACAATGGATCAGAAAGGAGCCAGATGCACATCCTATAAGGGAGAGGCAGATTATATGAACTTTAAATTCAGGATTGGATTTGCTTTTTCAGCTCTTCCAAACTCTAAGTGCACTGTATTGTGCAGCTCTTGCTGGTCCTCCGTCAGGCCATGCAAATACAAATGCCATGCTCATCCATCTAACATGACAGGCTTTCCAAGATGAGGAGCAATACAGGTTGGACAAACCTGGGAATGGAATGCCCAGGCCACTTCCTTCACACCTAGTTGTGTGCTAGAGGAGCCTTGGCTGCTTTGACATGCCTTGTGAGCCATTTAACATCAAAGCTGCCTCTAGTTTTACACTGTGAGTCTGCCTTCCTGGAAGCAGAGCCAGTGCAGATACCTAGCCTGGGCAGGTTGGGCCTTGACCCTATGAAATGTCCTGCAGAGGTGGGAAGCCCAAAAGAGGGTTGGGAAACAGCAGCTAAAAGAAGGTTGTTGCTCTTACCAAAGCAGATATAGCTAGCTGGAGGCCTATGGGCAACAGCTAGCTGACATTATGGTTTTATCTGTCCCTCCTCAACAACATCTGCAAAGAGTGATTTTCAAATGTGCATACAAGTTGTGTGAGCTGCAGTGCAGCTGGGATGCTGCAAGGGTGACAGAGAAATAGAGGCCAGGTTAACTTCATCAGTGGGGGCAGAAGTCCCTTGACTTCCTCACATCCTTGTGCACTCTGAGCCAGGAGGCTCGTGCAGTGCTGTTGGGGAAAAGTCCCCTCTAGTCTGAATCTGATAATGGACTCATAAGCCAGAGGTGGCTCATGTGGTTTGGCTGTGTAGTTTATGAAGTCTGCAACTGTTATGAAGGAAAGAAGGATACAGAATAAAACAGGGAGAGTGCAAGTATGTGCACATATGACAGGGGAAGAATACTGAGAGCATTGCTTACAGGCTGACTGAAGGGCTTTGGCTCCGAAGGTCTCATATGGAGGTGGGCCATCATTGCCTGGAGACGCTCACTCTCTTTAGCTAGCTGTAAAGAGAACCAAACAAAGTCATTTGCTTTGAGGACGCTTATCCTCCTCGGTGATCAATCCAGGTGGCCAATGTATTAAGGAAAGTGCCTGGTTAACAGTTTGCTGAAAAGTCATGCCCCTGAATGGCTCCATTTCTCTGTCAGCAGGGGTCATGCCCATCTCCTTTCGGGTGGCTCCATCCAGCTTCAGTGCACACTGCACACATGCCATCTTCTTCTCTTGTTTAATGCTTCCTATGTACATTAAGGTGACAGGACAGGGCTGTTCTCTTTAGCTCTTGCTGTGCTCCCTTCCCAGAGCACTCCTAGAAGGGAAAAACTGCCACTCACCCCAATTCTCCAGTAACACTGAGTATTCGTGAGAGCTGTGAACCTGGCTGTGGTATCACATTTCCAGATCTCTACAGACCTGCCTTTTCTTATTGGATATCAAGATCGGGATGTGCGGTAGTGTTTGCTGCTCTGCTGCATCTGCCATAAGCGGTCTGCTGTGCAGTAACACAGCAGTGCTGGTGTGCTATCATTGTAAAGGGAACCAGCTCCCCACAGTTATCAGGTGCACAGAGACAGAAAAACCTAATGAGAAATGGAAGCACCTACTACATGTGCAGAATTCAAGCCCTCCCAAAACATGTTCCATTTAGTGCTTTTTCACTGAGCTCTCCTTTTTCTCCACCATGGATTATGAGTAGCTCTTTCCAGACCCTAAGTGTCAGGATCCTTGTCTCTCGAGCTGAGATGCTGGGTCACATTTTCCACCTTACCATTCGGCAATCATTCATGTCAGTCATACACATCCTTCTTCCTTCCCTTGCACCTCACCTTGTGCACGTTTCCAATCTCTTCTCCCTCCACAATACTTCCTCTCACTGATCTATCACTCCCATCATGCCTTTCTGCACTCACCTGCCCATCCATCTCTCCAGATGTGCAACATTGCTTTAATTGCATGCTTCTGCGGTGTGTGTTTATTTCTCAGTGTGCGGAGAAGGGTGAAATATTCGCTGTGGCACAGGGAGAGAGTTTGAGTGCTGCAGAAGCAATGGGATCTGACACCATCTCCCTTTGTGTCACCTTCCCTTTCTGAGTGCTCCCCTCAAACTTTGCCTCCGTTGCTCCCTGACCTGATGGGCCCCTATGCAGAATCTAGGACACACCCAAGAGAGGGCAATTCTTCCTTCGACTCCCAGGTCTGCATGCCTCCCCGCAACAAAAGGAGAGAGGCAGTGAGGCAGGAGTTAAAGGCAGCAGTTGGAGTGGAGTTTGCTGAAAGTTTGAGAGGCTCTGACGCAAGGACGCTCTGGCACTGTCGTGGCTCTCATTAGAGCTGACAGATCCACTCTCGTGATGCAGACACTCTTGCTGCCGACACAGCAGGAGCTCTGCAATAAAAACTTTATAATTGGGAGCTCTTGTGGCAGCTTCTCCTCTTCACGCACGGAGCTTTCTGCTCTCTTCTCTCCCCCACATTCCCTCTTTTAAGCGCCAGTAATTGCTTTCAACTTCTTGCTTTAGTGAGTGTTTGGGAATAGAACAGACTCACACAGTTTGATTCAGGCTGCGTAACAATCCCAACTCTGCCTTTTGAGCACTGTACTCCTTTCTCGTTTTTGTCTTCTCACCCCCTTTGCATGACTGCTGCATTCTCTTCCAGGCACCCCATCTGCAACCACTGACTTAGTTTAGCTTCCAACAGAGGCTGCCTGTGCTCCATGTTGTAGCTGGCTGCCTCCTTGGCGCTCTCCTTCCTCTATCGCTAATCCTGCTGCTGAGGCAGTCATGTCCTGAAGAGCGCTGCTTCTTTCCTCTGTGCGCAGCTTCAGACATATGTGATCTAACACAGATAAAAAAATAACCCCCTGCCCAATTCATCACACAAATACCAACAATGGTACTTTCTGAGGGAGAGGTGGAAAGGAAGGAATGGAAAAACCAATGGGCATCACCCACTTATTTCCCACTATGAGCAATAATTATGTTCCACAGGCTACACGCAGTTTTACCTGGTTCAACACACTATACGACACTTACAGGTACATAATGTGGAACAGCAAAGCCTTCTCTCATCATCCCTTTCGGTGCCCTTTTCCAATCTAGTAACATCATATTCTCCTGGCGCAAGTTTACAACTCCTCTGAGCCACAAACTAAATGCTATGGGAGCTATGTGGGAGCTAGGTGAAAAAGCAGTTCCCCATCTCTTCTACCACCTCCTCTCTTCCATGATAATGCCCAGTAATAAAAAACATGTGGTATGATGTCACCATTCTGAGAGTTCCTAACAGCCCAACTTTATTGGCTGTTGCTTGTGAGGGGTAGGGAAATTCACAGCACAGTGATGTCACATTCACATGTTTTGTATAACTGGACATTACAAGGGAGGAAGGAAGAGATGTGCTGCTGTTTTCAGTGGCAGTCACATATTTCCCTTAATTCTAGTTTCAGTCTGAAAAAGTCATCCACTCTGATGGCATTAGCACAAGACAGACCATTCCATATCCACTGAATACAAGTGGCTTATACCCTTCTGAGTGGATTTTCACAATGTCTGCACATTTCAACATGCATTATTGAAACAGTTTAGGCTTGATTCACATGTCCAAAAGGTGTTCTCCATAACCCTGAGGGTTAGAAACAGATGTTTATAACACATCAGACTGTAAGACAGAAGCAATAAACCCATGAAACATTCACAAACCGCCTCTGCTCCTTAGGTTGCATTCTCACCTATGCTAGAGGGTTCAAGGATACTAGACAAGAAGTCCACGATGGTTTTCATTTTCTCTGTATTAGCTCTTCCCTTCTGCAAGCTCATCTCTCATTTTACAAGTGTGCAGATGGTGAGAAGACTTGCTGCGAACTGATCAGATAATGAAAACCTTAGACTTATTGATAAACCTTACTGATAATGAAAATCAATAAGGTTTTCCCCTCTGCATGGACAGTCCTAACCCATCACTGGGTACACACCCGCTGTCATGTGGAGAAATGAAACATGAACCAGGTGGTACACAGATAAACCAGTGATGATTTCAATCACTGCAAAACTGAAGAAAAAGTACTGCTGCAAGTGCTGCCAGCTGTATCTAATTCGCACTTCCATTTCTCCATGGGCATGCATAAAAGGACGCTGAATTCGCCCCTTGACAAACAAGACCCCAATGAGTGCAGCTCCCTGATCTTTTTCAAGCTCAGGATCTCAGGCTGAACTTAGACTGAACTCTTAGATGGTTCACTGCATACACTTACACCCACCTGTATTTCCAGCTGCTGTACCACTTGCATTTGAACTCGACACTGAGCCGTGCTCCGGTCATCAAGTGCGTGTTCTGTATTGAGGTGTCTAAAAACAGAAGACATTATTTGTTTCCGAGAGTCAACAAGAATGGTGCTTGACCAACCAGAACCCTTTGGTCACTATTCTTTAATGTTCTGACTTAGGACTTAATCCAGACCACCCTGTGCTGCATGATACATTCAGTTTTTAAACTTATTTATCACATTTGACCCTGGCCTTCCTCCAAAGACTCCAGAGAAACACAGAATGGGTTACAATAACAATATAATACTGTGGTCTTCACTGTTGCACTATCTACATATGAAGACTGGTGCTCTGGATAATATTTATAGTGTGAAGGCAGGTAAAGGGATATTCTGGGCTTCAGAAAGGCAAAGTAATAGAAGTCAGAAAATGAACTCAGTAATCCTATATCACAATTTGCAGTGGTTACCAGAAGCAGAAGAGATAGGCTGGAAGAACACAAAAGGTATCCTTTTTGTGTTCCAGGCACAGCTACTGGGCTGTAAGCTCACCATTTTGCCTGAAATCATCCTCACCTCCAGTCTTAACTTTGCTACTGCCAATTTCTGGTCCACGACTATAGCATCACAGCCCTTTTTCTAAACTGATTTTAAATCCTATTTAAGCCAGTCTGGACTTTAAATCCCATTTGAAGGTTCAACCTTTCTTCATGCCAGTCAATGAACTGGAGGCAATGCAGGGAACAGAGCTGGTTTTATTCCAGGAACCTTGGTTTAAGCTATTAAACGGTATTCCATAGCTGCCTTACTATTTTCAGCTGTTTCTAGGTATCCCAGTTGGGAGAAGCAGGACACGAATTGACTACTGGGCAGAAGATTTAGCCGAGAGGGTTAATGCCTCCGTTTGCCCGAAGATAACAACTGAAGATCTCAAGGTCGTGAGCTCGAGACTCCCGGAAGTCTGTGTGAGCGGCAGACCTTGCAAACTGCGGCTGATTAAAAGCTGAGTTTCAGCTGCCTCGTGGGAGGAGGAGTGTGCTGAACGCAGCTGCGTCTCTGGTGAGAGCAGGGAAGCCTCATCAGCCAGCAGACGACAGACGGGTGGCTAAAGAAAGAAGGCTAAATCCAGAAAGGAAGATCTGTTTGAGTGTGGTTCTTGAAAGATAGAACATTCTGTAAATTGTAAAAACCTTCAGGTTTGTGAAAAGTCTGCCTATGTAAACCGCCTTGAGTTGTAATCATTAGAGAAATCTAGTGACTTTAAGAAAGGCGGTATATAACTACATGTATTATTATTATTATTATTATTATTATTATTATTATTATTACTGTTGGAAGGCTATTTTCAAACCAGTCAGCTGCATAAGGTAACACAGGTAGAAGCCAGTCTCCTTCTTGGCCTCCCCACACCACATGCAAAAGCTAGGATGAGCTTGGAAGAAGTACACAAGCCCAGCTGCCTCAAGTCTGTGACAGTTGGGACCTATTGGCTAGTAACAGTGGCTCTCCATAGAAAAAATGGGTGGGGGATGGTAGAATTTGCTGAAATGCTCAGTTTGCAGAATAAAACTATGAACACACTGATTGGGCATCATGCTTCCTAGTATCGCCACTCTTTCCAAACATCATTTCCAACCCCACACCATACTGTTTAAAAGACAGTGGGGTAGGAACTGGGGTGGGGAGTGCTATGTACATGGGGGCATGTGCCGTGAAAAAACATAGAAGAAGAAAAAGAAAAAAAAAGCCCTGAACAGGCAAGAAAAGAAAACCCGTCAGTTTCATCTGATGTCTTTGCTAAAAATCCTGGCTACAAAAGAGATCTAATTGCAAATGAACTAATTAAGTAAACCTCTGACGAAGCGTGAAAACAATTTGTTTGACCCTGACGCTAGCAGAGGGCTCTTAGACAGCGGAGTTAATCAGTCAGTGACAAAGCCCACAAGCGGTGTCAGCAGGCTGCCACGCTGCCATCTGTTTCTCTCTAGTTCCCCCCACCCGCTTTTTCCTTTTTCCTAACATGGACGAGCTCTAAACTTCACTGGTCTGTCTCCTATTTCCTCCAGGAGCCTTGTCATTTCTCTAGGCCCCAGCCAGCCTTCTCTCCTCTAGCACATTCTCTCTTGCAACCATCACCTCTCCTCTCCCCATATGTCCCATGGTGCCAGGCAGGATTTTGAGACTTTTCCAGTTTTAGCATAAAGTATGTGAGAGAAACTTAGCTTCGTTCCACAGAAAGGGAATCGAGGCACAAATATGGAAAAGATCAATTTTGCTAAGTGCCACAATGCCAAGGTGCATCAGCGTCTAGATGGGCAAAGAAGGTGGGGGTTTAGATCTACACAAAAATTCTGCATGGCCGACATCTGCCATATATACAGAAGTCATTGGGGAAGGGACAATAGCTCAGTGATAGAAGATATGCCTTGTAGGCAGAAGGCCCCTGGCACAATCCCTGGCATCTCCAAGTGGGGCTGTCGGAAGCCCAGGAAAGCTACCCCCTGCCACTGTAGACAATATTGACCAAAATGTACTGGTTGTCTGACTCAGAGCGCAATCCTAGCCTGAACGTAGGCCGGCACAGTTAGGCCAGCGCAAGGGCCACCATAAAGTGCATTTGGACCACTCACAGAGTCAGGAAGGATGGCACGCACCTGTGTGCTACACTTTGACGCCGTGAGTGGTCCAAACATACTTTACAGTGGCCCTTGGGCCAGCCAAACTTTGCCAGCCTAACTCTGGGTTAGGATTGCACTCTCACTCTAAGATAGCTTTGTATGATCAAATCTATCTTCTGATGCATCAAGATAAAAAACCCCCACTAATCTTTGTCCTTTGACAGATCTTATGGCTTTTCTGCACAAATTCAAAGAATAAAGCGCATGTAAAGTGGCTTTTTGTGAATCTGAAATCTATGGTGTATGCGGAGGCAGGAAGGAAGAAAATTACAAATAAGGCCAGTACCACGGGTCAGTCAGCACAACTGACCCCTGAAGCCCTGGTGAAAAAAGCCACTGGTGCTACCACTGCCACAAACTCTTCACTAAGCCCTTGTGGTGGCTTACCTTGGAGGCAAGCCAGAACACTCTGGCAATTGTGGGGCTTATGCTCACCATCTTTGTTAACCTTGGCATGGCCCGTTTCTGAATCTAGAGATGCAATGGTGGGGTAAAGGGCACTACAGGCAAACAAAGGTGGTGGTTACCAGCACAGCTGCCAAAGGGTGCTCTGGGCAGCTGCTGCAAAGGGGAGGGGTGTAACAGTATGTGGGTCACAAAGGGTCACAAAGGGTCACAAAGACCTTGTGCTGGCACAAAGCAGCGGTGTCATCCGGCAACGAGCTGCCGGAACGCTAGGCGGGACTTACCGCCTGATTGGCTGCCCGTCCGTGACGTGTCGCTGTCTGCCCGCCAGCCGCACGAGCACCCCTGGCTTCGGAGGGGGTGCCTGCTTGCCTGGGGGGCGCGCCGGGTGCCTGGGCAAGCAGCAGAGGGGCGCGCCAAACGGAGGGAGCCCGCGCGGCGGGCAGGCGGCGACACGTCACAGACAGCCTGTCAATCAAGTGGTAAGTCCTGCCTAGCGTTCCGGCAGCTCGTTGCCAGATGACACTACTGGCACAGAGTACAGTTTGGGTCAGATAACATAGCAACATATGTGGGGGACAGTTTTGAAGGAAGGGTGAGGACACCTACTTGACAAACTGTCCCAAATCTTCACAGAGGGTTTCACAACCAGGCCATTTGCACTCTCCATGTCCATACAGAGGGTGAGAGCCAGGGGTCTCCTCATGAGAAGAACTGCAAAGAGGGAGCATTAAAACACAGCTGTTAAAAAGTTCTAGGCGTTTATGACTGAAGATCTAATGAAGCCTCTGAACCAATTACCCATTGCATAGCACATTTTCTTTGCTGGTCTAAAAAAAGCACACTCACACAGATACATGTGATTCAGATTCAGAAGTATCAGATAAAGCCATCAGATATAGCTTAGGATCAAAATATTTCAAGCATTGTCACAACTCACATGAGTCTCTAGGAAGACCTGCCCTCTTGCAGGTGCCCACCACTTTCTGAAGAGCAGTGCCGTTCAAGACGGCACTCTCTATGGCACCGCTTATCAACCTTTTTCATCCCATGGAACACTGAAAAGGTGCTAAAATTGTCACGGCACACCATCAGTTTTTGGACAATTGACAAAGCACATTGCACTACTGGTAGGAGGCTCACATTCCTACTAATAAATGATCCTCCCTTGGCACACCTGTAGACCATTCGCTACACACCAATGTGCTTCGCCACAGTGGTTGAAAATCAATGCTCTATGGTGATCCCCATTCTGTTAGGTCCAGTTGGCTCCCTTGGGCTTTCTGCTGCAAACTGAAAACTTGTTTTTTTCAGCTGGTTAATATTTATTTTTGTCTCTTTTGGTGCTGTCTTTTGTTGATTTTTTCTTTTTTACTGATGGTATTGTTTTAATTTTAATATATTGTAAGTTGCACTGGATCTATAAGGAGAAGGATGGGCACACATTTTTAATAAATAAATTTATTCATTTGTTCAGATCAGCCACAAGACAAACTCCCTGAACTGGGCTAATGTTCAAGACCCAAGATGTTAGGTCCAGAACTGTTGGTATATACAACTAATTGACATTGTGTGTCTTTCTACCATCTTTCTCATACCATCCTGATGAAGGAATACCCAAATGTCAGTAGTGACATAATGTGTCTTTAACCAACTTCATTTGGCTGATAACTTTGATTTGTTATATTTTAGGGTGATTGTTTCTATATTTTATGGTTTTTAAATGTCATAAACCACCTTGTGAATTATGATTGAAAGATCAGATATAAAAGAAGTATTTTCTCCATGCAATACTATGATTAGATCTAATTTTATGAGTTATACTGGAGTAATAGAATCATCTGCTGAATTTAGGTTCCAGACAATGATTTGTATGGCTCTAATATGCTAATATCAGGGGATACCTTACTCAGAAAAGCTCTGTATTTGTGATTCTAAGAGTATTAAAAACTTGCTTTCATATGCTCCAGTTTCAATTTTGTGATGTCTTTAGAACTAATTTTAAATTGCAGTATCCTTATGTCAGTTATTATATCCCCCAAATGGTACAAACCTGCAACTCTGCAGCAGCTATACTATACACAGTCTTTATATCAAACTACAGCTTGCCATGAAAGTGATAATTAAGAGTAAATTGTTGTTGTCCTTTTTACCAGGATGAAAATTATACTGATGCTTTGAAGTTTTATTGTCTCTCTGTTTATTGTATTTGTAGTAATTTGAAGGCCGTTGGTTTAAACAACATTGTGATAGTGATACACACTGCAATGAGTCCTCTTCTACACACCATGTGTTACTCACCCCCAGAAACCACTCTTCTGTATGCCCCCCCACAGAGAGAGAGAGCGAGAGAGAGAGAGAGAGAGAGAGCGCTGCTTGTGTTAGAACCATGGAGTTATAATAAACATGGAGACGAAATGACGTCATATTCTTGAAACTTCCGGTCTGGTCAAACAATATGGCCGACACAATGGTTCTGGTCCATGGTCTGGTCAAACAATATGGCCGACGCAACTCCACGGGTATAACAATATGGCTGACTCAGATCATTGCCGCGAAGGAGGATTGCCTCATAATAAGGTTACTAATAATGTTTCTCCACGATCACACGTTTTTATTTTCGTAAGTTTTTACCTCAGGAGTAAACGATTCAGTCCTAAACACTACGCGCAAAGCAATCTGAAATGCTTGGAATCAGCATTTTGAGTATAAAAACATGGCCGCTAAGCCCGCCCCCTAGGCTTCAATAATTCTGTATTAACTCCATGGGCACGGCCACCCCCTGGTTAGAACCCGTGTGGTCACACATGTGCTGTAAAGCATGTTCATGCCAGCACTGCTACTGCAGCATCGACCCAATCAGCTTGTGGTGACGCTGCAGCACCAGCACAAGCTGCCGGCACACTGTTCCTGCACCAGCCAAGTTCGGCTGGTGTAGGGGTGTTTCTGGGCCAGCCTGGAGAGAGGTTGGAGTCCGCATCCAAGCTCCTGACCCCAGGCTGTGCGGCCCCAATTTGGCACGCTGGCCTGTCCACTCCAGGGCTAATTAGGATTGTACCACACATACTGAGCGGAAGAGGTTCCTGTGTAGATGTGACACCATATACTTGGGATTAGAGACACAAATGCACCGCTTCCTCTTTTTGAAGTCTAGGGTTTGTGATGTTTCTTGCTGCTACTTCCGAAGCCTAGCAGAGAGCTACAAATACCACAGGCACCGCTTGTTTCTCATTGTGTGTCCTGAGAAAAAGAGTCTCAACCATTCTACAGAATGCTTCATGTGTCTGTGGCCTAGAGTGACAAATACAAGAGAAGCCACTTTACATAAACATGTGGCAAGGCATCCATATGGTTCTGTTTTCCAATGGCTACCATGCCACATGTGCAATTTATTAAGTGGGCGTACGTTTGAGGGAGCTAATTTTTCCCTGCAACTTCCTACTATTTACAGCCTAGTCAACACTATTTTTCATTGAAAGCAGATAAATAGCCAGTAAGCCAACCCTGGGCCAGTGCAGGGTTGTAGTGCAAAAAGTGCAAACAGCATAGATACGAACACACAAGGCAAGAGTAGGGCATGGAAACACTCACAGAGCGCAATCCTAACCAACTTTCCAGCAATGGGGAAAGGGCAATGCTGCTCTGAGGTAAGGGAACAAACATTCCCTCACCTTTAGGAGGACTTTGTGACTACTACTCCACTGCTGGATGCAGCACTTGCCCCACTGGCACGGCTATGTCAGTGCTGGAAAGTTGGTTAAGATTGCGCCCTCAGTCATCAGTGCTGAACTCCACGCAGGAAGCCACAAGACCTACATCCTTCACAAATCATCTGTTCCATATTTACAAAACCCGAAGGTCCACCAGCTTCTACCTGTCCCTCCTTTGTGCGAGCATGGCGTTCTGTCCATTGGGGAGAGGGTGATGGGAAATTGGAGGAGAGACCTTGGCGGCCGAAAACGAGGTAGAATTGGAGGTGTTGGTGGTGAGGTCAAGTCCCTCCTGCTTGATACTGTCTTCTACAGGCTGGTTGGCTGTAACTTCTTTCCACAGCTGCTGAAGGTCTGAAGGACAAACAGCTTCACACATGTTGAGGGAGAAAGAGCAGAAAGAAGAAGCAGGAGGAAGGAAAAAAAGATTTAAAAACTTGTAATTCTCAGACTCGAAACCAGAAGAACCTAATGAAATCTGTGAATGTGTGACTTTCTAGTTAGTACTCTGAAAAGAGACCATTTATATTAATCTTTGGCCTACTAATTGCTCTCCTCAGCATTACTTACGTTACATAGCACATACAGGTGTGCCCTGGTATCCACGGTTTCAGTTATCCACAGATACCATGGAAACTGGGAAGCCTATTGAAAAGATAGGGGAACATTAAACAAATCTTTTTTTTACCTTGTTGCAGCAAAACCACTGATGTTCCCCTATCTTTAAAAAGGGTCCCCCATATCCATGGTTTCAGGTATCCACAGTGGGGTCCAGAACAGAACCCCAGTGGATACCGGGGCATGCCTGTTATCCTTACACATGCATATTGCACAGAACTAAAGGTCATCCTGTGATAACCAACAAGTATGGGTTGACTTCAATCACATATTCTATCTTTTCAACCCTCAGGAAAACAAAGAACAAAAACTAGGACTCTTCATAGTTAATGAGCGTGTTTTACATTCACAATGTAAGGATGCATGCTAAGCACCACTAACTGAAGATGTATTTAATTTGTGCTAAAAGATCCCGTGTATGAACTGACTCTCACTTAAGAAGTGCCTTCCTGAATTAAAGTTTCATCCTGCCCAGCATTCTTTGCAAGAGGCCCAGCAGAAATTGGCCAGTGACCCTCCAAGTACACTGCCACCTGCCTTCAAGCCATCTCTAATGTGGGGGATACAGCCCTTTTACCTAGAAAAAACTAAACCAGAGAGATAAGGGTCAAATGTTTAATGGACTTTACACTAAATATCAATTACAGAAGTTGTTTGGTTTGAATACCTGCCTAGAGCCTCTAGTGTAGTGGACTAATTAAAGAATGATTGTCTACTCCATTAAAAATCCGATATAAAACAGAACCACCCCAAAATGAGTCCATGTTGCCTAGGATCTTTGAAATCCACATCTTGAGGTGCAAGCATAACTGAATCTTCTGTTTTAAAAGTATTCATTAGAACACGTTATGGAATACAGCCACAGTGGTCAAGAAGCTTAACACTCCTCGATGCATCGTTTCAGATCAAAATCTCCTTTCCTGAAAAGCTCTTTTAGTATAATTTATGTTTGATTACTGCGATGAATTGTACATCAGACTCATTCAAAAAAGGTGAGGAAACCTCAGGGAGTTCAAAATATGGCAGCCATGCTGTTGGCTGCTGTCTGACAGAGCAATGTTTGTCCAGTTTTGAGTTAAATTGCGAGTCAGTGCATTTCCAGATGGTTGATGAGTTTCCAATTCAAGGTGCTGGTTCTTAAAGCCCTAAGTGACGTGGGAGCAGGGTACCCAAAGAATAATCTTTTCCCTAACAGTTAAGATTTGCAATGTCCATTTCCGGGTTCCCCCCATCATCAGACGTTAGGCAGGAAGTAATACTTTGGCTTTGGAACTCTCTCTCTCTCTCTCTCTCTCTGGTGAAAGTTTGACTGATGCCTTCTTTACTGTCTTTCATATGCCAGATTAAAGCCATCCTATTTTCCTGAACTTTTAACAGACATCATGGCTTTTATGAGCTGCTGGCTGTATTTTTGTGCTCCTATCTCTCAAGTATGCATAGTATTGTCAGGACTGGCACAACAGTTCAGACCTGAGGTACTCTTTTGGCTCTGGAAACAGCAGCCTTGGCTGTGGTTGTTTTTTCCCCTCATGATTCTATTGTAAGGCACCTTGTGGATTTTATCAATGGAAGTACAGGACAATTCTAAATGAATAAAGGTTTGGCTTGGTTTGGCTCTCAATGCCTAACTGATTTAAGATTTGTGTACCATCTTAAATGCCACCTTTTTTTGTATATGTTGTGCACCAAATTCCATATACCAGCAAGCATCTGACAGGGTAATTTCTAGAAACACATACAGGCAACCAAAATGCTTCTGAATCAGTTCAGAACAATTTGACCCATGAAGTCACTAGCCAGACCCAACACTAAGGGCATTCCTCTTAACAATTAGTTTTTTGGGGCTGGAGCAAATTATGTGATGCCTACTTGAAATCACCATAGTAGGTGCATGAGAAAGGGTCTTGTAATGTTTTGACATTTGATAAAACTTCTATGACTGGTTTTGCAACTTTAGAACTAATCTGGCAACTGAAGGCTTCACATTTTAGACTGAGAAATACATGTCTGAAACATCGCCACATACTGTGTGTCCCAAGTAGAAAAAAAGCATAATGTATGAAATGGTCCAAGGAATTTGTCATAGCATTGTAGTTTCTATTCTCTGGTTGGTCCAAATTTTAGCTAGATTGCTGTTTTGTGTTTGCTTTGTTAATTGCTTTCTATGCCGACACTCCCACCCCAATCCCCCCTTTTTTGTTTAAAATTATTTTGTTGTCTGTTATTAAAAAGTTCTGAGGTGCCAGTACCATAGCTACTTAATGCCACATTTAAATGCCAATATTCGTGAAAAGGGAATAGGACTAGAAAGGCCTTGAATTATATAAAAAAGGGTTGAATAAAAAACTTCAGTTCCAGATATACCTTTTATTGTATGTGCTAACCAGGTATCTCTGCCTGCTTGAACATAAATATGTGATAATATAAGGATGTCATACTAATGTATGCAAGATGCTTTCATTCTTGTTTGGATTTGGCTGGTCAGCTGATCATGCTGCGTTTCAGGAGGCAAATAAATTATCCATTCCATATTCACATTCAGTCACCCCTTTCTCAAACAATGGGTGTTGACTGAGTTTTGATCAGAGTTTAATAAATCTAAGAGTCAGATTGAAATTTCAGGGAAGTACCAAGAACGCTTCAGGTTTTCCACCCCCAAATATAACAAATACGCATTTCAACACAAAACCAAATAGGTATGGGTTGCAATTCTAAACACACTTACCTAAGAGTAAGTCTAATTGAACACAGTGAAACTTACTCCGTGTGAACATGTACAGGATTGTACTGTCAGGGGAGTGCAGGGGAGTGGGGGACAAAAGCAGTAGTCAGCCACTTCTCCAAGGTGGTGGTGGTGGTGGTAGGTGTCAATCAGCAATGCTTGAATAGTGCTTTTAGAATTGTTATAAGCCACCTTGGATCCCCTTAGAGGGAGAAAGGTGGGGTAGAAATACGGTAAATAATAGTAACCATCTCCTCTGCACCCCTATAATACGGTATCATCACTTCTTGAATCAACATATTCATGCGGGTGGCCCTCAAAATGTTGAGCATGAGCAAGTCTGAATATCTTAGCCCAGCCTCTGCTGCACTCCTTAAGGACGGTTTCTTTGGCAGAGAGGGGGCATAAGGCCTCTGCATATATCAAAGCCACTCTGTTTGCACACACCCTCCTTCAAAGGGAGAGGGGGGAAAAGCAGCAACGGAGTCACACAGAAGCGCCTGCTGGTCAGCAATTACTGTGCTTAATAGTAGAGGTAAATATGAAATATTAGGCCCCAGCTCTCAATATTTACATCAGCAACACAACTCTGAGGCGTTCCTTGAACAGAAGCTGGATCAGACACATTACATTCTGGGTCAATAACGCTTTATTGATGCCTGTTCAAAACCAAAAGCATGCCAAACATTAGGCCCAAATTGCACTGAAAACATCCTGCCTTTAAAACTAACACCCAACTGGCTATGCAAATTGCTGCTCTTGGTGGGTGGCTCCCCCCCCCCAGCACTTAAAGAGCAAGGAAGCATATGTGCATTACCTTGTGGAAGGGTCTGCAGAGGAACAGTGCCTTGTCCTGGCTGTAAACTGACCAGCCCTTGTCGCTGGAGGTTTAACAGGTGCTGCTGCTGCAGCTGCTGCATCTGCAGTAGCTGTTGTTGGAATGCCAGCTGCTTATTCCCTAATGGCTGCTGGAAGACAAAAGGAAAAAATCAAAACACATTATTTTCAACCCTGTAGCACAGGCCTTCTGGGATTCTCTAGGGTCTTGCATAAGCAGCCCAATCCCAGCTTTAGCTGCGTTTGCAGCCAGCATAGCTCACAGTCCTGATCTCTTGTCCTCAGTGGCCACACAGCATATAACCAAGACAGAGAGCCTTTGATCTATCTGAGCAGCAGAATGAAAAGGGGGTGGGGGAAAAGAGAGAGAGAGAGAGAGAGAGAGAGCTTGCTTGACAGAGCACTGAAAATGCTGAGTCTCTTTGTCAGATGAGCGTTTCCACAGAGTCTGTGCATTTGAATTGTGCATAAAGCCAGAATGTCTGTTTCACAGGACTAGCTATCTACCCAAAACACACACACACACACACACACACACACACACACACACACACACACATATCCATTTCAGTGGATCAAGCTCCTGTGAGCAATACCAAGGGCTTGCCCAAGGGAAAAGCATAAACTGGGAGGCTTTTAAAGGCAATAACTCCAACTATTTGCAGTAACACATGTTCATACTGTTGTATGAGCTATGTTTACTTTTGAAAATGAAACACCCAGGGACCTGAGATCACTCCTGATCTAAAAGATTTATCCTCCTCCACCGAAAGGCGTGTTTTACTGATTTGGCAAAAGGACAGATAGTCCAACATGAACTTCTTCTAGTCCTGCCCTCTCATAAGAATTCACCCATAGAGATCTGGTAGTTTATGCAAAGCTTCAGACAGGACAAGGAAGGTAACTCAAATACAGGCTACACAGTGTTTAGAAAAGGTTTTGCGGAGTATGTCACAAATGCTCATCATGCTCTATGTACTGCAGGTAGGAAATGAGGTAAAACCGCCAGCCCAGTGTAAAAAAATGCATTAAGCTGAAGAATTTGGATATAATTCATTTTAGTCTCACAGACATTAATGAAACTAAATTACCTCAGAAATTCAGGTACTCAAAGTTTATTGCTTGTGAATAACAACCTAAAATCACAACCCCATGACATCAATGTGTAACTGTTCCAGTGAATCCAACAAAGACCTAAATATCAGGGCTAGTGGCAGTTCTACTGGGTCCTGGGCTCCCGTCTCCATGGCATGCTGGCATCCTCATGGCTTACTGGGCAGCCAGTGGCAGCAGCTTCTCACTCACTCACTGTCAGAGGGTAGGAATAAAAAGGTGGTGCTTGTCTTTGATGGTAACCCCTCCCCCTCCTGCTGGCCAATGAGTTTTCTTTCCACAGGTCCTCACATAATCGGAGGCAGCTGAGGGAAAACTCACTTATCCGTAGGATTTTTAGTAGGTCTGGAAAAGTTTTTGAAATATTAAAAAAAAATGTGCAAGTACCCTCACACCCAGTTTGCAGAAGAAAATCAGTAGCTGGAATGCAAACCTGCTATATGAGGTAATGCTCATATTCTCAAATTAAAATGGCACATTTTCTGAGTTTCTCTAAAGCAGCGATTTTCAACTACTATGCCATGGCACATTGGTGTGCCACAAATGGTCTACGGGTGCGCCGTGGTAATGTGGTGAATCTAGTTTGTCTTTTGTCTGGCCTGGAAATCCCTAACTGCACATCTTGCTCTTCAGTTCAGTCTTCTGGATGCAATGGAATGACAATGGGGAACAATCCTTAGGGAGCGGGAATCCATTTTAAGGATTTTAAGGGAATTTTAAGGATTTTAATCCATTTTAAGAAAGAGTTTAGCAAATGCCGAGAGAGAGAGAGAGAGAGAGAGAGAGAGAGAGAGAGAGAGAGAGAG
>JAJKFI010000052.1:3318413-3368628 GCA_029204185.1 Lerista edwardsae | reverse complement strand
ACAGAATGCAGTGTGCACTCCATAGAAAGTTTCTTAGGATTGGACTGTTGGTCATTCATTTTCCCCACCACAACTCTTTTGATGCTCGTCCTCACATTGTCTCTGAGAGAATATGTGTATTCAAGCTGGCAGATGAGCATTTAATAGAGATCTCATAGCAGTTTGGGTTGAACTCTGAAGGAAACATCACTAAAGGTAGGTTTGGTAAAACTAAATATAAGACAGATTCAGAGAACGAAACATGCTCTTCATCTAATTTTGAAATGTTTTCTTGATAAAACTTTATACAACAGACTAGAACAGAACAGACTATGAAGAGCATGACTGTATTAAGACAAGTCCATTCATTTTGGATTTGAATTCCAAGTTGATGAATCACCAGGGACTCAGCCAAGGGGCATCTAAAGTGGAAAAAGACATGCCCTACAGAATGCAATGTAGGCAGAACAGCTAGGCAAGTTAGTCATTTGTATAAAAGCATTTTTATGGGTGTGAGACAAACACTGAGCGGCCTGGAGGGGAGGGAGGGAAACCCAAACCTTATTACTATCTATAGCAGTTGCTGCACTGCCTGAAGTTTGGTTTGTCCCCTCCCTTTCTAGTAGGCATTTCTGCTAGCACAGGTTTCTGCCTGTTACATCAGAGCAGTAGAACACTGCCCCATTCACTCAACTTCCAGGCTGTAAAACAGAAGGAAATTGGGAATGAATTAAGTCATTAGAATCCCCAGGGCATGCTGCTTTCACCTCATAACTCAACAGTATGCGGTATCTTTTCTCTTTTAAAGAGAAGTTGCTAAATCCTAGAGACCCTAGCAATGGCGGCCAATGGCTGCTGTAGTAGCTTCTAGGAGTCCATCACACAGAAGTGGAAGACCTAGAATCAGGGAGTAATATCAGCAATATACAGTAGCTTCAGTAATATAGCTCTCTACATTTCTAAAGGGATACGGAAATGGGATCTCCCAGTCTTGAAGACTGAATGGTCTTCTGAGACACTCTATTAAGGTGTAGGAGTAACTCAAAAGTACCAAGGCCATGTCTAAGGCCATTTAAGCAAGTGTCAGAAACAGAACCCAGGAGTCTTCTGATCATCTCCCCTTAAAGCAGTGGTTCTTAACCTGGAGTCCATGAATCAGGTGCAAAAATGTTGTGCATATGTGTTAATGTACATTTTTCTGAGGAGGAGGCCATATCAGGTTCAGCTTTAAATCAGTTTTATCAGATTCTCAAAAGGGTACAGGTTGGACCTCAATATCTGTTCCAGAACCTCCCACAGATACCTTGGACCCAATTTAAATGTTTTTAAATAGAAACTTAGTGGACCAAAATTGGGTTTCCTATCGTTGCATGGCAAAACCGTACCATTTCCAAGTCTCTCAAGCTAAAAATAGTTCTAAAAACACACTTCTGGGTCTCCCACGATTGGTAGATACTTCATTCAGCGATAAGAGGCGTTACATCGCATTACATTCAGCACCTCTAGTGGCTGAATGAGGTATTTATTTATTGATGCTGAGAGACCCAGAAATGCATCGTTAGAGCAATTTTTAGCCCCGAGAGGCTTGGAAATGGTGTGGTTTTGCCATGTGAAGGTAGCAAACCCAATTTTCACACACTTCGTTTTTATTTAAACTGGACTCTGGCATCTACAAATTTGCAGATGCTGGATTTGCAGACACTGGGGCTGGACTGAACATGAAGCATAGATAATGGATTGATGCAATACATTTCACATGCAATGTAATAGCTATCAGGCACAACTCCTAAAATGACTTAGGAATAGAGTAATCCCACAGTGGCATACCTGGAAGGGACCTGTCCCTTCCAAACATGCTGTGCTCTGGTTGCATTCGGAGGGTGTTCTGAGGCCCAGGGAGATCTCACTGGGCCTCAGAACACCCTCTAGATGTGACCAAAGCACAGCTCTGGTTGCTTTCGGAGGGGGCAGGGCTGCCCCCCTCAAAGAAGGCCACCCAGGGTCATGTGAACCCAGTAGCCGCCCCTCAGCTACACTAGTGCATTCCCAACATACAGAATTGTGCAGTAGGGTGATTCTTACAGAAAATGCTGTCTACTAACAGGAAGCAAGTAGGTTGACTGAATCCATTTTAGTCTTTTTCTCCACTGAAAAGGTAATTAGCCTAAATTCCAAAGCTTACAAGAACTATGTTCCTCTTCTCTCCCATGTCCTTTTATTTAACCTAAGATCATGAAAAGAGTCTTGCCGGATCAAGTCAAAGGCCTATCTAGTCCAACTTGGTGTACTGTATCTCACAGTGGCCTACCAGATGCCTCTGGGAACACATAAGAATGTACCCATATCCTGTTGCCACCTGGCATTCGGATATAGGCTACTTCAAAAACCAGGAGGCTCCATACAGTCAGGATGACTGTATGGTTTTTCCTCCATCAGTCGGTTCAATCCCTTTTAAAGACATCTAGGCTAGGAGTTCCATTGATAATTATGTATGAGGTCAGTGGTTCCCAAACTGTGCATCGGGACCCACCAGTGGGTCACGAGCCAATTTCAGGTGGGTCACAAAGCACCTAGGGCAGCAATATTGAAAATATGGAAAGATGGGACGCTGGAAGTAGGAAGGGCTGTGAGAAGGGAATGACATGAGCAAAATAACCAAGGTTGTAAATAGGCTTTTTCCTTTTGTCTGTTCTGACTATCCTGCAAGTCAATTTTAATGGATGAACCCTGGTTCTGATATTGTGTAAGAGGGAAACGAACTTCTCTGTATCGATCCCATGCATACATTTTGTATGTATCAATCACGTCCCACCTCAAGCACCTTCTTTCTAGACTGAAGAGCCCCAAATTGTAGCCTTTCCTTGTAAGAGAAGTACCTCAGCCTACTAATCATGTTGGTTGCTCTCTTCTGCAACCTTATCCAGTTCCACTATATCCTTTTGAATATGCAGCAACCAGAACTGGCTACAATACTCCAGATGTGGCCTTACCATCGATCTGTACAATAGTATAATATTGGCTCAGAAACCATCAGTGCATATGTGACATTTTTTATCCTTTGCCCCAACATACATCACTTTATACTAATCGCATCTGCCAGTCATTCTCCCAGTTTGGAGAGTTCATTCTGGAGCTCTTTACAATCCATTCTAGCCTTCATCACCTAGAAATATTTGGTGCCATCCACAAACTTGGCCACCTTGTTGCTTATTCCCAACTTTTATGAATGAACTGACGTGATGACAGTTTATTCTAGCATGCTAGATATGCTTTTGTCATCCACCCTGAACCTTTGGGAAGACAAACAAGGTATAGTAGATTCCAAATATTCACTCACTTTCAAACTAATATCCGTATGTGAATTTCACTTCAAAATGACAAGCAAATTTGCATTATCACTTTTTCTAAAGTGTCTACAGAAAGTTGCACTCTCGCTATCAGTGAATTTGGAAGATCACTTCATTATACCAAAATTCAGGGACAAAGGTGACTTATGAGGGACCCTGTGAAAGAAGCCATAATAGTAGATCATTTACAACAAAACTACCAAATATAAAGTGAAGTAATACAAGATAGTATCTGCTTCATGCAATGAAATTATTTTTCACAGATTATGGCTGAATATTGTCTAGTTTTAACATTTTGCAACATTGATTGTTTCCCAGGACTAGCAATGGGTGCTGTGTGTGTGTGTAAAACTGCAGAGCCACATTCCTTAAAAGTCTCTCCCAGATGAGTTGGACCTATAATTGCAAAGTTTCCTTCTGATGCTGTATAGTAGCTCCCTCTTACCCTCTCCTGCCTGCTGCCAGAATCTGTGGGTTTCTCTGGACACTTTCACTTTTGGAGGTCATTCCCTGCGTACTTTTGATAGAACCAATGAAGTATGAAGCTTATCTGCCCACAGATAAAAATCTTAAACACAAAGAAAGTAATTACTGAACCTTGCTCTGCCAGTCACTAGTACCCACTGGGCCTTTCCAATCTTTCCCTCTTTCAGAGATGGAAGGTTTTCCTGCTGGGGTGCATTCCCAAAATCCCACTCTCCCTCCTTCTGCTTCAACCCTCTACTCCCTTGATCCCTGATCTTCTCCCTAGCGATGGGGTTTGAGTTCTTTAATGCATTTTGTCTGCACTCTGTTTACATTAGACGCAGCTGAGCGGGTGCAGCTACTGGGGTAACAGGCGCGTCACTTTGATTTATGAGCACATCAAGAGGAGTTTCAGCTTGACACTCTGGACTGACAGGAGCACTTCATTAATCTGACGCCTAGGTTACTTGCTGGCCAATCCTTGTGTGTTGCCCCCCCTCCCAGATTAACCATGCAATATCAGCTGGTGTGCTGGGGCAACTGCCAGAGAGTAGATTCCATCTGCAAGCTCCTCTCTCTCAAATTTTCTAAGATTTGTAAAAATAGGGACAGCTGGCTTAGCAGTTCAAAGATACAAGAAGATTTCTAGCCAGGCTACAATGTATGTTTTGTATATGACAAAGTTATCAGTGGTGATAGGATTAAGCTCACATCTCCCAATAAAAATGTTGTCCAGATAAAGGAAGCAACTTTTTGCCACAATAGTTTCAATTAGGAGAAGAAAACCCAATATCACAGTTAGGACAGTAGCTTCAGACTCAGAAGACCTGGGTTTGACTTCTTGTTCTGCAACAAGCTTCTTGTGTGAATTAAGTCATTGGGATGTCTCAGGTTCCCAATGAAAAATAACAACTCCAATTCTCAGGGAGATTTGAGGCTATGAGAATAAATATACTGATAATTCAGAAAATCTCAGTTATTATGGAAACAATTATTTGAAATACAGTATCTAATAGAACAGAGCTAAATGACAATCTTTGTTTAATAATAAGGAAAATAAAAGACCAACTGAGCAGTGGCTTATTAATTGGGCAACGTTGCATGGAGAACACCATGCAAGTGTAAAAATTCAACACCCTGAGAAGCTTCACTTCGAAGTTTTAAAAATTCCAGGCCACATGACACAAAGACAGGCTTGAAATTATATGGGCAATGACCTAGCAATAGGTCAAGTCCAGTTAAGCATTTTCCAGTCTTTTCAAGCACATGCTTAATTCTCCCACTGGTCAGTGAGGTTTAAGAGTACTAAATTTTGACTTATTTCATACTCTAATGGCATGAGGCCAAACTACACATAATGCTCAGTTGCATATGCTCTTCCCAACCTTCAATCTGTCTCAGAGTACCCAAGCACACAGGGAGGGGACTGTCTCTCCTCTAGCAGTATTGCTACTAAAAATTGCTCCCCCATTTTGTTTCCTGTAGGGGAAAAGATACGAGTAAACTTTCATCCAAAATTCTTGGGACCAGAAGTGTTTTGGATTTCTGAATTTTTCAGATTTTGGAATATATGTATATTCATTTATCTCCACCTTTGTGCCCTCACCTCTCCTCCATCATTACCGCCCCACTCCCACACCCCTGCAGCCCATACCACCATCCCAAGAGAAGGCCTCCTGCATCCCTCCATTAGGCTAATCCTTCAAGATAATAGAGCTGCTTCTCCAAGATTGTAGAGAATCATGCAGATCTGCTCACTGATACTCAGCAAGGACTGCAGAGATCATATAGGAGCCCAATTAGTTACCCAGAACTGGGTCTATGCCTCTTTGGTGAGGCGGGCAGCATGGCCTCTGGCCAATGCATCAGCCAAGTAGCACCCCAGCATGCTTCGTACCATGGCAGCTCAGTAAGTTCAGACCTGGGCACAGCTGGCTCAAGCCTTGCACTGGGGCTGGAGGCATTGGCTCATTCCCCCTGGAGGCTCATCAGCCCAATCTGCAGATCAGGTAAGGACTCACCCTGATATTGGTGCTTGGCACTCTTAAATGTTTCAAATTTTGGAGTTCTGGACAACAGATATTCAACCTGTACTGTTATTTTTTTCCTCCTACGGGAAAATACAGCTGGAGGAGGATTTTCAGCAGAAAACTACTGGAAGGAAAACAGTTCCCCCCCCCCGTTTTTGACAGATTACAGCTTCCATAGGAAAAAGCATTTTCAGAAAAAAGTCCTTGGAAAAACTACACATGACTCAACATTACATGTAGTTTGGTTATGCAGCGAGCCCTCGATTTAAATCAGCGTAAGAACATAACATAAGAATAGCCCTGCTGGATCAGGCCAAAGGCCCATCTAGTCCAGCTTCCTGTATCTCACAGAGGCCCCACCAGGTGCCCCAGGGAGGCATGAGACAACAAGATGTTGCCACTCCCTTGCACCCAGTATTCTGAAGTAGCCTATTACTAATGTAAGGAGGTTACAATCCATCATTGCCTATAGCCCATGATGGACCCTTCCTCCAGAAATCCGTCCAATCCCTTCTTAAGGGCATCTAGACCAAATGCCATCACCACCTCCTGTGGCAAAGAGTTCCACAGTTTTTTACCCTCTGGGTAAAAAAGTACTTCCTTTTATCTGTTTTAACTCTCCCAACCCTCAGTTTTAGTGGATGCCCCCTGGTTCTGGTGTTCTGAGAGAGGGAAAAGAACATCCCTCTATCGACTCTATCCCTTCCGTGCATTATTTTGTATGCCTCAAACATGAAAGTAAACAAAAAATACCCACAAAACTTGCTAATATGGATATTTCTGACTGCAACATTATGCTTTCAGACAAGCTCATTAACCAATCATCACATTGCATAAAACTATCCCAGAGTACATTGCTTCAAAATGAAGATGTCCTATTTGTGGCCTGACCGCATAATATGAGTAACCAATCACTGGCAGGCCAGAAGTTGTCCCTTGCTGCTCCATTAGTCTAAATCTAACAGCAACTTTGAGGCAATCTGTGAAGCAGTAAATTGCTGTGGCTTAACCATTACATAGCTGAAAATGCTACTCCCTCATGTAGGGAAGTTAAATCTAGGGTTAGAATTGGCCTATTGCAGAGGCCAATCTGTTTATAACATAGCAACATATGAAGGCAGCATTAAATCACAGGGGAAGGGTGCTCTTCCTTTCAGCATGACCAAATGAAGGTAAAACCTTTAATCAAGGAAGAGTTAGACAGCACCTTTTGCTTATGAGAGAGCTCCAGAGTTCTGTATGAACTGGCCCATATGTGCATAGTTCCTGTATGTGTGTGTTGCACAAGACCACAAAAATATATCTTTACTTTTGGCATCGGCACTGGTCTGGCAGAACTTGTACTATCCATGTAGTGACCTGCTCCACAAAAAGTAGCTCACAAGGCGATTCCAACAATTGCAACAGGAGCAATTTAAAATGGCTACCACGGCAGACATAACACACAAGCCACTTAGCAACCTTTACCAACTGCAAACCCAACCAATCTGAGCTGTTGGCAATGTCAGTCATGGCCAGGTGACACTGTGGTGGGGGCTTTTTTTACAGAGATCAAACTAGTATCAAATAAATTAGAAGCAGCATGAACAATTCATGAAATGACAGGAACTCTCAAAATATGTTGTAAGGAGCAAACAGAACAGCACATTGTTACACTAGTCTCTATCAAGCCAGCATTGACTGGAGAACTTGATAAACCCATTTTTAATATAAACAGTGTCAAAAAGAAGTTAACCACAATAATTCACAACAAGCCTGACATGAGGAGAATGATGTAAGTACTTTAGAGGATTCCTTACCATTCACAGTTCTGCAGTAGACACAGTGCGAAATGAACACTTATCTCATATTACAAGGGGTTCATAGAGGATTTCGCCTACCCAATAAACTCTGCAGCACTGAATCAGTTTCAACATGCCCTTACACAAACTGTGTGGAACATGCTAAAATTGTCTGCAGCACACAGAATTTTAATCAGCCCTAATTGTCAGACAATTAACTACATAAAACTACTCCTTTAAAGAAATTCAAAAGGGGAAAGGGAGAAAGGGTACTTTGCATTTTGAGTGTTTGAACCTGGGAACTCGATTATTCTCCGGATCTAACAGTTAGTGCAGAAATATTTCCGGCCTGTTGTGTTATTGCGACAAGCCTCTCAGATTTTCCAGATTACCACAGCATTGCAATTTGTGCTTTCAAGACAGCACTACAATTGCCAAAGAATGCTGTCATAGTACTCTGTACTGCAATGCTGATTCTGGCAGAAATGTTAATAGTAAGGATGCAACAAATATCTATGATTTTCTATTCCTGATGCAACAATAATGTATTTGCAGTTGCAGGCAAGTATCCTGAAAAAGCAACATGTTTTCAGACAATGAGCAAGGATCCAAGAAGTTAAAAAAAACTAGTGACTTGTGCAACAAGTCTGCCACCACGTGTCGAAGGCCTGTGCCCACTGGAACAGATAGGTGCTCCGCTGGTGGGTGGGTGAAAGGCAGATCAGACTCAGAAGGGTGGCATATCAGGCCCAGGAGGTTGGCAAGAATGGTAAAAGACTTATACAATGAAACCTTTTATACTGTATAGCAATGGTTCCCAAACTGTGAGCTGTGGCTCCCCAGAGAACCATGCAAACTAGCCATGGGAGCCGTGGAATCCTCAGAAAAATCTGCTGCCCTAAACAATACATAGGGAGCCATGGCCAATGGCCGAGGAGGTCAAGGGAGCCATCAGTCAAAAAGGTTTGGGAATCACTGCTGTATATGGATGGATAGCATCGCTTTAGTCTGAATAGCCTGTCCTTTCAAACAGGAAGTAATAAATTAGTACAGCCTATTCTTTTGAATGGGGAACTTGTTGCAATTCTTAGGGATGGGCCATAGATCAGTGGTAGCGCACATGCGCTGCATGGAGAAGGTCCCAAGTTCAATTCTAGGCATCTCCAAAAGGGTGCAGGGAAAGATACTGAGCTAGATAGAATAAAGGTGTGATTTCATGTAACAGCTCCATATGTTCTTGCCATCCTAAGAGCTCTTTCAAAGCTTTGCTTAGGAAAAGAGGGGTTGCTTGCATCCAGAGTTTTATACATAAATTACAATTTATTTCTATGTTTAAAGGCCACACCTGCAGAGGCAAGACCTACCTCTTTGGCTTGCTGCTTTCCAGCTTGCTGCTGAGTCAATAGCTGCAGATGAAGCTGCTCCTGTTGCTTCTTGTAGTATTCTTGCAACTGAGGAAAAAGCAAGAGAGAAGAATATAGAAAGTGGATGAGAAACTCCAAATTCAGAATATAGTGACTGCTTTCAGCTATTTATCTGGGCTTTCTGAGATGTTGAATCTGCACGGGGGTTAAGAATGTGGTTCTTGGACTTTAACAGGCCCAAGAAGTGCTTGTAAGGTAACTTAGGCTCAGAAATGGAATATGAGGAAAAGAGTTTCTCTTAATTTTTTTTTTTTTTTTGCACACTGCAAAGTTATTTGAGTCTTATTCATCCTCACAATCACTGTCCTTTGAAAGTAATTCACATTCCTGTTTTACAGATGGGAAACAGAAGTTGAGATACCAACTTGCTCAAGAAAGGATTTGAAACAGTCTACCAAAGGCAGCCCCCCTTCTAATCACAGGATCACACTGGCAATTCGAGAACTCTCAATCACTGCTCCTGACTAATGGGCCAATCCAAAACTGACTACCGCTGGCAGGATGAGCATGTGCAATGTTGCAAAAGTACTGTAAGGCATGTTGTGGCAGCGCAAAGGATAATTGCTTGCGCTGGCCTGCCACCACCAGTTGAAGGCCTGTGCCCACCTGAACAGATAGGTGCTCCACTGGCTGGTGGGTGGGTGGGTAAAGGGCAGAATGAAGGCAGATCAGGCCCAGCAGGGGGCAGGAATGGTGACCGCAGCTACTGCCACATCGTATACCATTTCCTGGACTTGGAAGCCTGACATGGGACAGACTGGATTTCATGGGTGCACATCTGAGTAGCCCCATTGTGACTGCTGGGGCTTTACCCAGGTGAGAGGACAAGTGTCTCCTTACTCTGAGACCTCCAGCAGCTGCAATTCCCACATTGGATGCAGTGAGGCTGCATTGGTGCAGCTGCATCACAGCATGGATTGGACTGTAAATTTCCTTAACACTAGTTTGGTGTCACATGGATAAGAACTGTGGAATTATTAACAAGTATTGCACTTAAAATGCTTAGAGCCTGCCCACAAGCAAACTACTGAGCTTAGTGGTTTTCTACAGTGTGTGCTCATTAAATTATCCTCTCTTCCATGCCTTCTTGCACCTGTAGCACCTCCAGTTGTTTAACTCTTTAGGGGTTCAGCATTAAATCACCATTTACTGAAAAGTGGCATCTTTCCCACTCGTAGATCACATTCCCACTCAGGCAGAGACAGAGAAGCCATTGCAAACACTGTACTTGGTTTACAAGAGAAGAACCCAAGGTAGGAGGACAGGGAGAAACTGTTCTATGCACACTACAGAACTAGGGACTCTTCCAGCAGAAGCAGATAGCCAAATGTAATGTGTGTTGTTGGTTTTTTTGAATGGATGTGGCAAATGCTTGTACAGAAATTAAAAAGGACAGTCAAAGGAGCACCCCCAGAACTGGAGAAATACAACTAACAGCAGTTTGAATTACATGAGACCCCAGCTGTCTTGGAGGAAAGGAATCGTGCGAGGAAACTTAACTTGGTTTTCTTAAAACTTGGTGCAGTATCAAGATGGGCAACTTTTCTCTGGCCAAGTTAGGTTGTGAAACTTGTAAAACCAAGTTTTTAAAAAACCAAGTTAGGTTTCCCCACATGCCTTTCCTCCTCTGATTCGCCTGCGGGTAAAACGTAGGGAACTTTTTTTGACATTTTTGAACAGCGGCTGGTTATGTTTCCCCGAAACGTTTCCTGTCTATGTATGTGCAGAATTTCTCATCTGCAGATGTGAAACAACACACACACACCCCCCATGGATAATTCGGGTGCACTGTAAATAAGAAGCATCAAGTAGATTATCTTCTTAGTGCCTGGGATCTGGTCTGGGGCTTACCCGGTGTGCCCAATGTGGCCAGGATCCTGGCCAGCAAGGCTTTTCCATGGTGACGGCAGCAGAAGCAGCCCAGGGCCTCCCTGTTCCATTGGCAGGACAGGCCACAAGCAAGGCACGCCAGGCCCCACAAGGTCTTGTCCCCATACCCCAACAGCCGAAGGGATGGAAGCAGTGGTGGCAGGCCCAGCCGCGGGCAGGCATCACCTGACAGCAACAGGGGCAGGCGGCCCACCCCTTCCCTATTGGTCGCAGTCAGGCCTGTCCTGTTGTCTGGAGCAAGAGAAAGGGAGCCCCTGTCAGCAGCTGCCAGAGAAGGTAGTGAGTGTTTGCAGGATCAAGGACCTGGAAGGCTGTCAGCCTGGGCTTATGCAGCCTAGCTGGGAGAAAGGGGTGGAGAAATGGGGCAAGGAGGCTCCATATAACCAGTAGTGTCAGCCTACCAGTACGCTGGGCAGGTTTGCTGCAGCAGGCGGGCTTTCGCCATTACGCAATGGAACGCAGCGAGCACGCTGCCGATCACCGAGCAGACCCGCCCAGCGTACCGGTAGGCTGACACTACTGCATATAACCCCAGGTGAGCCAATGATGAGGGCAGTCTGGAGGAGGCTGGCTAGCAGGTAGGATGCTGACCAGCTGGGGAACCCAAGCAAGGCTGCTGCTAAGGAGGTAGTGGGTGAAGGAGACCCCTCCCCCGCCTATCTCTGAGGCTACTGGATCCCTTGACAGGCTGTGAGGCCACATTTTTTACCAGGTCCAGTTGCTATCTCTCACATAGCCCTAATGTCGGCTGTCCCAGGGGCGCCTGCCCCTTGCTCGAAGGCGCCGACACCATTTCAAGAAATTATTATGGTTGGCACTCCCACTATATCCAGCAACTACCTGTTATTTGGCAATGTATAGGGGTGTTTTAAAACAGTATGTTTTTTTCAGATTTCATTATTTGAAAGGCAGAAAGTGGCGTTGTGTGTTTTAATTCCAAGTTCTCATTTTTATTAATTTTGAATGCTTTAAAAGTGTACTAGGTAGGTGATATAGTGTCAGCTGATGCAACCACAAATATTATTTCTAATTGGAAATGTAATCTATTTCAATTTCTGGAAAATTATATTAGCACACCAAAATGTGGTGTTTTGTGTTTTTATTAGGATATTTTAACATCAAAATGGCGGTATTTTAATGTTTTTAACAAAAAAAACACCCCTAGCTATGTATTGTTGTAAAGCTCACTGCTCAAGCTATATGGATTTTCCCCCTCATTCTCATTATCTTTAATTCTCACCTTGTTCACTTGATTTATCCTTATGTGTTAATATCTTCTTAGGGCATTTTCACACATGACAATAATAGTGCCTCTGAGCACCTATTGCACTATTTGTGCGTTATTGTTAAATGCCAAATAAAAACCACAGAAGAAAACCATTTTTAAGTCAACTGCGCATTCTAACCTAGATCAGTTTTATGTTAAGGTGTTGCTGTTTTAAATATTTTTTTCCTGCCTTTAGGTCTAAAAAAGTGGTCAATAAAATTTAAAAAAAAAACCATTAATACAGAAGTAAATAATCAAGAACAAGATGAATGAACAATAAAGAGCAGCGCTCAACAGGAACTGATAACCAATTACATTCAGCTGCAGGAAACAACCAATGAGAACAGCAAACCAAGAAAATGCCAGACTTCGAGGGTTCCCAAAGGCATTCTGAAAAAGCACTTCTTTTGCCTGATATCTGAAGAATCAGCAAAAAGGAAATGGAGCAACAGATCAAGTAGCACAAATGTAAATGGAACATTCTAGGATCTGATCAGCAAGACAAACCAAGTCCCTGCACCCAAGGAGCTTACATTTTCAATTTTTGACAGAAAGGAGGACAGTGTGGGTTGGCTGGTGGAAGGATGAGAGGCAGGGCTGGCAAGGGATGAATGTGAGCAGAGGCAGATGCAATTAGATATCCAAGGAATACGGCAAACCCTTCTAAAAGGGAAAAATGACATTTTACATTCAACTGATAACCCTTCTTCTTTGTGAAGTGCCCTTAAGAAGGGGAAATCTGCACAGGGGAAGAGGAGGGAAGGGAGTGCTTTACTGTTCCCCTGCCAGTCACTTTCCCCCTGAAACTTCTCCCCCAGCTTCTTTCATCTCAGCCACCATTCTAGACCTGTATGGGGTAAATACAGAACATTAGCACAGTTAAAAGCAATTGAAAGAGGGTAGAACATGGGTTCAGGGAGAAAAAACTGGCAAGGAAATGGCAAAACACTTCATTCCCCAAATCGAATGTCTCTTTCTGAGGGCACTTTGCAAGGGACAAAGTTCCATTACTCACAGCTGCAAAGTAACATTTAGTTTAAGTCCTTAGATGCATGTACAGTAAGTATATCCTTATAAGGAAAAGGCATATTCTTATTACAATGTTCTCTGTTTAATGAAATGGGTTGTTGCCCAATAAGCCCTGTGATTCGCCGAGGTTCCACAGCACTTTCTATCTTTCAGTTCCTCTGAGAATGCAGTGTCTGTTATCCTGCTTTCAACCCAGAACGGACTGATTAAAATCAAGGAGATTTAAATCAAAGAAAAAAGAGTAGATTTAAATTACTAATTTGAGCATTCCTGTCAGTGCCTCATATTTCTAAATAACGATACATACTGGTTGATTAATTAAGCCATTAAAACAGATTAACCTATACCTAAGTAGAATGTTTATAGTATATAGGAAGATATTTTAAAAGTAATTTTAACTCTCCAAAGTTGCTAACAATCCAAAACTTTGGTTTACTTCAGCCCATATGTCTATTTAGAAATAATTAATGGACTAGAAGTTTCCAGAAAAGCGGGCTAGTAGGTCCTGCGCAGAGCAGTTTACTTTCATGACAAGGAAATGCCTTTGCCTATTTATTTAATATTTATATACTGCTTTTCAACAAGAAAAAGTTACAACATAGTTTTAACAGCAAAATAAGTGAAAAGATGGTTCTGTGTCTGAAAAAGGCTCACAATCTAAAAAGACTAGGAAAAATGTGGAAACTGAGCAAATTCCAAAACCTTGGGAGTTCTAGTGAAAAACAGAAGCAAGCAAAAGCACACAAATGAACTCAATGGCTGATCCCAAAAGTGTAGTTTTAAAATGTATTTGTTCAGATGTTACAACCAAGCTATTTTTTAACAAACCTATTGAATTTAAAACATTAAAACTGATTTAAATGTTTAAAATCGTATTTTAAAAAATTCACTGATTATCTACCCTGCCTGTGTCTCATTTTTAGAAAAGACTTCTATGTCTTTTGACATAAACGTG
Source organism: Lerista edwardsae (assembly GCA_029204185.1). Taxonomy (NCBI): domain Eukaryota; kingdom Metazoa; phylum Chordata; class Lepidosauria; order Squamata; family Scincidae; genus Lerista; species Lerista edwardsae. The sequence goes on along the minus strand of JAJKFI010000052.1, from coordinate 3,354,461 downwards.
TAGGCTTCAACTGGTACCCATGATTAGAACACAGGACTTCTGTGCAACTAATAAGTCATCTTGCTTAGTGCTTCAGATCTGCTGTCTGCAGAACAGACATGGCAATATATGCTGCTCAGAAAACATGACTATAAAATGACAGTAGATCTCTTGGTAAAGGAAACTGCTCACTGTGTGCCAAGTGGTATGCTGGGATTTTTTTCCAGAGAATTCCAGTTTCATATGCTGTGCCCTTCCAAATGAAATGGCTTACAGATTTGTTTCGTTTTCCACAGGAGGGGGCCAGAACCACAGGAGAGGTCAGCTCAGACTTCCACAACCCCAGGAACAAAAGCTGGCTCCTGAAGAATGCCTCTGGGGATTCTGGGAAAGTCCTTATCAGCTTGTAGTTGACAGTGTTGACAGCAGAAACTTTTCACTTTATGTCTGCTGAACAGGTTTGGAAAGCCTGCCTGTTTACCCAAAAGCCAATCAAAACCAGGTCTCTGTATAGGATTCTGAGAACATTGGGTCAAGAGGTGAGAGGTGTGATATTTGGTTTTCTTCTTGCAGAGAATGCCAGCTATTCCGGTCTAGGCTGTTTAATTTGCAGTCAAACGTGTTTCTCAATCTGGCTCCAAAGAGACTCGAGAAGGAAGGACCCCACCCAAGTTAGTGTTTACCCTTTGTTCTTTCCCTGGGGCCAACCTTGACTCCTTATCAGCTTGTTTGAAGTAAACAGGTACTAAAGGCAGGAGGAAGGGTGTGGAGGATGCTGTAGGTTTTCATGTTCACTCCCCCTCCCTGGAGCAAGTGTTTGTTCAACAGTTGCACTTTGTTGGGGAATTTTATTATCTCTTCCCTTACTCTTGTTAGTGCACATTTAAGCAAGGGAAAAAGAAAGCATTTACCCTCTGCCAAACACAGGTTTGATTTGCAAAAAAGCCAAATCAAGCTGTTAAGCATGAGTTTTTATCCAAACACTCAAGTCCAAATTAGGGGGCAAGCAGATGCAGTTCAGAGCAGAGCAAGAGCGAGCTAGATACAGAATTAGGCCAAGTAAAGGAACATTTGTAGAGGAAAAAAGTCTATCCAGTTACATGCAGTTATAATGAAGACAACTCTCTAGAGGAAAGCAAAATGATGTGCTTGAAAATGAAAAACATCAGAACTTCATTAATTGGTTGGATTAATCAATTAAAATCGTTTAAATCAACAAAAAAAGTATCCACTATTAATCAGGCAACATTTTTTTTTTAAAAAAAGATGCTTTTTAAAAGAATTACTTAGAGCGCAATCCTGCACCAGTACAGCTAGGCTGCTTGGCCCGTGCTCTATCCAGTGCAGGGGAGGAGGCTGCTGGAGGTCACCTTGGGGTAAGGGGATTATTTTCACCTTTACCTTGTGTAACACCCCAGCCTGCCCTATGGGGCTATTCAGACCTGCACAAACTATTCAAGCTGACACAAATCCGAGTAACCTGTCTAGGGATCCAAGATGCAGGAGTGGGATTTAGATATGACGTGCACCATAGCCCAGGGTCCAGGAGGACTGGGGTAAAGATCCGATTGAGTTGAATCAACCACAAACAGGCAAAGTGTTAAAACAAAAAGTATATTAAAAACACAAAGGGGGATGGTTTGTGCAAGGGGGAAAGAATAAAATAAGCAGGCTTCAGACATTGCTTGGACACTGAAGTACCCAAATGCAGATCTTAGCAAAAATGCAAATATATGATTACAAGCAAATTTAAAATGCACAATAATTCCCCAACATGCCTAAAACTCGTTGTTCCCCAACTGCACTTACCTCAAGCATTCATCACTCCTCTCTGACCCCCAAGAAGCAAGTGAGAGCATGGCCACACGCAGATGCAATCTCTAAAGGAGCCAAGCTAGAATGCACTCACTTTACGAAACCTGAGATTTCTAGGTTTCCGACTAGATAACTTATGGCCACTTGGGCATCTCTACCTGCCCTCTGACACATCCAGGTTGGTTTGGATGCCCAATAGGTTTGAGTGCATGCCATTTCCAGCAGGGTGCATGCCATTTCTATTTTCAGCAGGCTAGGGCTGGCCCCAGAAGAAGGTTCTTGCTGGCCCCAGAAGAAGGGACAGTGAACCCACAAAAGGACTTTCTAATTGACCCTGCAGTCTTTCTGCAGTGATGCCGATTTCAAAGTACCTTAGAGAAAACTTTTTCCTATTGAACTTTCCACTATTTCTTAAGGCAAATAGATAGGGAAAAGAAGGGTAACAAGAGGAGCTCATTCATCACTGGCCCAATCCTATAACTGTTACCATGGGTGGTACACTCGTACTGCCTGGGCAACTGTCACACATGGCACCTGTCATTTTGGAAGAAAAATAACCCCGTAGAATACAAACAGTATCACTGGACAAAGCAAGTTTTATTTGAAGAGCACTATAAGTTAAGGGCACCTATAAGCACCAGATCTTTAATAAAAAGGATCATATGAATGATGTCAGCCTCAAGCTTAGCATTTTAGTTGTACGGAAATTATTCACAGTGAATGTTCAGCGAATGTGAAATTATTCACAGTGAATCATGGAAATGGCCAAAGCAAGGAGAAAGGGACAGAATAGGGATCTTTCCAGATCTGAATTTGATTGCTTAGTTGAGGTGCACATGCTAGGATTACTCATTTGTAAAGGTTCCAGACATTTCCCAAAGCAGTGTGGCTACTGCAAGAAAATTACATTTTCCCAGCACTCAAATCACAGTATTTTTTTAAACTGGGAAAATACAGTTTCCCTCGCTGCAGCAGGACACCCACATCCCATCATTCTATTGCAAGTCAATCCATGTTGCAGAGACACATTTTGCACTTTAGGACTGGATTAAGGCTGCTGGGCAGGAAGGAAAAAAACCAGTTCTACAGTTTAGGGGTTTGAAATAAGCTGCCTTTTATAATGATGGAATTGATACAATGACTTAGAGAGCGATTCCAGTCCTGGAGATTCCAGTACAAATGCTAGTCACAAGCATGGGGCACTAGAAAACGCTGGGCTTCATAGTCCAGGATTCAGACCCCAAACATTAAATGCCCCTGAGTATGAAGCATTTCTCAGCTTACACTGAAATGTAAGGACAGGAAGAACACTGCACTTGCATGAGACAAGTGCAGACAAAAGTTCAAGCTGACTTTCAAGTTCACCCAAAATGCTCACCTCAAGGAGGATGTTCAAAAGGTAAGTGCTCTCTTACCTGTTGCAGCATAATTGCTTGCTGCTGCTGCAGAAGGGCCTGGAGCTGGGGAGGAGACAGGATCTGTTGCATCTGCTGTGGGGTGATCATCTGAGGAGACATCATGGCCACAGACACAGGGACCTAGAGAGAGAGAAGGAGCATACGCTATGAGCATTTCAATGCATACCAAGTGTAGGGGTAGCTGCCACCATCACCTAAATGTGGCCATTTAGGAAATGCCCACATGGGAGAATCCTGAACTTCCAGTTATGACTTTGGTACATAACCTGAAGTGTGGGAAGCTGGGAAAGAAGATCGAACCTGCACCTGAGTGAGTATGCCTACCTGGTGTCTTCTCCTGCCACATGAGCAGGAATCATTTGTTGTGCACAGAAGACATGAGATCTGGAGGCTTGAGGTATACTGAATGAACAAAATGAAGATAACTCTTTTTTTTTTAATCACAATCAAATCCTCAGATAAGCTGATCGGCTAAACCCTAAATTTTTACCCCAAAGTCTTAGATGGACCAAACAGAGTACGCCACACATAGGATAGATACGATCAGCAAAAATCCAGTTTAGTTGCTTCAATTTCTACGGAGAATGGAACATTCAGATTTTAAGCTGCCATTCCCTTCCACCCCAAGTCTGCTTGGACACACTATTCTGTTAATAGATTAAAAAAAGGAAAATGTTTTGGAAATGGCAGTTCACCTCTGTTAGGGAATGGGTTATGAGAAACCTTGAATGATATCTTTTTCCTTCTTAAACCACATTCATGTGCATATACACAAATCTTTTCACCACACCAAAAAAAAGGGGGGGGCTTTCCCCCCTCTAAGCTTGAGGAGGAGAGTAAAAGGCAAGTTATCATCAGGGATGTCATAGACGCCATCTAACAGCTCTCTCTCTCTCTCTCTGCCCCCCCCCCCCACGTAGTGGTACTGGTTGTACTTCTAAGGGCTGGGCTTGACCTTCCATTAAAACCTGAAATGCTACAAAATCTTGCACAACTAGTTTGAACAGATACAGTGGCCAGACAGACAACAAATATGTGTACAGTGGGCAATGATGGACTTATGGCTCTGCAAAAAAAAGCTATTGTTTGTACATAGCTGAAACTTTAAACCATCTGTCCTCGCACGACTTATGCAGGCCATAAAACATAATGATTTCTAAAAGCCCTGAAGGTAATCATTTCTGGGGCAGGCACTGGTACCAAAATAGAGCAAGCATAGCTTCAGAACTGGGTCACCAAAACTCACTAGGGCTTGCAAGTGGGTCAGAAGTGACACACATGAAGTTCAATGGATGTACACCCTTACTGGAGGAGGGAATCAAGAACAATCCCCAAAACTACTCTGAGGTTGACCACTATTTCCACTCTGTTCCCTCTGAAAGAGATTTCCAGTAAACAGGCCATCTGAATCCTTTGTCACAAGTCACTTGTATACAACTATTCATTCTACATTTGCAAGGTTTGAGTAGCATGCAGAATGGGGGGGAGGTGGGGGAGGAAGGAGAGGAAAGTGCCAAATGCTAAATTGAGCAGTTTGTGAATCTGTCCTTCAGTGCATTTGTTAAAAGAGAGAAGGTGCTTCCCTTAAATTGAAAATGGAGGATAAGGAATAAGGGGATAAGGAGAGATAAGGAAAATTAGCGCAATGTATGTAAGAGCCTAAGAAAGCACTGCACTGATCATGATTCTCTCAAAAGAAGCCATTAAACAAATTTAAGGAACATACAGCATAACAATACTCTCATACAGTTTTTACTCTCAGGTGAGGCAATAGCAATCCAACATCAACATCCACTATTTTTTCCTCCAAATATAAAATGCAAAATATTGTTTGGCGATTATTCCCCATTCATCTGCCCCCCACACACACACACTGTAACTGTCATGCCCCCTGCCCTAATCTCTCAGCTACGAATACGGAATAGTAGCAGTTGCTAGATCTCAACAATTTTCAGTGTCCTCTAAACTAAAACATCTAAGCTCAGAGCCCTTGTGGCTTTTGTATTTGTAGTACTTAAAAGCATCTTTTTTCTGTATATGCCCTTGCTTTTCAAGCAAGACTGAAAATGGAAAGCAGGAGGAATCAAAAGAACTATGAAAATAGCCTGCTCTCCAAAGGCCATTCTTAAGCAATCCACAGATTACAAGCCACTACCTTAACTACTCCTCTATAGTTTAGGGGAGAACGCTGTGTGGATGCAGGTGGATTAATCTGAACACTGTTGGAAACACAATTTATTCTGTATTGTAGAATTGGGAAGGAACCTTCGAGATCAAGTCCAACCCACTGCCAGTGCAGGCTGTCCACATCCCCCATAGATGATGTGCCTTTCTAGCCTCTGTTTAAAGGCCTCCACAAATGGACAGTCTAAACTTTTCAGTCAGACTGTTCCATTGCCACTGGTACCATCAGAAGTTTTTCCTAACATTTAATCAAGATTTCCCTTGTTGCAATTACAGCCCAACCCTACCTGCAGTGTAGTGGCGCAGGTGCAACTTTTGCTGCTTTCTGCAGAGGACTTTCAGGGGGCTGGAGGTCTCCTCGGAGCAAAAGGACATTTGTCCCCTTGCCTCAACAGCTATGGAGCAACTTGGACATGTGCCAGCTCAAGCGCCAGCACATGTCTTACTGGCCTGTGCAGATGGATCAGGCCTGGGAAGGGTCTTGGGATTCAGCATGTGCCACTACCAATCCACCTGCCTCCTGTGTCTGATCTGCCCTCTGCATGACACTGCACCATTCCACCCACCCCTCCCCTGTTCAACCCCCTGCCTGCTTTCCTCCACCGCCCTTGTGTGGTTCACCTCCTCTGGCAGGAACCCGGCATTCACGGGGGTATGGAGCTGGCTGTTCACCACTTGCAGCAGTGGCCAGCCCGCACATACTCGCCTAGCTGCATTTGTGACGGCTGCAAAGGAGTTTTATGTTCCGTTGGCATATTCCTCCAACAGGATTGGGCCGCTAAATTCATTTGGCCTGGTTCTATCTTGCAGAGCAACTGAAAAAAAAATCCATTCTTTTCCCCACACGACAGCCACTCAGATGTTTAAAAAGAGTTCTGTTCCCTCTTAACTATCTCTTCTCCCAATTAAACATTCCCAGCTCCTTCAATCTATCCTCATAGGACATGTTCCTCTGGACCTATTCCAGTTTGTCAACATCCCTCTGAAATGGTGGCAAACAGAACTAAACATAGTATTCCAGGTGGGGCCTGACTAGAACAAAATACAGTGGGACCACTACTTCTTACTGTCTTGATACTGTACTTCTGCTGATGCAGTCTAGAACTGTATTCACCCTCTTTGCTGCCATGTCACATTGCTGGCTCACACTTAGCCTATTGTCCACTAAAATGCCTAGAGATCTTTTTCACATGTACTACTGCTCAGGCAAGTATCCCCAATCTTATGCATGACTTTTTGATTTTTTTCCTACCCAAATGCAAAAGTTTTACATTTATCCCTGCTGAGGTGCACTTTGTTTGCACTTGCCCAGTTTTCTGTTCTGCCAAGATAATCCTGGATTCTATTCCTGTCCCTCTAGAGTACTGGCTACCCCTTGCAGTTTGGAGTCATTTGCAGTCTTAATGAGCATCCCTTCTACCCCTTCTTCCAAGACATTTGAAAAGATACTGAATGACTCTGGACTGAAGACAAAGCTCTGAAGCACCCCACTCACCACTTCCCTTTTGTGGATGATGCGTCCTTGACAAGTACTCGCTGAGTATGGTCTGTCAACCAGCGAGGGATCCACGAAACAACAGCATCACCTAGCCCACATCTCACCAGTTTGTCCATCAGGATGTCAAAAGCCTTATTGAAATCCAGCTATAATATGTCCACAGAACCCCTTCCCAATCTACTAAACTAGTCACTCTGTCATAGAAGGAAATAAGGTTTACCTGACAAGACTTGATCTTAAGAAAACCATGCTGCCTCTTGGTAATCATTGCTCTCCTTTATGCTCACACGCAGAGAGCACTTACAGCCCAAACCTGAACCTGGCAGCACCCAGGGCTCGGCGCAAAAATGACGGCCACTGGATCGATCGATCGATCAATCAATCAACAGGTACTTATATACCGCTTTTCAACACGAAGTTCACAAAGCGGTTTACAGGCAAATAGTAATAATAAAGTTAAATGGCTCCCTGTCCCAAAAGGGCTCACAATCTAAAAAAAGGCAGACCGCCAGCAACAGCCACTAGAAAGACTGCGCAGGGGTGAAGAGGGACAGTTACTCTCCCCCTGCTAAATATAAGAGGAACACCACTGGAAAAAGTGCCTCTTGTCCAGTTAGCAGGGGTAAACTGGATCCCAAGGCCGGGGTTTTCTTGTTTGCTCCCTTATCCTGGGGAGACCACAACTGGCAGCAATTGGTCTCCTCAGCTCTGCACCTGTGTTTGAAAGGGCACAGGGTTGAGGAGGCCAATGTCAGCCCATCCAGTTCAGGAGGGGTTCTGAGAGGATGCTGCCATTTCCACCCCTCTGGGCCCGATCCTCCTCTCCCTCCGCCCAATTCCGCCCACTCCCCATACCTGTCCCGAAAAGCCTTACACATCAGCGCTGGACGAGCACCAGCCAGCCTCTGTCTAGTGCTGAGGCCCAGTGCCAACTGGTGCTGGCCCCGTGTGGGAGCTCTTCCTCCTGCAGTGCCACAAACCTGCTTGACAGCACATTTGCAACACTTAGAGCTAGCGGTATGAGTGTACCACCAGCCATAGAGTCCTCAGGATCAGGCTCTTAATGATTTGTTTCGGTACCTAAAACATTGACTCAATTTTTCCACATTTGCCTGAGGAGGCTCACAGCACAGGGAGGCGGGGTGGAGCCTGGATGCAGCCATTAGGCTGCATCCAAGCCCCCATCCCTGGGCCGTGCAGGGAACTCTTAATCTGCACCCGCTGTATAGCAGGCGCTGATCCAAGTAGCCCATAGGGCTGGCTGGCACCTACCCTGGGGCAAGGGCACGAACGTGCCCTTGCTCTGTCGAGGCTCCAGCGCTGTCCCAACCTGCGCTGAATACAGTGCAGGCCTGCCAGCCTGGGCTGTTCTGTCGCAGGTGACGATTGTGCCCTCAGGGTGCCCAAATATGAAGCAGAAAGGTAGGATGATGATGATGATGATGATGATGATGATGATGATGATGATGATAATAATAATAATAATAATAATAATAATAATGGATATCTGGGAGTGCTGCAAAATATCCATCTACTCACTGCTGAAGGGAGATTTTAGATGAGATATGGAATAAAAATATTAATACTATTTATAACCTAGAACACACTATACAGTAGCCCCCGCCCCCCTGTATAGAAAATTCCAGAAAGTCCTTCCCTTCCAAGTTGAATACAGTGCTTTACCTGATGGGTTCCCCTAGCCTGGAGACACTTTGGTGGCTGCAAACATGGAAGCAGCCAACCAGCATGTCACTCAGGCAGGATGCCTCAGGGTCTTAAAGCCCTCCACTTACAAATACTGTAAAAACAACTGTATCTGCGTCTCTCTCACCAAACAATACACCCCGGGAATCTACAATCAGTTGTGTGTATTTACAATGAAATTTCATTTAAATACATCCAAATCAGGAATTATTATTATTATTATTTAAGTGCAAGGAATTGAAGTGCAAGGAATGTTAGATGGCAAAAGGTATGAGAGGGGTATAGCTCTTGCCATTCAGAAAGCTTTAACTTCCCTCTGTGTGCAATGTGTTTACATCATCATTGCAAAGAATGTTTGAAAGATATCCACACCTGAAGAACTAATCTTCCTGGCAATGCCACTGAAGAACTGTGTCAAATAAAAGGTGGCAAAAAGATGAGACTTTAAAAGCAGCTGACAAAAATTAACACGTCACTACGAGAAACTTCCATGGTCAGTAGCAGACTCTCTCAAATTTCCATGTTTGGGATCATGCTCCAAAACTGAGTTTTCCAGAGCTGCTTGGTTGTTGCTGCCAGGAATAATGTGCTGGTTTAGGTAGGCCAGCAGGATCATTCCTATGGATGAACTGAAGGGGCAGAAAAGCAATTCACATGGTAGAGAGAATCCAATGGCATTTGGGGATGCAGTGACAGATGTTTGAGATAAGTGTGCACACTTGCAGTCTTATCCGATAGGCTGCTTTTTGTACCACCACTGTAGGAGGAACAAGGTATCATGAAGCAATCTAAAGACTGGTTTGTGAATCTGGTCTACAAGAATAAACATCTTGTATGTTGGGGATGCCCAATCCTCAGATTGGTAAAATGGCCACATTTTCAATGAGCTACAGAGATTAGGATGTTTGTCTCTAGGAATGGAACATGCAACTAATTCTGCACAAAGGAAGCTCCCATGTTACCCCTGAGAAGTTGAGAAACCTGCAGCACACTAACGGGGCAGAAAATCTTTTCCAGCTAAACAAAATGTTCCATTACTTCTCTAGCAGCAAAAGGTAAGGAATTCCTTTGCTACGGAGGTGCTTGCTCCCAGATGAGGCTCCCTCCAAAGTTAACACTCCTATGCAGGAGAAAGATACACTGGCAAGGAGAGGAAGAAGATTGAAGACACCTATTTCCTAGTGATAGGAACTGCAGGGAGAAATGGAAACTACTGTACATAAACCAGCATCAGTTCCCTTGCTGCAGCTGGTCCCACTCCATCGACATTACCTGACTTGAGAATAGGCGATATTCTTCCCTCGCTGCCTTCCAAAAGAGTTGCAAAACATTTATTTTGGTGGGCATTTGACTGCTAATTCCTCATTTTGAATTGTTTGGAATATTGATTTAGATAATTAATGAACAGAAACCATCATTGTCTGCTTTGTAAACCACTCCGAGCAGAGGCAGAGTGGCACATACATTGCTTAAGTAGAAAATACAAGGGCCTACTCTATGTCAACAACACATTTAAGAAAAGTGAGCAAACTGGGTAGTTTATTTGAGGTGTGACCTTGACTTTCCATGTGAAAACAAGCACAAGATGGCCTACAATGAAAAACAGCTGAAAGCATTAAAAAAACACAGTTATGATTTGAATGTTGCTGAGATGCTGTGAAGAGCAAACCAATTTTATCTTGACCTGAAAGGGACCAAATTCGAGCAGCCGCCACAGCAGTTGTTCTCCTTCCCCTGTGGAATATGTATAATAATAAGCACTGAAATATCTTTCTCATCAGAGAAGTACGTCTCACCAGGGATCCTCTACCTTTTCACCTGGAAACTCAAATACTACACTGAAGACAAGGCAAGTCTGTTTCCTTTCCACTGTGGATCTACTCACACAGCATAATGCTGCAGCTTGCTACGTAAAGTAGATCAACCCCACATCAGCCTAGCAATTGTGAAGACAGGATACCTTCTTACCTTTAAATGTTATCAATACCTCATTTGAAAGGCCAAAGTCTGAGCTCTCATAGCAGAGGGAATTCTACTGGGGAATTTCTTCCCCCTTCCGTCCCATAGGTTCAAGCAAGTAGGAGCTTGCTGACCTTTGGGGCATATTGCAAGGCTGATCTGTTTACTCAGGTTGCTGGTTTGAGGGAGGTACCCGAAATTTCATTTGTCATACCAGAAGCCACTCCAAGTTAACTTCTGAAGTTATTTATTAACTGTTGTGGGCTTGCTCTGACTCTGCTAAAGAGGCACCACCTAGCGAATCAGTCAATGAATCAAGGCTGTAGGACCCTTGGTTTATCCTGACAAAATCCAGACTGTTAAATCTTTCTCACACCGGAACAGAGATAGTGCAGGTAGCCACAAAGTTCTACTAACAGCCACTGGGAAGCAGCTTGTACAAGGCCAAATATATCACTGGGACAGCAAAGTGGAGGGAAATTTTTGGTGTGGCACTGTATTGGATTGTAGTGGAATGTTCAATACAAAGCCTTGCTATCATTGCAATCCATGACCTTCATATCTGTATTTCATTGATGTTCATTTCTGCTAGAATTTTGTGCTTTGTTGGACCAACTGAATGGGTGTTCCAATATGAAAAAAGCAATGAAATCAGGCAGCAGCACCAGGAGAATGAGAAAGAAGGGAGTTGGTGCCCACTCACTATAGGAGACAAGCATCACGCTAATTTCCCTTTGCTGTTCATCAGCCTGCAATGTGCTCTGAATGAGAGCCTGTAATTAATTGCTCATCTGCATCCCCCATCTGAACTCCCTCCCCACCAACCCCCACCACTACACCGTGCATCCAGCTTGATACACGTTGGCTGGCATTTTCAAAATCGGAGGCATTCTAATTACCGGAGAGTTATAACACCTTCCATTTCGCGCCCGTCGGACTGACACCCTGTCAAGAGCAAAGAGACTTGCCAGAGGTTTTGACAACACTAATTGCCCCTATAATCTAAAAACACAAAGGAGAGGCGATTAGTCGTGAGGGCCGCAGCTCTCGATCCGACATGAGGTTTTCACAACGTTACAAGAAAACAAAAGCGGCGCCTTTTAGAGTGTGATGGCTGCTAACAAAGCAGAATTATATTTTCATACAAACCTTTGTCTACATCAAATGGCTTTCCCCTTTCTCTTAAAATGCTACGCTGACACTGAGAACGGTGGGGGCTCCTTAGGAAGAGGGACAGAAAGGAAGATAAAGATATACACGAGCTATGGCTCTTTTCCACGATAGAGTGTTCTTAGGAGGTTTCTAGATTTCTTGTTTGTTCCAAGTTTATGATGGGATGTAAAAAGGTAAAGTCACTAATCATTGCTCCATTAGCACTTCTAGAACTCAGAAATGGGATTCTATCTTGTTTGTCACCTAACTCAATACTAGCGTAAGAACTGTCCACACAGTGACTGAATTTCATTGCAGTAAGCATTTGTCCTAGAGAGATAGGATAAAAAATAAGGCTTCAGGACTTTCCTTTTTGCTCAGCAAGTAAACTGTGCTAGGCTGTACAAACTTGTGTTTATCTTAGAGTAATATAGATTTTAGAGGCTGATGCTGAGCATCACAGAGCCCCTCAAAGGAGGAAGCAATGGGTGAAACTCAGTGACAACTTTGGAATGGTTAGCTATACCTCTTCTTCAGAACCTCATAAGGCAATGCTCAGCTTCCTCTCTCAGGAAAGCACAACTACTGTTGAGAGATTAAGCAATGAGTTGGATTAACTGCTTGGCAAGTTACAGCTCATCTTAAGCAAGCGAAGCACCCTTCCCAACAATATAGTTTTTATAACATTAAATTATTAAGTTGAGTGTTAAACTGTGACTTGTAAGGAAGTCTAAATCAAGAGTGGGAAGCTGTCCTTCAAGTCCTTTCACATGGACAGTTTACAAAATGAGAATCTGGAAGAGTACGTTGGATAAAGCATACTAACAAGTTTTGGCCACAGTACAAACAATTCAGACTTTAAATCCATAGAGGCTGCTCCCTCCCACCCAGTGTCTGTGTGCAGCTTTTGTAGTGTTAGAGAGCCGTAATCTCCAGACATCCATTTCTTCCTTCTTCATCTTCTGGATCTTAGAATGTGAATAGTAAGAGTCCCTAGTGGAGGGGGCAAAGTGTTAGGTTTTGCAAGATGCCTTACCTTGCCATGTAAGCCGCTCCTCTCCCTTGCCGTCATAACCATTCCAGTCTGTGAAAGCAATGCAGAGTTGCCTCCTCCTCGTTGCTTCCGCCGCCCAGAGTGGCGGCAAGGGAGAGGAGCAGTTTACACAGCAAAGTAAGCCACCTTGAAAACTTAGCACCCTGCCCCCCTCTAGGGATGCTGCTGAATGTGAATGAACCTAAATAAGCAGGCAGGGACATTGTTAAAGCAAGCAGAAAAAATATATACTGCTTCAACCTATTTCATAAGGACTCCGAGACCTACCTGCCTTTGTAGAACTTAAACTAGCTAAGGCAACCATCAAATGCAAGTGTTGTTTAATTCTAATATATCCCACAAAATGCAGCCGAGTAGTCTATTCCCTAAAAGACCTTCAGCAGTAATGAACTATAGCAAGTCAGGTGGCATACTGGAAGATAGTAGATACACTACAGTATATTCCAATTCTGATTCACAGCCGCTGCAACATGGTTGCAAATCGGGTGCGACCTTAAAAAGCAACTTGGACTTATGTAGCTTTTGTACAACTGCTGGGCAGTTTAGATTCACTGCATTCACCTCCAGGTAGGATGACAAAATTCCCAAAGCATTAGCCAATTGGAGATAATTTCATTCTCGGAATGTTTTTTAACCCTTGGTGAGAGTTATTCTACCAGTAGGCGTTAGAATGAAACCAAATTGCAGGTAGGATTTTCACTTCAGCCAGGTAAGCATAGCAAAAAAGCATGTTACAATCCCAACAAGAAACAAAGTCAGGTTAGAATGAAAGTGAGCAAATTACCATGGAAGCTTACATGGCAGCTGACTTGTCTCAGGCCTGCTTCTTGACTTTCACAAGTCAGGCTCTTCTCCACTCTCGACAGCTTAGCACTCCCAATAATAACAACAGAAGCATTGTGCCTGTAGACAGGCTGAAATTCTCTCTCCAAAAATGGTTTGTGGGTGTGCGTGTGTCATAGCTGGCATCTGGCAGACAGTGAGCTAAGGCAGGCAATGACTCACTTGTTGGCCTGTTGCCATTCCACAAAACTGCTTACTAACAGCTCTGGCCTCCTAACAAAGCCTTGACAATGCATCTGGATGGAGAACAACAGTTCTTGAGGATCCTTTGCCTTACCTGGAATTCCCATCAAAAAGGGGAAGATACTCAGTCTGTGGGTAGAAAATAAGCTTCCCATTAGAAGGAAAAGAGTTTTCCTGGTGAAAATCTGGAGAAAGTTCACCAGATTCAATGAAAAGATTTACAAAAGTAAAGTGTAAAACAGAATTTAGCGGAATAGATTCTCAGGACATAAAACAGTACTGGAAGAGCAAAAGGGAAAGAAAAAAACTTCCTGGTGCCCAGAAGGGAATGCTCTGCCTACGGTGGGGTAAGATTCATTAATGAAGTATAGCACTGCAGGGCCTTCAGTGGAATAGTCTTGCCAGATGAAACCCCCTACTGCTTGTAGCCGGGTAAAATCCCCCCAGACTAAAAGACGCTGCAGTATTCCTCAAGGTAGAAGCCGATTCCATACCCAATATATTAATTTGTCTTTGAGGAACACAGAAGGGGGGAAACCGTCACATGATTCAGTGAGCATGACTGGAATATGGAATACTGCTGCTCATTTTTTGGTTTGATGCTAGTGCTGAAATCTTACTGTTCCATATACAACATATAGTATACATCTTCTGTGTAAAAGTCAAACAGTGATCACGACTGTGAAAAGATTTGGTTGAAATAAGTTAGCTGCAATAGTTGCAGGGATGACAGGGGTAGTCAATGTACACGAAGAGTAAGGCTGCAATCCTCGGCACACTTACCTGGGAGTAGGCCCCATAGATTATAATGAGGCTTACTTCTGAGTAGACATGCATAGGATTGGGCTGCACATCTGAGTAACCAATTGCTCATTCTTTGTTTTATATGCCTTGTTCCAGCTTTAATACATATGTAGTAAGGAATACATAAAAATTCCTGCTACACAAATTTTGGCTTAATCTTACTTTCTAATTCAAAGTTAGGTGAGTTACAGATCTATACCCAGTCCAGTTTATTCATAAAGCACATCAACTGCCTGCCCTGTGTACTACAACCAGATATCCTACATTACCTCTATATTGGGGACAGCTAGCAAGGAATATACATTTAAGGCCAGATGATGTGGCAGTCTAGTTGTACAAGCATGAAGGAGAACACTTACAAACAAGTAACCCCCCCACCACCAAAAAAGATTGTGGGTAAACTTGAAATGGAGAAAGAAATTAAGGAGGCACCAAAAGAACGTTGTAATAATGGGCAACTTCAATTCTACGCACATTCACTGGGTAAATGCAAATTTGGATCAGGAAAAAGAGCCAACATTTCTGCACACCCTACATGACTATGCCTTAGAGCAGCTGATCACAGAACCAACCAGAGGAGAGGCAGATCTAGACTTAATCCTAAATGGTGTCAGACTCCAGTGCAAGATGTGTTGTTGAATTGACAAGGTGCAGTGACCACACCATGACCAAATGCAACATATTGTAAGTAGAAAATTGCCAAGAAAATCCAACCATTTACTTCAAAAGAGGAAGCTTCTCAAAAAACATCGGAAATAGTAAAAAGGAAGTTTGAAAGGGAAAGTGAAGAAGATATGATCTTCCCAGGATGCTTGGAGACTATTTAAAACCACATTTTACATGGGGGTTACGCTTTGAAAAGCAGTGCTTATCTCAAAAAATGCGTAAATTAAAAATATTGTTTTAACCAGGCTGGACTGCATTATTACAAAAATTTGCAAGTGTAAATTAGCTTTGCTATTAAACAAGCATATTCTTCCAAAAACATCTAAATCAAACACATGTAAAAATATAGGTCCCTACATAGAAGCTCCCCACTTAAGAACAGGTTAGGTTCCAGGGGTCTGTTTGTATATGGTGCTTTGTTCTTAAGTCCAACATCACTATCAGCAGCAAACATTTTGTGAAATATGAAAAACTGTATTTACAGTACAGTACTGTACTCATTCCAATCCCAAAGAAGGGCAATGCCAAAGATTATTCCAACTACTGCAGCATTGCACTCATTTCACATGCTAGCAAGGTGATGCTCAAAATCCTACAAGCTAGGCTTCAGCAGTATGTGAATCGAGAACTACCAGATGTACAAGCTGGTTTCCGAAGAGGCAGAGGAACTAGAGATCAAATTGCCAACGTTCGCTGGATCATGGAGAAAGCAAGCGAGTTCCAGAAAAACATCTACTTCTGCTTCATTGACTATGCCAAAGCCTTTGATTGTGTGGATCACAACAAACTGTGGCAAGTTCTTGAAGAGATGGGAGTACCAGACCACCTTATCTGTCTTCTGAGAAACCTGTATGCGGGCCAGGAAGCAACAGTTAGAACTGGACATGGAACAACCGACTGGTTTCAAATTGGGAAAGGAGTACGACAAGGCTGTATACTGTCACCCTGCTTATTTAACTTATATGCAGAGTACATCATGAGAAAGGCTGGGCTGGATGAGTCACAAGCTAGAATCGAGATTGCTGGGAGAAATATCAACAACCTCAGATATGCAGACGTTACCACTCCAATGGCAGAAAGTGAGGAAGACCTAAAGAACCTTCTGATGAGGGTGAAAGAGGAAAGTGCCAAAATTGGCTTGAAGCTCAACATCAAAAAACTAAGATCATGGCAACCACTCCCATCACTTCCTGGCAAATAGAAGGGGAAGACATGGAAGTCGTGACAGACTTTATTTTCCTGGGCTCCAAGATCACCGCAGATGGTGACTGCAGCCATGAAATTAAAAGATGTTTACTTCTTGGGAGGAAAGCTATGGCGAACCTAGACAACTTAATAAAAAGCCGAGACATCACCCTGCCAACAAAGGTTCGCATAGTCAAAGCTATGGTTTTCCCAGTAGCAATGTATTGATGTGAGAGCTGGACCATAAGAAAGGCAGAGCGTCAACGAATAGATTCTTTTGAATTATGGTGTTGGAGAAGACTCTTGAGAATCCCCTGGACTGCAAGGAGATCCAATCGGTCAATCCTCCAGGAAGTCAAGCCTGATTGCTCCTTGGAAGGACAAATCCTGAAGCTGAAGCTCAAATACTTTGGCCACCTCATGAGAAGAGAGGACCCTCATGCTGGGAAAGATTGAAGGCAAAAGGAGAAGGAGCCAGCAGAGGATGAGATGGTTCGATAGTGTCACTGAAGCGATGAACATGAAATTGGGCGAACTCCAGAAGCTAGTGGAGGACAGGGAGGCCTGGCGTGCTGTGGTCCATGGGGTTGCGAAGAGTCAGACACGACTTAGCGACTAAACAACAACAACAACAACAACAACAACAACAACAACTGTACTCTACATTGTGTGGTCTTACCTTGAAAATTGGGCTAACAGGACTTGCTGGGACTTGCTGGAATAAGATGTGGAATATTCAGGGATGCTGGGAATGGGCGCAAACACCATCTATGGAAATATGGCCAGGTATGTTTGTTTCTTGAAAATTCTTAAGTTGGATGTTCTTAAGTAGGAGAACTTCTACAGTGCTCTGCTACAACATATATTACAAAGTAGCTATAACTGGATCCAAGAGGATGCCAGCATGGTTAACAAGCAGAGGTAAGGACGCACAGAAGGCAAAGAAAGGCTTCCTTTAAAACAAACCGAAGTCTTGCCCAGGTGAGAATAAATTGAACAGAAATGTTAAGAAATGCAAGTTGACTATAAGGGTTGTCAAAAAAGAATTCAAGAAAAATATTGGTAAAAACAATACCAATCTAAACTAAAACTTCTACTTTTTAATGTCCTTACTCAAATCTAGGGGCTGGTTCACACAATACTCCAAATGTTTCTCTGAAACACACAGAGGGAGAGCTTGGGTATGCAATGTCTACTTACTTACCCAGTGTGCCTGCATGCCAAGATGCACCAACTGCATCATGGGGGTGCGAGGGTGTGTTATTTGAATACTCAACACACAAATTAAATGCAATTTTCACATAGTATTTGATTTGTACACTGAAGGCAGTTTGAACTACTTCCCCATGCAATAAAATACCAGTGTGTTAGATAGTCCTGAGTACAGTGTTTTGGTTGCCATATTTCAATAGGAATGTTGTAATGTAGAGCTAAAAAATGCGGAGAGAAGGAAAAAAGCATACTCACAGGGCTACAGAACATCTTCCATTAGAAAAGGTTACAACATTTGGGGACTTGTTCAGAAAACAAAGGGGATATGACAGAAGTTTATGGTGTGGAGAAAGTTATTCCTTCTTTTAGTGCTATGTAAATGAGACTGATATGCAAGAGATTCAGGATGGATAAAATAAATTACTGCGCAACCCCTGCTAACTGGGCAAGAGGTACTTTTTCAAGTGGTGTCCTCTTATATTTAGCAGTGGGAGACTAATTGTCCCTCTTCACCCCTGCACAGTGTCTTTTCTAGTGGCTGTTGCTCGTGGTGTCCTGAATTTTTTTTAGATTGTGAGCCCTTTGGGACAGGGAGCCATTTAACTTTATTATTATTTGCTTGTAAACTGCTTTGTGAATTTGTGTTGAAAAGTGGTATATAAATACTATTGATTGATTGTGCACGAATAATTTAGGCAGTTTGCTTCCACAAGTTGTGGTGATTGACAGCCACTAGTTTAGATATAAAACAGGGCTGGAGAAATTCATACTGGTTATTAGCCATGACGACTATATGCTACCACTAGATTCAGAAAGGATATGTCTGTGAATACCAGTTGCTGGGGAGCAAGAGCAGGTGAAGACAATTACCTTCATGTTCTGCTTGTGCTCTTCCAATGCCCACTCTAGCGTTGAGAGACAGAATGCTGCACTAGATGGACCTTTCGTCTAATCCAATCGTGCTTTTCTTACATTCTTGTGTGGAACCTGGTTATTAACCACCACAAAGCCAAGGTGCATGAGATGTTACTATAAAAATCCATTGAAAAGGGTGTTTTTGTAAAGCATCACATACACAAACGATGCAAATTATTAAATAGAACTGCAATGGAAGCACATGCCATAATTCCAAATGGAACATATTAATCAGGTATTTTGCAAACCATACAATTCTAGGATTTGAAATAAGGGGTGAACAACTCCCATTTGAAGCATACATTAATATCCCTGCATGAAAAGCTTGCAAGTCAAGAGCGTTCTTGATGTCTCATGTCCCGTCCTCCCCTGGCCAATCTAAGATTGCATGTGCACTTGCTCATCTTCAGTGTGCATGAAACCAGGGTTTACACTAGGGTTTCTCATCAATTCCTACCCTGTGTGCAAGATAACATTTAGTCTGAGCACAGTGTTACCCCAGAGTATCTGCTTAACACAATACCGCATCTACAGTAGTGGGGTAATGCGCAAATGCTTCACACATGGGAGCAGGGAAGAGACACGGAGTGGGTATGGGAACCAACTGCAGTAAGACCAAGTGGAAAAATGTCAGTGCAGCAGCAAAGACACAGGCAGCTCTTTTTTCCTCTTGAACAAAGGAATACGGAGGGACCAGTATTGATCTGTCTTCATTACCCATTTCACTCAAGTTCAAATCAACAAAATACACTTTTCCACACCAGTGCCCTCCCTGCCACAGCAGACAAAAGAAAAGCAATTTCCTGCAGTTTGCTCCAAAACTGCTACTCTTTCCTTGTACTATTCTTTCCACTCCTGTTACAATTGTGTTTTAGGATGGCAGATTTTCCCCTCATCTGCCTTTAGTAACAGACACAGTCCCAAGAAGGAAAGGAATGGAATACAGGAATCTATTGACTTCTCATAGCCAGAAGTTCTAGAAATCTTCATGAATGTAATTTTGGCCCAATCCTGTCCTTTCTCCCCCTCCCCCAGCAATGCAGACATGCCAAAAACAAAAACACTGGCACGCAGTATCCGGTGCCAGGAGGGGGGAATAGGGAGGCTTCAGAAGCAAAAGGGTTATTATTTCCCTTTACCCCTCTATAAGCCTCCTGCTCCACCATGTGTCTCCTTGGACTTGGGTAGCTCTGTAGCTGGCACAAGTCCAAGGAGAAGAAAGGGGGAAAGTAGATTGCCAACAGAGGGGATAGGATCAGGCAAAATGCCATAATTGCTGGATCCATCTCCTACCCAGTGTCCCTGCCCCCTTTCCTCCTCCCCACTAAGTTGCACCTTTCCTTGCTCCATCCCACCTGCTCCAGCAGATGCAATAGGAACCGGCACGGGGGCAAAGTGCTGCTGCCTCTTGTGGCAGCACTCCCAAAATGGCCATTGACAAAGCGCTGTGCATTCCATTGGCAGTCATTTTACCACAGTGGAAGCCTCTTCCGCTGATGTAAACCCTTCCACCTGACAGTCCAATTCTGGATCATATCGGGCTGTCAGTCTTTAATGCAGAACCTGGGAAATCCTGCAGAATCCAGAAAATTTTAGTTCTCGCCTTAAAATTTCTGGCCCATATGGTTATGAGAAAAGAGAATGAATGCAACAGCAATTTTAAATTTGGGGGCTAATACATGTAAGATAAAAATTTCCAACCCAAAACAATTTTGTGTAGGAGATAACAGGAAACGAACATGGAAATGCCCTTATTTGACAAGTACATTATCTATCTACTATGCTGGAGCAAAGGATACCAGGAAACTGACTGATACAGCATCCCAATGCATACAAATGTAGTCAAACACAGACAATTATTGCAGTACATTTTATGTAAGCCTTGGAAAAGTTATACCTTCTTCGTAGTGGCACCTACACTATGGAATTCTGTCCTTTGGTTTAAGAACAGCTCCTTCTTTCAGCAGGGTCAGGAAATGTGCCCTTTCCAGCAAGCCTTCTGATTTCACCCTCTCCTCCCTCCCAAGTCTCAGTCAAGAGACACAGGAATAAAATGTTATAGATTACGGAAGAGGTTGCCGTATAGATACCAGGATAAAGCATCACTGTTCATAAGCTAATACAAAAGGGTCTAATTTGCATGATTTATAACCACTGCATAATTTGAATATTCCAAATGCAGATTAGTAGCTGGGAGTGGTGAGTGAGACACTACAACTCTATACCTTCATAGCTGACCACTCCCTACGCACATGTGTGTATAGAGTATGTCTAGAGAGAGGCATCTGCTTCAGTGCAAGGTAAAGTTAGAGGTCCTGGAAAGAATAAGTGGATCGAATCTGCTATTTGATTCCGCTACAACAAACAGGTAGGTGGCTTGCGCTAATCCCAACAAGCAGAATTTCAGGTCACTTTACCATTCTTTTTATCTAAATAGGCTGAATTACTCTACTGCAGGATAAATAGTCCCTGGCAGAGGGACTGTTGCTAACTTCACAATTAGCAATGCTGGCCCATTCATGAGGCAGGGTGGATACTTCAAGCAGTAGGTCAGGAACAGCAGGAATGAACTGCTGAGGTGCCCACTCACCACCACTCCCAGCCTGCTGCAGCTCCATTCTGCCTGTGCCACAGGGCAGGAATACGAGGGAGAATTGCTTACCTCTTCCTCCACCTCTTCAAAGCATGTGCCTGGATCCTCCGCAAAGCAAGAGCCTCCCCATCTGGCCAGTTTTGAAGAAGAGAGACACACAGAAGAGGAGGAGGTGGCAGTGGTAGGGGAAGCAGACATGCGCTACTGCACATATAATTAAAGGAGGGGTGGTAAGTGGGCCCTGCTTTGAGTGGGCCCAAAACTTTGATTTCAGGCAGGCCTGTCCATTGGGATAATTAAAAGAAGAGGTTCAGTGTGACAGGATGACTAAAATCTAAATGGTTTTGTGTCATCAGTTGTGAAATTATCTTCAAAAACTTTCTGCTCAGATCCACATCATAGCATCCTTGGCACTTGTTGGGAACTTTTGCATATAGACAGCTAACAGCCCAAGAGGAAACAGATACTTCTGTCCCTTCAGTTGACGTTTCCTCCAAGTCTAAGCAAAAGATAAATGGTTATTGAGGCTTTCAACTGATTACCTCCTCCAATCAAATAACTGCACTCACTCTTCCTGAATGGAATTCACTTTTATAAAGGGAATCCAGGGAGTCTTGTTACCTGATGTCACAAATGCAGGGTTCTAGACTTAAGAACCTCCAGTTCACATCACAGTGAACACAGAAAAGAAGGAAGATGGCAACATTGACAGTGCAATCCTATGTCTGTCTACTCAGAAGTAAGCCCCCATTGTGTTTAGTGGAATTTACTTCCAGGAAAGTGCATATAGGATTGTAGGCTTAAATACTTAAGACCCAATCCTATGCAACTTTCCGATGCACCTGCAGCTGCAATGCAGCCCCAAGGTAAGTCAACAAATGTTCCCTTACCCTGAGGAGGCCTCCATGACTTTCCCTTACCACAGAATGCAGCGCGTGCGCACACACACCCCATTGGTACGGCTACATCAGGTCTGGAAAATTGGATAGGATTTGGCTCTTAGTCATCTTAAACCACAGCCAAAGACAGAGTTTCTTATTTCGAATAGCTTTTCTGAAATACCAGATGTCTATAGAAAACACTTCCAAGATTTATATCTTCATACCTGGATGAAAATGTTCAGAAGCAACTATTGATCTGAACCTATGACTGTAGTTACCCAATTGGAAATAGTAGTGACTGCTATACATTTAGGAAGTACAATAAATCAAAGAAACAGATAAGGTAGGACAAGACTAATGTGTCAGGAAGAAAACTCATGACTTCTTTCTTTGGCATAGAGGTTGCCATTGATAGAAGAAACTTATCTGGCCTAAATACGAAGGGGGAAAAAACCACAAGAAAATTAAGATGGTGGCTGCTACAAAGCCACCTCCCCAATTGGAGATGAAAATAGTTGTGATATGCAAAACATCTGCATTTCCCTGTCCCCTGTCCCTGTCATCTTCTGCTCACATGTGGTGGACCCTCCTGGTCACAAGGGTAGTAACTCTTCCTCTCTCTCTTTTTCTAATAAATAACTGAATTAAAAGAAAAAATAGCACTTTTAGAATGGCTGCAATTCAACTGTTGGAAAATGACTTAATATGAATTTAGGTTTTTATTATTTATTTCTGTACCACTTTGGAGCATTGCACATATCATAGTTAACTCTGAGTTCACTCTGACTGAAACAACAACTTCACCCTTACCAGCTATATACTTTGAAATAATCATAGGACAACCTAACAGGAGGAGTTGTATGTGGGAAATTCTGCTAGTCAAAGGATTGGATAAGGTGACATCTATTTTATGTATGTGTATCTCATATTTGAAAATAACATGCTCACAAGGTGGCAAACAAAAGCACCAATACAACTAATACAATAAAAGCTTCAAACCATGTGAACATATTATACCATAATAAAAGGACAGCTGTTATATTTTGAATTAGTGCAGGATAAAATAATCCAAGAAATGCTTTATGCCAGCGGTCCTCAAAGTACTACCTGGACATTGAGGACTCTGTAAGTGCTGGCGGGGGGTGGGAGGACCCGAGGGCACTGCAGTCATCGCGATGCTGTGGGCATTTAGTGGCATGTGTCCTACTGGGGGGGGGGGTTAGGGGGTTCCAAAAGGGTTGGGGAGGCCCGCTGCCACCTCTGCAGGCTTACTGGATGCTTAAAATAGCTCCGTGACCAGATCGGAGCTTCCTTCCTAGTTTCACATGTAACTAGGAAGTAAGCTCCCATCAGGCCACGGAGCTATTTTATGCATCGGGGAGGCCTGCAGAAGTAGCACTGGGCCTCCCTAACCCTTTTGGACACTTCCTCGACCCGCCTTGGTAGGGTACATGCCACTAAATGCCCGAGGCACTGCAACTGCTGCAGCAACGCTGGGCAGTAATTTTTTTTGGGGGGGGGAGTCACAAAAAAGGGAAAATGGCCCTTTTTTGCTCTCTATGGTGGGTCGCAACCCACTATTTGAAGAGCACTACTTTACACAATAAAAACATCTTATTTTTAAAAACAGATAAAGGTTGGGGGGGGGGTAGATGGATTTTCTCAGGTACTGTATAGAGTTTCACAATGACCGTCTCTGGTACCCACCCACTGAATACAATTTGATGGTGGAAGTGGGCATGTGATGCAGTAGTTGAATATTGAATAAGCTCATGTGGGTGAAGCAGCCTTGAGAAAAAATGGCCAGGGATGTGGTCAGGGCTTTAGAAGATCAACACCACCATTCCCTATGACAATGACAATGTCACCAAGCACTCTGGAGCCGTCCCCCCCACAGCCACGATAGGGTTCTGTGCATTTGTGGGTGAAGTGCACGGAGGGAATACTGGTCAACACAATATCTACAGGAAACTAATTGGGAGCTAATGCAACTGGTACAAAGACTGGTAAGAATTGTACTGTCTGGCTCACATCAGCCAATATTCTGGCAATTGCTGAGCTGAGGAGCAGCCCCACATAGACCGCAAGGAGTTTCTTTGAAGCTCTACAATTCCATGCAGGTGTTAAATTTTGCCTGTTCAACAAAGCCTATATTCAAGTCCACTCTGAACACTGTAAAAGTCCACGACAGTTTGAAAACAGTCTTAACCATAGGTATAAACCTTACTTAGACAATGCTGGCACATTTATCCATATGGTTGAATTTGGGTGAGCTGGACTCTCTCTGGTTGACCTAATAGGGACCAGTGCAAGCCACGCAAATCCCACCCCGCAAAACCAGTGGGTTTTTTCCCCACAGGATACTTCCTGTACTCACGCTGCACACCAAGGACCTCTGCCATAAGTAGTGGAATCTGCCATCAGTTGTGGCTCAGGAGACAAAAACAGACAGCTGAATTAGGGTCCAGCCCTGAATCCAGGAGGGGACAGCGGCCCCTGAAGTTAAGTGGCAGGCAGCCAATTGGTTTCTGTTTATCAAAATTGCACTACAAGACCAAATTAGGGGAAAAAAACTCCTCAAGAGAGGTGAAAGTAACTGAATGTGTTTGACTGAGCTTTCAGTTTTAAAATGGGCAAAATGTTGGTATTTGACATTGTGCCAGTCATTAAGATCAACAGTCAAAACAAAGCGTTTTGGCATTCCTCACTATTCATGTTGTGTACACTGAGTGTAATGCAGTGCTAAAAAAAGCTTGGCAGGGGAGAGCTCTGCCTACCAACCATTATCCTGGTGCTAACTTTCCAACTCCTGGCACAGCATAGCCTGGAGAAAGTTAAGCTCTGGAGCAACTTCCCTGCTGCCATCCTAACCTCTCACCCTCAGTTACTGGAGGAAATCTATCTTCTTTCCTAGTCCAGCAGATGCTATTGCTCCTTCTCCAAACCAGAGACTCCAGCCTTCCTTTCTCTACCTAGTAGTGTTATTGTTATAGCTTTAATCCCTTACAGTCCTCGTAAATTAAAAGATTTCAGCTGGTTTCAGAAGTTACCTGACAGGAGAAAGAGCTTTGCTTTCTTTCTGTAGGTTGGAAGACAATCACAGCCGCCCTGGCAAACAAGTGGGAAAAGT
Source organism: Lerista edwardsae (assembly GCA_029204185.1). Lineage (NCBI taxonomy): Eukaryota > Metazoa > Chordata > Lepidosauria > Squamata > Scincidae > Lerista > Lerista edwardsae. The sequence goes on along the minus strand of JAJKFI010000052.1, from coordinate 3,329,286 downwards.
GAAGATGTGGTTTTTACTTCCCTCCTAGTCCACTTGAGCCCTGCTCCTGCACAGAGTTTATATGGAAGTTCAAATGCACAGTACAGTATTTTGCCACCCAGTCTAGACTTTGGTCCAGGAGCTTTGCTCTACACATTCTTCTTTCTCACCAATACTGTATGCTCTCCCACCCACACCCCCATGCCTGGAGAAAACCTCCTGGTCAATCTCATCCACACCATTCCACGGTTAGATAAACTTCCTTTCAAAGAGAGTCTGCTTAATCCTGTATCTCCCCTCATTCAGATCCTCCTCCAGCTGGACGGCTTGGGAAGGAGGAAGGGAAAGAGGCGGCTGAATTATGAGCTACTCCTGACTCATGTCTACAACTTTCACAAGTTCTTTTGCAACACAAAAGGTGGGGAGAGAGACAGAATGTCAGGCTCTGTTAACTCTGAGAAAGCCAGCAGGACCGACAGAGGGGAGACTGGGAAAGGGTGGAGAGAGGCAGTGAGGGAAGGGGGGAGGGAAAGGCGACTGGAAAACAAAGTGTAAGAGAGAAAACAGACCAGGAATGAGTGAGGGTGAAAGGGAAGATAAACAGGCAATGACAGAATGAGACTAGGTTAGAAAGACACAGCTACAACACACACACACACACACCCCAAGATTACTAAGAAAATAAACAGTAGGCAGAAAAAAACAGAAGGACGGACACACATTCACACACATGCGCGCACACACACACAAATAATGAAGGGAGACACTCACAGATTACAGGAATCTGACTTCACCCATTGCTGCCTTTGTTCTTTCAAGATATTTTCCATCCAGTGACTGCATTTCCTTCCTGAAACGCTATTGGAAAAAAGCTGACTGTTGGCTCAAAAAGAAGCCCTGATGAATTATTGCTGTTAATATCAGCAGTGGTTTTGCCTTCTTCACTTTCAGTTAAACTCATTAATGGAGATGGTGGCATGTCTGCCTACCTCCACAGAAGGGCTACTCCTTTAAGGCAGGTGTGATGGAGGCCTGAGGGAAAGAAGAGGAGGTGGTTGTGGTGTGGAAGAGAAGGAAAAATGTTTCAGGGTAGGGTCTGGATTCCATCATGTCCCGCAAACTCCCTGAAGAGATGGCATTTTTATGATGCATTTTCAAGGCTGGAAAAGACCCATTAGGACATAAAGACAGTCCCCTGCCAATACAGGATTTTCCCCTATGGCCATCTGCCCTGTCTAAATTTAAAGCAGTTCAAGTAATGGGCTTCCTCAGCCACTCTTCCAATATATGAGGTGCTTGGGCCTAATCCAAAGCTTGCTGAACTCTCACACAAGAGCCAGTGGAAAACTCCCCAAAGGGCTTCATTTCAAGCTTCTTGGAATAAAGCAAAGTCACCTCACACATTGCCGGGAAACTGAAATCAGTCCTGATGAGAACAAGCAAAGCTAGGCGGTTTTATGGAATGATAGTTTGGATACTCATGAGTAGGTTCAGCCTTACTTTTTCCTGTTCAGGTCTGGAAATTGGGGGAAACTTTCAAAGATAGTAGCCTCTTATTATTTTGAAATTATCAGAGGTATCAAATCTGATACAGGGAAGTGGAAATCTCCCAGAGGCACTGGCCATACTCTAATCAGGTTATTCTAGTGGTTCCCAAACCTTTTAGCACTGGGATCCTCTTTTTTAAATGACACTCTATTGGGACACACCTAGTTATACAAGACAAATAATAATTTCACTTCACCAGCCACTCAAGCCTCTGTTTGTATCCTTTTTACTGTACTATAGTGGGAGGGGCTACCTTCTGAAGCGATTGCTGAGCTCAACGTTCATCAGATCGAAACCGCTCTGGCGGCCTTGCATTCCCCTTTGCAGTGGTCTGAGGCACGGTCACCTACTCATGAGTAAACACTAGTGTGGCTCAGTTTTCATAGGGCTCATAACAATTTTTTGTCAGCCATCAATTTTGAAACGCACCAAAAATCAGGCCATGACCTGCTAGTGGGTCCCGAACCCACAGTTTTGGAACCAATGGGCTATTCTGAAGACATCAACCACCTTTCAGACATGAATTAACTGGTGCTGGAGAGAACTAGCAGCATGCTGGCCACTGGGAAACAAGACTGAGGAACCTTTGCTGTCTTGAAAACCCCTCTATCCAAGCTTGAGTTCTGTAGGCTTAGTGTTAGCCAGCCAAGTGAGAAATAAATGGGACTGATCTGGTGGAGGGAGAAAACAGCCCATACGCTTGAAATCAGGCTGCAGGTATGTGGTTCCAAACAAAACAGGGGAAATGAGGGAAAAAACAACAAGCAATATAATCCCCTTGTTTTATTCCAGACATATTTCAACAGGCAGCAAAGTGAGAACAAACACTGCCGAGAGCATCCCATGGATTTTGCTCTCTGGGGTGTCCGGGTGAGCAGAAGGCTGCCTTCCCCATGGTCCACACCCTCATCCACTGGGTTTCCATCATTTCCAGCAGACTTTGGAGGCAGTTCAGACTGGCATAGGCGGGGCCTTCAGCTCCAGGAGAGCACATGCTAATTACTTTCCTTTGTTAATTAAACCCACGTGGCTCTAATAAGGTAACCTGCTGTTCTCTGATAAATTTAATTAGCCTGAAGGGAGAGCCCTTCCACACAGCTATTTAAATTGTCACTTTCCATTCACTTGGGCGCCCCCCCTTTTATTTTTTGATCCTTCTTTAGACCTGAATTTATGCTCATTTCGCAACCCCTTTCATGTCCCAAACCTGCTGCCCTGACTACCACGTACATATGCAATGACCTCCATCTTGGCAGCATCTCCAAGGATATTCAAAAACTGAAAGCAAGACACTTTTATAGTTTTCAGCTTAAGAGCAGACTTTGTGCCGAGGGTACAACTGACTCATGGCAGTACCAGTCATTCGGAGGAACGCAGAGCTGCCACCTCCTCTGGGCTTTTTCACACCCTTCTTTGTAACATCTAGTTTAACACAATGTGTGATGCAATGTCACCGTGCTGCGCCTCACCCAATCTTTCCCTCGCATAAATTGGCAGTCACTGTTGGCAGAGGGGCAGAGCACAGTATGATGACATCACATCACACACTGTGTTAAACTAGACGTTACAAGTAAGATTATGAAAGAGGTATTGAGCAGCATCAACAGCAACATCTAGCTCCATCCTTGCACATACTACAGTGGACAGGAGTGCAGACAACATCCTTCTGTCCTTTGCAAAAAACCAACAACGTTTCCAGCATTAGTGATAATAGTACCAATTGTGCCCCAGCATACAGCACAATAACTCCTGCCCCCATTTGAACCTAAAATTAGAGAGGGCTCAATTTTTTAAGTCCTATTTACTTAAGGGTGAAATCCTAACCAATTTTCCATCCCCAGGGTAAGGGCAATGCCGCTCTGAGGTAAGGGAACCATCATTCCCTTACCTTGAGGAGGCCACCATGACTGCCCCCCACCTGCAGGATGTAGCACATGCCCCATTGGCACAGCTATTTCTGTGCTGGAAAGTTGGTTAGGATTTGGGCCTAAAAGGTACCATGGTGAAACACATTCTTAAGTTTTACTTCTCAGCTCAAGCTTTGTGCATGACTTTAGTAGCAGTTTGGGGGGAGGGGAAGAGGTAGCTTGAGGGTCTCCAGTAGGAAGAAAAAGTCTTGGGATGTTCAAAATGGTTCCATTTCCTAACAAGTAGTTTCTTTTCAGTCAAAGACATTTTAATCAATTTGCAAAATATTTTTAGCTTGTATTTTTCTAAAAATGTCTGAGTCAGGTCAGTAATTCAATCTCATTTACACATTTTAAGATACCCTAAACCCAAAGGCAACAAATCAGCAGCAGCCAATTTATAATGTACTAACATAGTATCTCCTACTACTTTATCTTGCTGGATCTTTATCCTACCTGAGTTCAGTTTGTAAGTGGAGATCCCAATACCTTTCCCCCACCACTCTGGGTGGAGAAATAGTCCCTCTATAAGTGGGTGAATAGGAAGAACAGTGTTTCCGTCCTTTCGTGGTCATCCAGCACCTGTAAGTACAACACCCCAGATGTCTGCCCTCAAGTCTGCCAGCCCACTTTACTATTGAAATGCTCAACAGCCTGGGCAGGAAAAATAAAACAGAATTACTTACCCTCACTTGTTTTTCAGGTGGGTATTCTGTGCAATCCCACATACAAGACTGTGCATGTGCAGAACATAGGCAAGAGTTTCTAGAAAGCTTTTGAAGATTACTACTGCTGGCTTCTCCTTCCTTGCCTAGGCACAAGAGTATTGTCTGCACAGAATGAGGAGGCAAAGCCATTTCTTTCCCCACTCAGTTCTTTTCTGATTGACTCTGCAGAGTGCAGCAGTAGCAATGGACCTCTCCTCAATTAAAAGAGCACTACAGAGAAAAAAAATCTTCTCGAGTCATCTCATTCCCGTTGAAAGTAGGGCATGCTTCAAGAAGTGTTATGTCTGTTCCAACAAAATTCCTGAAGCTTCACAATATCTGCCTTATGTGCTTGGCTTATTAACCAGTTGTATAATTATGCAAACTTAAATTTTGAGAGTTTAAACAGCAGTGTCTTCAGCCCATGATGTGAAATGTGATGTGAAAATGTGCTCTTGCCATCAAATATATAATGTGTCCTTCCTCAGCTTGCCCTTCAGAGGCCTTTTCAACTTTGGGTTCAAGGTCCCCTCTCGACTATCCTCCTGCATTGCTGCTGGAGTACACCACACTCTTTGGCTGATTTGATCCTTGCAGCTTCATCTTTGTGTCCATCAACTCCAGTTTCCAAAAGACTCACTATGCACATCTATTCAGAAGTAAATCTAACTGAATTCAATGGGATTTACTCTCAGGAAAGTGTAGATAGTATTGCAGCCTCTGAGTCTACATTCTCCCCTGCTTCAAAGCACTCCAGGGTCTTGCAGACTGCAATATTCTTGGTTTGTAACTTGCCTGCTTCCGAGTCCATGGCCTTGAGGGGCTCAAACTATATTCAGAGTCACTTATCGGCCAAACCATTATTACCACATCTTAGCTTGTCAAAGCCCTCTTACAATTCTAAGGCGGCAATACTATACATACATACCTGGGAGTAAGCACCATTGACAATAGTGAAACTTACTTCTGAGTAGATATGCTTAAGATTGGGCTGTCAGTCTCTGCTGGTTCCAAAAGATGAGGATCATTGCTCCATATTGTGTTTGGACAGTCAGCACCATTCTAAAGAGGGAATTGCTACAGGCCCTGTCCAACCACCACTTCCCACATGGTGACAAATAAGTCTCCTTCAAAGAAGCAAGGAGCTGTTCTTCTTGAGACACTGCTGAGGAACCAAGACTTGAATGGTCCCAGCTATATGGAGTAAATGTCCTGTCACTTCACCTTACCCATTCAGGGGTTGCAAGCCAACACTCTGATGCACTCCTTTAGCGATCTGACCACCTCCTCTACGAGTGATCACAGCCATCTAATTGCCAAATTAAATATATTTTTCAGTTGTGGGAGCTCCTAGAAATAAACTTGTTCACCATAGCACAGAATTCCCTGTATTATCTTTTTGTGTTGCAGCTCAACAGAACAAGGATTCTTTGGCAGATATGTTCATTCTTCTACAAACCTTTCTAATGTGCTATGCTCCGACCCAATTCCTCTTCTTCCAAGGGTTCTCACAATAGTAGTAGTTGATCAAGCCACATTCCACATACATTCTCAAACTGCTATATTGTCCCCTTTCCCAACTATGGTTGGGACATAAACTAATTTATGGTAGAAGACTGCAGAGCTGTTTCTCAGCATTCCAAACTGACTCACTCAAGAAAAGGATCAGATCCTGGACCTCAATCACCAGTCATTCCATCTGTGAGACACGATGTTATTGCCCCCTTACTAGGGCACAGAAGTTGGTTGAATAGTGTGTCTATAAAAAAGTGCTGCAGCTGACCAATCTGTCATGAATCTCATCTCAAAAGAAAGGCCGTATGTTTACTGGTTGTATAAATCATCCTAGTTTCGGTCCTTAAGGGACCAAACTCTACTCTTATGTCACATACTATGCCTCCCGAAATGAGGTAACTGATAGACATTTATTCTCTAGCAAGTTCCTCTATTCCTTATAACACCAATACAATTGTCAAAACCATTTGAAAATTGCCATTGGTTCTGTCTGCCCCAGAGTACCATGACAACCATATCTTCTGGCATCTTTCTCTTTAAAAATGCTTGTCTGTAGCTTCTAAATCCAAAAAATGCAGTTGGTAAAACTTTCTATGTCTCCATGCATCAACCACCCAATCCATAATTTTGGGTTAAAAATGTACAATAGTACATCAATAAAGAGAACCTACTGGACTGCAAGGATACCACTGGACAGGTGTCTTACCCAAGCTTTGGCTAGATGGCTATCAGACAAAAGGAAATCCAAGGCTACAAGCAAAGAGTGTGAATCCCAATTCAAGCAGCAATTGATGTTTCTTCCTTTCCATTATACTAACAGCACAATCCTAATGTGCACTGGAACAGGCTGGCCAGCGGCCTGTGCTGTATCCAGGACAGGTTGAGAGGCTGCTGGAGTCTCCATGGGGCAAAGGGACATTTGTCCCCTTACCCCACGGTAAGCGCAAGCCACCACTATTGGGTTGCTCCGACTCGCACTTGCTATTTAGCAGGTACAAGTCTGAGTGGGCTGCAGCAGCCCAAATTGGGGCTGCAGTGGACAGATTCGGGACTGTGCAGCCTGGTGACAGGGGGTTGGATGCTGCTCCCCCTGCCCCAGGCCACCCTCCCTCCAGCGTTCTCCCCACCCAGAAAAGCCCCCGCACTGGCCAAAGCCAGCATACAGACGGCTGACCCAGGCGTCTCCTTGGTGCAACTGGGCTGACACAGCTGCCTGCGTTGGCCCTGTTCCACTTGCGCTGACGCAGATGTGCTTTATGGCACATTTGCAACAGCACAGGGCCGATGTAAGCAGCTTGTGTCAGCCTAAGGGCGTGCTTGGATTGAGTCCCAAGTCTCATTGAGTTAAATCATTTCAGTAATGTTCTGTAGAAGTACTCAACAAGTGCAGTGATCTAGAAATTGGTACACCACTTGCTGTGCATTAAAGACTATCTTAGATTTTTCTTTTCTGCTGAATAGAATCTGCTGTAAATATTGCCCTGTTAAAAAAAACCACAAAGAAGGGATTTTAGGAGCATAAACTCCACCAATCATTGACAAGATGGGCTAGTGCTAACTTGGATAATGCAATATAATTCTTAGCTTTGTCACAGGCTTTGGCATATTGGACAAAACCTGCACAGCATCCCTGTTCTTCTTCTGCGAACCAGCATTCTTCTTCTTAATACCACTGCAAGAATAGATATATTCAACACACCATAATTGCTATTGCATCCAAGTGGTTGATTCAATTCAAAGGATCAGAGGTACTTTTGGATCCATGTACAGGATGCTCAGTTTTTCAGAGGCATTCTTTGCAGAAAAGCACTACTTATTGAAGTCTAGAAAGAAGCACCCAAGTTTTTGCTGGACCTCACCTGGACAGCTGGCTGTTTATTTTCATTGCTGCTAGGAGAGGTCAGCCCTGTTGCTTGCTGCAGAAGAAACTGTCGTGCCACCTGGAGAGCCTGGAGCGAAGACAGAGGGAAAGGGATGAAGAGATAAAAAAAATTAGCATCTCTTTTTCAGACTCCTCCCAATGCAACTTGCTGACAAAGTTATATGCCATCAACTTTGTAAAATTGCTGTTTAGTCAGGTGTTACCGATAGCAGCTCAAATGAGGCTTGTCAAAGTAGTCCATATTAAATCATGCAAGACTGAAATGGACCTCTGAAACCATGCATTTTTGTTAGCATTCCTCTGCCACTTGAGAAAGAAGAGGAAAGGATTGATCTACAATGCAGGAGAGTCCCAGGACACAGTGAATGGTCTGGGAATTCCAAATATTGCAACCCAATGATGCTAAGCAGGCATGGACAAGATCAGTAATCTGCATGGAAGACCAACCCATGTAAGAGCAGAATAATAATTACAAAAATAAACAGTGGAAGGACCCTAGCAACCTGAACTAGCTTTTCTGCTCCGACTGGTGTTTCCTCTTTGTATCCATTTCAAGATCATATAGTGTCAGGTAACAAACTTTCTCATGGGTAGAGATGCAAGGAAAAAGGCAATGCCTTCAATACAAGACTATATTACACTGATCCAGAAAATGAAGCCACTGATCAATTCAATTGGGCAGGCCAATCCTATAGAAGGAGAACGTGGAGCTGCAACTGCTTTCTGACACCCTGCGAATAAGCAGTGTCGAAGGGAAGGCCTGCACCATCCCATAGCTGCCACATACTGAGCCTGCCAGCATTACAAGGGGCTACTCAGTTCTGCACCAGCTAAATACCTGGTGTAGACCCAGGTAGCTCCATTGAGCAGGCCGGGGTGCTACACGGGGTAAAGGAGCAAATGTTCTCTTACCCTGAGGAGGCCTTCCACCTGCTGCAATCCCGTGCTGGATACAACATGGGCCCACCCACTCCACTGCGCCATCATTGATAGGATTGGGTTGTGAACCTTCCTTCAAATTATGTCCGCAACAAACATCAGCAGAGTTACAATCTGCCTCTGAATATAACATGTAACCCAAACCCCATCACAGATAGAGCATCCTGATATTCTGCAATCACAGCAATTAAAACCAGACTGAAGCAGTTGCAGAATTCAGAAGGAAATTGTATCAATGTACGGTTGAGTTGAATATTATGTTCTTCACACAAATGCGTATTAGAACATCTGGGCTTAATATATCTCACAGGTTAACATTTTGTGTTCATAGACATGAGCTCAGCATGAAAGGAGCTATTAAACTAACAAACTCTCATCAGAATTAAGGGGAGCAATTTTGGCCATCTATCATAGTTCAGCAATGAAATTGTGAGTCCCCAGTCTTCAAGTTGCTTCATTTTAAAATGAAGATGCATCCATTTCAAATGTTCAGCAAGACTGAAAGAACATCTACACACCTGGTCATCTCTGACAAATAAGATTATCTCCTGGGGACCACTAGTATAGAGCAGCAGCCGACAAGCCATGGTGACCCAGCACTTTCTGTTCCATGCTGCAGCCGCCATTTTTATTGCCCAATTGTCCCACAGCCTCACTTCAGGCAGCTGCTTCTGATGCTTGTTGCCCCAGATGCCTCAGTCCAGAGGGGGGACTGCAGCTGCCCAGCACGAAGCTATGGGACAATCAGGCAATAAGAGTCTGGTACCGAAAGTGCCACGCTGCACCTGGAAGGTTTTTCCTGAAGTTTGGAGAACACTGGTATAGAGGCTTTGTACAGGAATAATTCTTTCTATGATAGCATAAAAATTGGCAGAGATGTTCTTCTAGACACGAATATCTTCGGATGTGGAACTATCTGATCAGTTCTACTTATTTTCAAAATGACTGCCAAACTAACAAAGATGATAGGAACCAGTTCACCAGAATTGCTTGCTTTGCAATTCAAACATAAAACTTGTTGGAAAGATGCCTGCCAACATCATCAGTACATCAACATAAACCAGTATGTAGTAGCCTATTTTTTGTGCAATCATTGTTTACTTATTACATTTACATCCCATCTTTCATCTCAGTTGATCCCAAGCTGGTTAATAGAGCACAATTAAATGCAAGAAAACCATCTAAATTTTATTGAACAGTGTCGTCCTGCTCATGCTGAAAGGTTCTCTTGCAATTATGAAGTAGGAGCTCAACACAGGAGGCCATTGCTTTTGGAAGAGTCATCCAAAGAAGACTGCCAGCTGCCACTGCATTGTGCCAGCCACAGTCACTTGGGTAAGGTCATAGACATGTGGCTAATACCTGTATTTTCCACCACTGACATTCATATTGTGATAATGTGGTCAGGCATATTACCACCAAATTTCAAGTTTGGTTCACAAAAGGAGCAATTCTGGTAAAAACTGGCACATATCTCCACTACAAGCAGGGAAAACCCAATTGTCAAGCCTCACCTAACTAAGAGTGCAATCCCAACTGTACTCTTGACTAGTGCAAGTTCCTTGCACCGGCCTCTGGGTGTTGCAAATTTGCTATAAGACTGAGTTGGCGCAAGGATATGTGCCAACCCATGGAGGCTGAATGTGGCCTCCACACCACCATAGATGGGTAAGTATGTACTGGCTGAGTTTGGCTAGTGTAGGGGTTTGGGAGGGCAGGGGGAAGGTGGGAGAGGGCAGGGGGAATGTGGAACAGGATGGGGTGAAAGGCAAGGACAGGCGGGCCCTTGGGTAGACTAGCCCGGGGAGTGGATTGTAGCCAGGATGGGTTGTAGCCACTTAGGCTGGATCCTAACCCCCGCCCTAGGCAGCCCGGCATAGCTGCAGGCTGCTCGGATTAGCACAGCCAATTTTGGCAGAACAGATTCAAGGAGCACCTTTCAGGCAGCTGATGCGTTACCTAGGGTAAGTGGAATAGATTCCCCTTGCCCCAGGTTGTGCCGCAGCCAGTCCCAACTCCACACTTGATATTGCACAAGCTAGTCGGCTTGCCTATTCCAGCACAGGGTTAGGATTGGGCTGTAACCCTAACCCCTGCTAACAGAGCAAGAGACTTTTTCTAGAGGTGTTCCTCTTATATTTAGCAGGGGGAGAGTAATTGTCCCTCTTCACCCCTGCGCAGTGTCTTTTTTAGTGACTGTTGCTGGTGGCGCTCTGCATTTTTTTAGATTGTGAGCCCTTTTGAGACAGGGAGCCATTTAACTATTATTTGCCTGTAAACTGTTTTGTGAACTTTGTGTTAAAAAGCGGTATATACTGTAAATACTGTTGATTGATTGATTGATTGATTGATTGATTGATTGATTGATTGATTGATTGATTGATTGATTGATTGAT
>JAJKFI010000052.1:3238291-3318403 GCA_029204185.1 Lerista edwardsae | reverse complement strand
GATTGATTGATTGATTGATTGATTGATTGATTGATTGATTGATTGATCAGTTCTGGTCGCCGCATCTCAAAAAGGACATAGTAGAGCTGGAAAAGGTGCAGAAGAGAGAGACAAAAATGATTACGGGGCTGGGGCACCTCCCTTATGAAGAAAGACTGCAGCGTTTGGGGCTCTTCAGCCTAGAAAAGAGGCGCCTGAGGGGGGACATGATTGAGACATACAAAATTATGCATGGAAGGGATAGAGTCGATAATGGGATGTTCTTTTCCCTCTCTCAAAACACCAGAACCAGGGGACATCCGCTAAAACTGAGGGTTGGGAGAGTTAAAACAGATAAAAGGAAGTACTTTTTTTACTCAGCGGGTAGTTAATCTGTGGAACTCTTTGCCACAGGAGGTGGTGATGGCATCTGGTCTTGATGCCTTTAAGAGGGGATTGGACGGATTCCTGGAGGAAAGGTCCATCGTGGGCTATAGGCAATGATGGATTGTGCAACCTCCTTACAAAGGTGGTGGGCTACTGGTACCAGGTGCAAGGGAGTGGCAACAGGATGCAAGCATCTTGTTGTCTCATGCCTCCCTGGGGCATCTGGTGGGCCGCTGTGTGATACAGGAAGCTGGACTAGATGGGCCTTTGGAACATTCTTATGTTCTTATGTTCTTATGTTGATTGATTGATTGATGGGAGATCAGGCAGGCTAGTAAGCTTTGTGGAGTCACGTTCAAAGCTGATATTCATAGTATATCCTTTTTCAGGATTATTATTCTGTTCTGTAAAAAGAACGTGGCAGCACCCAACAGTAAAATTCACATTAGGCATCCAGTAACTAGCATGCATACTGCCTTTGTGTAGGGTTGGACAGAAGGTTCACTTAGTCCCTTTAAACTCTTCCTCTAAATAAACAGAAATTAAATTTTCACACTCTCAACATTTCAAGTGGCAAAGAAACATCAACCTAACATGAATACAATTACACACTCTGAACTCTTAGCAGGTCTCTCGACATCAGCAACATTAGCGCTACCCTCAAGAAGGGAAAAAAAAACGTAGAGAAAAGTGTGTATGAAGGCATGGAACTTGTAAAAGAGCACGAGCATGAAAAAGTGCACTCTAGTGTGTCAGATCAGAGAGGCTGTACCTCAGAGGGGGAAAAATTTAGGTGCTTCCACAGAGGAGAGGGGTTTCATTCAGAAGCCAAGAGCAGGCTGCAAGCAGAGAATAACCTCTAACACAAACAATCCTGTGGTACCAAAAGCGGCTGCTCCCAAAGCCCAGCTTCCTCATACATTCCTTATTTTTGCTTTGAGAAGAATTTCCATTTTTTTTGGTACATTTCTGAACAACAAAGTCATTGTAGCCCTGCCTGCAAGACAGGTTTTTATTACAGCACAGAGACAGGAGGGGGAGCACAGGGGTAGAGGTCGGCGGGTCATAGCCCAGCTTGGCGGTGCTGCAAACAGCATGTGGGTTCCACTGAGCTGTCAACACCGCCGCCGTAAATCAAGGCTCTGGCTTCCAAAGCGCGGCTGTGCTCTCCCCAGTCGGCAGAGGCACTTGCAGGGTGTGCCCCAGAGAAAGAGTCGCTTGTTAATTTTCCACATTTCCAGCTATAAAGAACAAAGTTACTTTCCGTCAGGCATTTAAACCTTACATACTGTACCGTACTCTCTCTGTTTAGAGGAGCAGCTGATTTTCAACACATGGATCAGATTAGCGCGTGTGCACTTAGCAGTACACAGCATAACTACATACATCATTACATGTACAAGCAAGACAGAGATTGCATTGTTGTCGCTATGAATAAGACAAATGCATAACTTTGAAAAGCATGCAGAATGCTTTTTATACAGCTAGTACAGAACATAATTTTTATATACATGTGCATAATGGAGAATTGCATGCCCAGAATGTAAACATACATACATAAACATGCGCAAAAGTTGCAGATTGGTCACGCTTATGGTTGTCTCCAATACAGAGACCCTGATCTGAAAGGGATAAAGGGACCCTGATCACAGAAGGGATAACACCTCTGCTTTTAACTTAAGTTCTGTGATCGTATGCAGCAGGATTACAAATGGAAATGTACTCACTACACTACATATATAAAAAGTACATGCAATTTTTAAGATGGCATTTCAGTATGATCTGTACTGCAGGTGAGATATACTGTGCATGTAAACGTTAGCATTAATTACAGATGGAAAGCATACCGTAAGCGAGTGCTCATCTTTTGGACAAACACCAAAAAAAATCTCAAAAATGCTTTAAATTAAGACAGCACACTGACGGCCAAAGCAGGCAACTTCCATTAAACACACAAAAAAGAATGCAATGTCATTTTTATTGTTATATACAGGTTTCAGAAGCAGCACACTGCCTAAGAAGCTGAAGAGTTATAGTCACATAAGAGCTTCTAAAGATTTTCCAACAGTACCATCAGATACATACAAGAAACTTTACATCCCGCATCAAGAAATCTTAACAAACCGCAAGCACCTCAAGCAACTCCAAGATCATTTTGTTAAATACAGATGGCGGGTAAGCAGCAACATTGCATCACAATGGATTGCAAATACAAGCAACACCCATGGAAAAAAAAATTCCACTGGCTCCAAATTTAAAGCGAATAAAAATTAAAGCTCCTAGGTCTACACGACAAGGCATGAAACAGGAATAGAAGGCATAAGATTAACCAATTTCTACATCTGGGCAAACAAGAGTTGATTTCTTCTGGAATGAGAGTAAAGTTTCCTTTACTTGGAATTGTCCACTAGACAGGCAGCAGGCAATAAGACAAAAGAAAACAGTCACAATGAACACGATGAAGTCCTACAGTCCTATTCAAAACGCAACAGGTTTAAAGTTTCAGTTGCACCATCTGGCTTCCAAATACCTGTAGCAACTGCTCAGCCAGCACCTTTATCTACTTCCAAAATGCATTCAGAACTGCTGCCCTTTAACAGCTTCCATTCTGCACTAACGTTTGACCACGGAACTAGTTTCCCCTAAGGAACAGTATATATTTGGTTGCCATTGAAAGGGTTGGACTTTAATTCATAATATGGTCGTACTGACCTGCCATGCGACCTGGACTGAATACATTCAGCTCTGTGGCCTCATTTGACCAAACTGTGGACTTTTATATTATCACTGGTCCCTCAAGGAAAAAAAAAACCCTGCAAACTGAAGTACTTCATACAATCTGACAAATGAAGAAACAGAGGCTCAGGGAGACGTGCAACCTTTATGAACACGGAATAAGTATCAGGCACTGAACGGGGGTCTTATTGCACCAAACTCTCGGATAGGAACCTCCAACACTTCACAAGCCTGGTTCCTAATTTTTTTTTTAATGTTGCACTTTTTACTTGATTTTAAAAAAATTGTCAAAAGTTCAAGAGGCGTCTGAGACAAACTCGGAGGGGAAAAAAGAGAGCTGTGCTCCCAGACAAGTGTCACACTGATGGGAAGGCCGGCTTGCTAGAGGAAATGGTGATGCTGCGGCCAGCTGTATGAAGTCTCCAATAGACCCCATTTTAATTGCATTAGCCACACAACGGGAGCTTTGTTCACAAGGGGACAGTAGGGACAGCCCTCTGTTTTATGGGCTTTGGGAACCCTGTAAAGTCCGTGTGAGTTTATTAAGCCGGTCGTGGCTTGTGCAAGAAGAATACGGCTCGTGACGGGTGCCGGAACATGTCAAGAGGGCACTGAGCCAGGCTGGTACGAAGGAGGCGGCATGAGGCCCACTGCTCGATTAAGGAGATGCACAGCATGGTGCACAAGAGCCAAGGGAACTGTGGACAGAATGTAAGAGACCCACCCCATACAAGCTCTCATGGGGGAATTTAATTCACTCCCTGCTGACTCTCTCACTTTGTTGTGCTCTGAAGCACGAAATTACAAGATTTACAGGGAAAAAAATGACATGGCCTTACAGTCTCACACTGGGGCCTCCCTGTGACAAGTATGCAGCTCACCCACAGGAGCTTGTACTCCTCCCTCTACAGCTCCAACAAGGCTACAATCGGGCATGAGAGAGACATGAACAGAGGGGAGAAAAAAAAGGAAGAACACTTGCTGCAGCATGGGTGGCTCCAGGTTCCTGGGGAGGGGGCGGTTTAGGGTTGAAGTTCCAAGACACAGTAGAACTTGTAAGCCATTTCCAACACAGTACCAACATTTTAGTATAATGATTCTAAATAAAACACATAACCAATACAAGATTTAAATTCTTATGGACAACAGTCTCTTTTTCAGACGCTCGGCAATAAGCTTTCAAAGTCATTGAGAAAGAAAGCTCGTTACACACACACACACACACACACACACACACACACACACACACACACACACACACACACACACACAGTTTGACACAGGCAGAAATAAATAAGCATGATTAGGAACCTTTCAGTCCAGTTTAGTAGCTATGGTGTCAATAAGAACCAGCGTTAACAGCACTGGCCTATGGTTTGGAATAGGCAAATTATCAAGTTGCTGCTCTAATACACATTACTTATATGGAGGGACTCCATTGTTTTTTTTTCTTTTCTTAATACTATACAGATAGCAGCAACACCCTGCCATGCAGAGGTGCTTAATGCGGGATAGACTGCACTGTCTTTGAAGTGCTGTTCCAGAAGTTCGTAATGCATAGGACTGAAAGTAGTTGCCTCAATGTTTTCATAGAAAGACAGAGAATGGAAGTTAGAGACAAATAATTGATCCTGGTGATCTAAGTCCTCTTCCCACATCAAGTCCATCATACGTGGGTCCTTCCCAAGCTAGCAACTCCTTCGCTACTACTGTGAACACTTTATTATTACTATTTGCCTGTAAACCGCTTTGTGAACTTCGTGTTGAAAAGCGGTATATAAGTACCTGTTGATCGATTGATTGATTGAAAATGCAATCTTACAACCACCAAATGGGCTTCTCAAGCTCTCTGGAATGTAGTGCAAGCACTACAAATATTGATCGTTGTGACATCATTTGTGACCAGTCATACTGTACACCACTCCTGCCTCTGTGCTTGCACAATATTAAGACTTCTTTAAAAGGTTTTTAGATTAGGGAGATAACTAAGCATTTACACTGTACAAGAGCCATTCTCCTGCCATCATGCCTTTCCTTCACAATGTATTATAGTTTTAGCAAAAAAAACAAGACACACAACTTGCATAAGACAACTTGCATAAGACAACAGATCATACCAAGGTTATTCAACGTAACTGGAAAACAAGAACTGACAGGGATCAACTCCTAATCATTATTTACCAAACGTAAGAATCCAATAACAATAGAAAAAGTGTTTATATAAATGAAAACTAAAAAGCAATATAATTAGTCTACTAAAAGCAGCAACAACTACTAAATTACCCACGAACAGAAAAGAAAAGAAACCTTGTATTTTTCCACTTTTAAGTATTCAAGTCTTTGTACTATCCCCAACTCATTGGTTGCACACATCACCCATTTATACTGTATGTTAAAAGAGGAAGAGCACACAGAGGTAAGTGTAGGCACACCTTGTCAATTTCCCTTTTGAATTGGTTAAACTGGCAAAGATCTACAGCAGCAAGACATTTCTCCCATGTCTATTTGATTACAATGAAAACTGATACAATGCTATGAAGGATTTTGAAAGGTTCGTACAAAGACAGCATGGTTTGGGGCAGGATTATCCTAAAAGGCTAACATTTGGGAGAACATTGCTTAGGTAAGTCAAAACCAAAAGAACTCTACAACTCTACAAGTACCTTAGAATGCACCTGGATCACTTTCTACTAAGTGGTGAACAGTGGTTACTTCAAATACAATTGGACATGTCACAGAGGCTTTCAGGCTACAGACTGTGCTCAAGAAAACAGGATCTATTTATAGGATTTCTATACCGCTTTTCTAAAAACCCAAAGTGGTGTATATCTAGCACCATTGTTTACGTTTACCCATATTACAAAGCACGTGCTCTGTACAATGCACAATAAATAAAATGTTGGGAAGGGTTCAGAACAGTCTAGGCAGGCTATGCACAAAACACATATACAAATAAAAAAAGTAGGACAAGCTGAACAGCAAAACCTTAATCAGAACACAAAAAGATGCAAACATAACCAGTGTAAATAAATTTTTTAAAAAAGACAAGAAACATGACCATGTTTGTGTGTAGAAAAAAATAAGGTGGGCAGCAGAAAAGAAAAATGGAAACAAGAGGTTTAAGAGCCACTAAAAGAGCATTACACAATTCAACTAAGACAAAGAAACAAATATAGTATGGCCAGAATTTGCAGAAAGAGGACAATTTATCAATATTTGACAACTAAAAACAAGGCTTAGCTAGTGTTGAAATCAGAGAAGGAACACAAAAGAACAAAAAAAATACCCATAACATACGCAGAAGGAAAAAAATTCTCTTTTATCCCAACAGATTTTTAATCTGTAGATACTGGTGAAATTTATTCTGCTTAATATTGCCCTGCTTTTATTTAAATTTTAAGGGCTACTCTTACCGTAACAACTGATTTTGAGGCTTTTTAAAATTAATTTTGTTCATCAGTGGTTTTAACTAATTCTATATTGCATAGTTTTGTTGTAAGCTGCTTTGAGGATAACTTTATCAAGGAAAAGTGATATAGAAATGCCTAGAATAAACAAAATAGTAATAATATGATCAACAGACAAAATAGTGAAAAGAATGGGAAAAGTTTGAAAATAAAATAAGAAATTATCTTTGCAAAAGTGAGCTTCAGAGAAATATGAAATGGAAAATTTTAAAAGAAAGACAAAATGGGAAATTAACATAAGAGAAAAGATGAGAGATATAAAAACAACTGAGAATAACTTTCAGTAATGACATAACTAATACTATAACACTGACTACGGAAACACAAAAAGACGAAGAAGAAAAGCAAAGGATAAAAACAGAACCCTGAGGAGCAAGGGAATTGCCAGAAGACAGGTGCATGACAAAGGCTACAACCCACAAAGGGTACTTTAAACTACGGCCAGAGGGCCAGATCAGGTGTATGAGCAGTGCGGATCATGCTGCCACTCCATTTTCCATATGATCGTCTGGAAGGGATGCTCTGGGCATTTGTGTCTATGCCCAAGTGTCCCAGAAGACTGTGCACCAGGCATAGAAACAAATGCCCAGAACATCCCTTCCAGCCAATCAGCTGGAAAATGGAGCGGCAGCACGACGGAACAACCCACGCTGCTCGGGACTGGGAAGGCTTTCCCCATATACAGAGATCTGCAGTTTGAAGACTGCTACTCCAGATCATACTGGAGACCGCTGTGTTCAGACAAAGCCCTCTCTGTCACAACTAGTGATTACTTCTCTGCCAAGTCACCGTGCTTCTTCCAAGTTGCTCTGCGCACAGGGACACTCTGGTCAGTACTATCTATTGCCCAGTGTCCCAGAAGGCTGTGAAGCAGAATCTACGGGCAGAAGCGATAGCACAGGGCAACTTGGAAGAAGTGTAGTGACATGACGAAATGGTAATCGCCAAGCACGGGATGGGTGGGGTGGGGGTAGAGGTTTTCCCCAACCCTGGATCCCACAGGCCAGGGTTTGGAGAGCCATGCTCTAGCTTTTCCTATGGGCAAGCCCATCAAGAACATCTAGAGCTACTTAAGAACTGTGATTTTCAACCTTTTTTTCACCTTACGGCACACTGAGGTGCTAAAATTGTCAGGGAATACCATTAGTTTTTTGAGAGTTGAAAGGCAACTGCATTGCTGACCAGGGGCTCACATCCCCTAGCAGCCCTACTAATTTATAACCTTGCCTCAAATTCCTGTGGCACACCTGCAGACCATTTGTGTCACACTGATGTGCCATGGCACAGTGGTTGAAAATTGCTGCTCTAGAATTCACTTTTTCCAAGGGCCCTCAGTACATAAGGGCCAAATGGATTAGCAGCAGATTAGCAGCCAAATGGATCAGCAGCAGCGGATAGCAGCTCTCCCCTCCCAGCCAATTAATGTGATCCCAGGGACCCTCTGGGTTCAGCAAGGGCAGCTGCTGGCAGACACCTCTGGGTGGCCTCTCACTGCTGACAATTCAGTTAAGCAAGTGGCAGAAGGAAAGGGAAGGCACAGAGGGGAGGTCCTTTCGTGCAAAAGGTCCTTCAAACAAAAGATATATTGGCGGGCCTGGAACAACCTGGTTTGGGAGCTTGAGGAGGAAAAGAAAGAGCTATTAACAGAAACTGAGAAGTATGGTCAGAAAGAACAGGGGGAAACCAAGAGTGAACATAACCATGAAAACCGGATCATTTGAATAAGGGAATGAACAACACTACTGGAAGCAGAGGAAGGATCAAGCCGAAAAACATAATTCTGCCCCCATGTGTTAAACAGATAAATAAAACTGAATAAAATTAATTAAATAAATCGGTTTATAAAATAAATTAGTTTCAAAAAGCAGATGGGTAAGGATCAAAAAAGAGTTCAGTGCAAACAATGACAAAAGAAACAGTGAAGCAATTTAGAAATAAACTGCATGATAGACTGCTCTTCCTTGTTGACTTAAAAAAGAAACTAAATCATATTGAAAACTCAAAGGAGACTAACCAAAATGACTTTTGGTTAGTTTATATCTTTTTATAAACAAAAAGATTATAAATATCAAAGGAACTACCCTATAAATATTCAGCATGCCAAGTACACAAATTGAACAATTGAGACACCATGCAAAGCCTCAAGAACACATATTCTTCCACTCCACTGTGTGAGGGAAAAAATAATTCTACTTTCAATTGTGGTGCAGCAGAAGACAGGATCAGCTGTGCCATCCAAATCTGCCACTCCTGTCTTGTTCTAATCACAGTGTCAAAATAAACCAGGATCTGATTGCAAGATTCAAGGGGGGGGGGCAGATCACATGTTCAAGGCTAGGGAATAGAATGTCACACAAGGCCAAGATTCAATCCCGGCTTTGCGGGATATCTGAACCAACATAATGAGTAAGCTGGCTAAGAACAAACCGAGAAAGAATAAACTGTAGCAGAAAGAGTAGAATTAAAGAATCAAGCAGCCTCACTAGGAGAAAATGCAGATAAACAGTGAAGGTGGCAAAGAAGATAACCGAGAATGAAAGAATCAGGATTAGGAGCATGAACATCCATCCGTAAAGGGTTTGATAAGTAGATCAGACAGAACAGAATCCAGAAGAGTAAAGAACGCAAGTGACCAAGGAGAATAAATAAAATTAAAAAGGTGAAGAAAAAAAGTTCTAACCAGTTCCAAAACATAAATTTGGTCAATAATACTCCTTGATCTACTGTGTGACTGATGCCTTGATTGAACTTTCTTGGTGAGATGTCACAACAGACAGGAGAAAATACTCTTATCATTTTCTCCGTCTTTCAGTAAAATCCTTAAGGAGATTCTGTGAGATTTTATTCTACTGACCCACTGCCACCAAGGAACAGTAGTTCCAAGAGAACCAGACATTCTAAAACATAAGCTGGAAAAGTTAGCTACAAGTCACGTTCAATGCCCATGCCCAAGGTCTTGGAAAGAAACTGAATGGAAAGTAACACACAGGTAAGAGAAACAACCCTATTAGTTTCGCTCTGCAAATTCCCAGCGGCTCCCTATCAGTATCTAACAATGGGCCCAACAAGCGTACCATCCACACTGCTGTTGTGAAGGTGCCTTAAAGCACCTTCATCACCAGTGGGAAGGCCTTACCACCAGCGCCAGGATAGCACCAGCCCCGCACTGCCCAGAGGCGACAACACAAGCTGGTGAGCAATAAGTGCAACTGTCGCCGGTGTTGCGATCCTTCCAGATGGAGCAGGAGGGCGTTCCTGGGTGGGGAGCAGAGCAGGGGGCCCTTGCCTCTGAGCCAGCAAAATAGCCCAAAGGGGCTTCCCCTTCCTCCAAGGAATCTCCTGGACTGGTACCATGCAGCAGTAGCCACTTTGATACTGCTGTTTGTACAGGCGCACTGGCAGCTCAGGATTGGGCTGAATGTCCTCAGAAATATAGGAAGAGGGGAGCTTAATGGAGAGTTCAATTTTTGAAAGCAGGTCCCTTGACACCTTCAGAGACGGTGGTGGATTATTTAGTTCCCAAATCCATTAGGACAGTGATTCTCAAACTTTTTACCACCAGGATCCACTTTTTAGAATGACAATCTGTCCAAGACCCACAGGAAGTGATGTCATGGCTGGAGGTGCTGTCATTGTGACACCAGAGCCTGCTGCTTTCCTGAGAATACAGCATTAAGTTGGGTTATTACTCAGTCATTTTCCAATAGCAAAGTGAATCATAAAGGGAAAAAAGCGTATTTATAACCTTGACACTAGCAAAACAACCACACAGCCCGCCCCTTTCCAGCATTCCATCTTCCCATATTTTCAATATGGCTGCCTTAGGTGCTTCGTGACCCACCTGAAATTGGCTTGCGACCCACTGGTGGATCCTGACCCACGGTTTGAGAACCACTGCATTAGGACAAATAACAGTTACTGAATAGATGGGTGCATTCCAAGAAAGTGGAGGTTATGGGAAAAATAAGCAGGCATCTCGGCATTTGTAATATTTTAGAAAAACCTTGTGATAATTCTCAACAGTGTATTAAAAAGCTTTTCCATCAAAAATTTAGCCAACATACAGTCTGTAAATGTTTAGTATTATGCATATTCAAGAAACAAAAAGGCACCAAGAACTGAGAGCTAGGAATATTTGATAAAAAATATTTCCATGGCAAAAGCCCCAACTTTTCAAGATATTATTTTCAAAATCTGTGCCCATTTTCATTTCCCAAATTTTAATCCACATTGATAAACTGCATTTTTTGGAAAAGGAATTAGACCTTTGAGAGCATACTGAATTTGTCAAAATGAATTTCAATTCTGACTTGCACTCTGGATTCCAAGCCAATATTGTACAGATCCAAGTCTTTGGCTCCAGAGCTGTTTCTGATTGTAGTCTCATTTTGTTGCCACAGACTGCTATGGAACTATGGAAAGAGAACAAGGAGCTGCTGAGTGAATGGGCACAAACATATGTATGCCCGCTGCCAGGCCAAGAACAACCATGGTATGTATGGAAATTGTGCTGGAATAGGAAGATCTAAGGATAATCTGAGGAAGTGGAGATTCCCCGTAAAAGACATGCTGTGTGAATGTGGAGAACAAACCATTTCACATACGTTACAGTGCACACAGTACCCCTCTACAATGGAAGATCTTATGCTGACAAAGGAGAACGCTGTTGAAGTGGCCCTGTATTGGGCGAATGAAACCTAGTTTCAACCTTTTCAATTATTCTAAAAAATATATTTAGATATATTTAGAAAGCAAGCGAGAAACTGATACTTAGACAGCAATCCTTACCTGGAGTTAGGCTGGCACAATTAGGCCAGCAAAGTTTGTTTGGCCACCGTAAAGTATGTTTGGACCACTCTCAGAGTCAGAAAGACCAGCATACAGACTTGCATCATCCTCCCTGACTCTGAGAGTGGTCCAAGTGCGCTTTAGGGTGGCCTTTGTGCCGGCCAAGCTTTCCTGGCCTAACTATGCCGGCCAGACTCCAGCTTAGGCTTGCGCTCTTAATAACACAGCTGCAAATATCCAGAGCAACAAGACTTCATGCTTATAAGACTATATACACACATATAGAAAGAAAGAAAGTCTACAATTAATACCAGGTGCATTGGGTGCTAAAAAAACAAATCTTGCCAGTATCAGATCTCAGGAAGAAACAGGAGCTGCGGTGCTGAAGAATGTCATACTTCAGAAGCTTGAAGACCATGACCCTGCTAGGCAATAAATCTAAAGGACATCCCATTGTCCAATTCAAAATGTTACAAATAGGAAGGGGAGATATTTCTCCTTAAAATTTCTAGCTGAACAAGAAAAGGGGCCAAATCAGAGACTTGTGGTTATTCCAAACACAATGGTTTTCACATGCTAAATGAGCAGAATGTTGTTTAAGAAATCCAGAATTCCTCAGGTTACTTCGGAGAAAACTGAATTTTCCCCGTCAATATAAGGCAATATTTTTCAATGAAAATGTATCATTTTCTCCAGTTGCTACTTATTCTTAAGATACCTTCTGCAGCTTGGGAGAAAATCTATTAGCCAACACCCTGGGCTATGAGCAAACCACCTTTTGCTTCCAACTCTAAAAGGAAGACCCTGATTTGTTCCTTGAGAGCAGGGGTTGACCTAGTCAAAATGGCGCCCATGGCACCCAATGAAAGTGCGCCCCCACGGGGCACGCAACGTCATGATGTCACAACATCTTGACGTGGCGCCACGCAGCACCCCTCTCTAAGAAGCTGGAGGGGGCGCCGCATCACAACATGCACCTTCCCCCACCCATCCATTACTACTTTAAAGTGCCAGGGCATCTTTAAAGTAGCCTAAAAGCCAGCTCTATAAGCTTCATGGATATATAAGCTTCATAACTTTTAAGGTTATGGTGAGCTCAGCCTTAGTTCTTTTGTAGTTGGTTCTTTATGTTTGCTGAGTACAGTTTGAAATCCCTGTGTCTCCACTTTTAGCAATCTGCGTCAGTGTCTGAAAAAGCCACATGTGAGCAGAGACCATCATGCAATGCTTCCAATTTGCCTATATAACTGGGGTGGGTGGGCACATGCTACTCTCCCATGCAAATTAGAAGCATTGCATGATGGGCTTAGCCAGGCCACTCAGATTTGTGTTAGCGAATTTGCTGTCGCAGATCCAAGTAGCCCCATGGTGTGGCTGCCGCACAACACAGGATAAGGGGAAATAACTCCCCTTACTTCAGGTTGTGTAGCAGACACCTCCTACCCTGTGATGGATACAGTACAGGTCAGTTGGCCTGCCTGTTCCCGTGCAGGATAGGACTGGGGGGCCCATCTAAAAATCAGTCAAGTTCTGGAAAAAAGCTGAGATCTTAATTTATACACCTTTTCAAAGAAAAAAATCCCACCTGGATGAGATAGCTTTAATATTCAATGATATATAACCAGTTTTAAAAAAAGATTTACAAAAAGCTGAAAACGTCATATACAGAAATATTTTGTTGTCTTCCCTCCATTTTACTTAAAGTTCATTTTTGGCTCAAAGCTTTGTTTTAAATAACACAGTCTTCCTGTTATTTTATACTAACATCATAAATATAATTATCACATTTCAGATTTATTATTAAAGCATTGAGACACATATTTTGGGCTGGATATTATCATACCACACTAAAAAGTACTCTCACATCTACCTATCTGCTTTTATATGATCAGAACCAAAAACCGAATGGCTTCAGAAACTGAAACTAGCCTTCAGATCAAAATGCTTTATCAAGGAAACAAACACCTTATCCTAGCTCCAAACTGACCATTCTTTGGTGTAACAGCATCTTGACATAGATGTCTGTGTTGGGACTCCCGTCTGATTAATCTACCATTCTTCTGGATTTGAAACATCATTCTCACTAGTACATCGCCAAAGAAACGAGGTCTGTCTGAATTAGGTAGCTTGTTCTTTCTCACTTAAAAAAATCTATTTTATACTCAAAATATGAAATACAAATCAGGCAAAGTAATAGAGAGATGAAGTTGACTTAAATGCCCTTGCTTTTCATTTTTATCTTAAATACTCTCAAATATATTGTGTAATACATAATTATGATTAGATGTGATCGCATGGTTCACTGAATAAGAAGTTTTACATACCCATAGACACACAGCCCAACCCATCAAAACATACCGTCACTCCCCATTAAAAAAAACAAACCTGCTTGGTTTGGAGGCTTATTTTCAATTATTGTCCTAACATTTATACAGCACATGTCTGTCATAAAATGATTCAGAAATACAAAACAAATATTATACTGCATGGATGAAATGACTTTCCCAGATGGCCCATTATTACAGAACTGTAATTTGGAAACATAGCCACCAGGAATCAACAGGATCACAGTCTCAAGAGAGATGTCAATTTCCAAAAAAGGGACAAGACAGGCCTCCTAGCACTCCCAGAGTGCTTAAGCAACAAGGTATGCAAACAGTACAATGGGTTTCTGAATGCTAGGCATCCACTTTCTTTGAAAATCTATTACACCCAAAAAAAGAGAAGAAAGGGATTTCTGAATTCTCTTCAAACAGTACAGGAACTAAAATTTGAAATTACACTTGCATATATAAATGCTACTTTGGAGTGTATCTATCTACTCTATAGAGAAGAATATCTCAAACATTCCCCTTTGGGGCTTTAAAATCTTTTTTGAGCCTTTAGGCTACATCTCAGCTGCATTTTCAAGCTTTTCTCAGTAATAAAGGAAGCTGGAAAACTTGAAAAATCAAACATTTTCGTGACTGCTAAGTCCAAAGTTTTAATGAAAAAATACAGTGAGACATGCAAACAAGTTTCAAAAGCGGATATATTTGTCTCAGTACTAATACATTAAGTAAGCTCTTGAAATATATGGAAACTTTGTGCACAGCCACTTTAGGAGGAGATTTACTGTGCTTTATCCAAAATTGGAAGGTGGAAAGAGAGCATGGCTATAAAAAGGAAGTTCTCCATCCAAATACAAGTTGAAGTATTGCACGAAGGTCAACATAGTTTCTCATTAGTCCCTCAATCATTATATTTCCATTAGTCACCATCCTATTCACTTTTCATTGTCTTCTCTTGATCAAATCTCTCCAAGCACCCCACCCGCATTTCACCACTGCTTTTTAAATGAAATTCTTCCTCCTACATCAAGCATTCTTTTTGCTCTGTAATTCCTACATGGAAGGTAACTGTCACAGACACCTAAGGGACAATAACTGATGATATCAACGACTACAGTAGACATTTTCACACCATTACCATGCCCATGTTATTTGTGTAATCCAGATAGAAGTTTTTCTTCTCTTTAAAAAGTTTAATGAGTACTTTCAAGTGCAAGATTTCCTGCAGTACATCCCTCTTTCTCATTAATCTAGCCCAATGGTATTCAAACTTTTTAGACCAGGACCCACTTTTTAGAAAGGCACCAGTGATGTCATTAACCTGGAATGGTGATGTGGCAGGAAGTGACATCATAAATAGAAAGTGGTGTCATTGCAACATAATAAAAGGACATTCCTGATATGCAAACTGGCATTCTTGGACTGCAGCAATTGCACAATCGTGAAACATCCCTGACAGAAAGCAAGATTAGGAGAAAATATTATGTAAAAGCACTGAACTAAAAACATTTTTTTTAAAAAAAACTTACTTGAAAATTCAAACTGTTAACACTCACAAAAGGAATATAACAAGTGGTTTCCAAGATGGCTGCTCCCAGGTTTCTGCGACCCACCTGACATCAGGTCACAACCCATCAGGACACAAATGGGTCCCGACCCACAGTTTGAATAACACTAATCTAGCCAATTATGCCACTACCATTATGGGAGCACCAACAAAGAGACAGCTCTCGCAGGCTTCAACTATTGTAATCTATACACTGATCAATAGGAGTTGGCTCTCTTTAAAAATCCAGTCTGAGCCAGGGTCAAATGGAAATAGGTGGTATTCATGCTAGTCTAGACTTGACAGGGCTATCACAGAATCTAGCAGTAATGAAATATGACTTGCTTCCACATACTGGAATACCCAATACTACTATCCTACAAAGATCAAATCAAAAGTAGTTTAGATCAACCATGATCAATTTCAGTCTCGGGGCCAGACCCTCACCAGTTCAGAACATCCTAGTTTAAGCATCATCGTCCTTGAATGCAACTTGGATAGACAAATGCTGTGAGAAAATGGACCAATAGTTACACGTAACTCAAACATGTTGCAGAAAGAGCTTATGTGAGAGTGCTTGTACAGTATGACTAGGTTAGCTTGCTCAAGCCGCCTTGCAATCAGTGTCAGACAACCAACAAGTGAGAGAAAAGCAATAAGGCTTCTGAAGGGTTAATCTCTTCTCCAGATGTTCTCAGCAGAGGCTCCTAGGGAAGTCAAGAGCAGTCAATGGGCAGCGTGACTTAGTCTTTGGCACAAGCCTGATGCCCTGGGTTATGGAGTATTCTGCCTCCTCCTCCTCCTCTCCTCCCGCCCCCCGCCACAAAAGCTGTTGCATTGATTAAAGGTTGAAGATGATTTTTCACCACACAGTACCAACGCCTTGGTCTCCACTTCCCAATCTCTGCAATGTTCTGTTCTTTCTAATATAAGGATTAAAGAAGATCTTTACGTGAGGCTTGGAAAGGTGGGGTTCCGGAGGGGAGGACTTAGCCCCCAAGTTAAAAACTCATTAATGTGCAAAGACTCGAGCTCTTTTGAATCTCGTTACAGGATGTTAGCACACTGGAGGTCTCTTGATGTTCCCACAGCAACCACGGTGGGAGTTCCCAGACGCTAGGCAACCCTCCCATGACCCCAACTGACCTTTCCCCTCCTGTGACCCTTGCCACAATGTAAGTGCATGCTTTTGAATCCCAGGATTTTTTCAGCCGGGCCCCACCATTGAAACTTAAGGATTTTCCCCTAACACCATCACATTTGCTAGAGAAAGCTGGGAAGTGATCCTTCCATTCTTTCCACTCCCTTCAGAAAGGGTCTGCGGAAGCCTTACTGGAAGTTGTTTCCAATACTCCCTAGAAAGAGGTGGGAGATGCTCTCCACATTTCCCCAGGGCACGTTCAGAGCAGCAAGATTACAATACAGCAACTCCATGTTTACTGTAGGCTTAAGCAGTATTCAGACTACAGATATACAGACTCCCTCTGGGCCAAGACACTGGGAGGGAACATAAATAGACACTCCAGGATTCTTTGAAATTGAGCACATTTCAGAATGAACATGGCACACACCACAGCATGTTGCTGGAGCTATATTTCTAGGCCCAGATTGCCTAGAATCAAAGGTTCTTGACCCCTAGACCTCCAAAGGCTGAATGAAGGAATTCACTAAACATGTTTACTATTTTTTTTTTATTTAAAAAACCACATTATTTTACTGGGTCATATTAGGGCATCCCAAGAACACAAATGGCTCCAACATAGATGTCCCAACCTAGATCAAAATCAGCAAACCTGGGTCTGCACTCATTGCACTAGCAAAGTCAGAGGTTTACATGGGTACAACATTAACTACAAGGGAAACATTTCCTATAGGCTTTTTGTTCCCCCAGGACATTAAACAGGTTGACTCCTGTTTACTAGACTAGCCAAACAAAGACTAGCCATTTTTAGGACTAGAATTAGTCAGCAAAGACTCTGGGTATTTCTAATCCATGTGATTCAATATTGCAATTTGGGATATCAGTAGTTCAGTTCCTTCTTCCAAAAGCAGCTTACTAAGGTCCAGTTGATTTGCTTGCTTATGCAGGCCATTGAAAAACCTTTATCTATGGCAGGGCTACATGTAGAAGCAGTATCACACTTAGGATACATAAAAATCACTGATTTTTTTTCTTAAATTAAAAAGCAGAGTTTTAAAAAAATTTAGTCACAGTACCACATTCTCTTTTAAAAATAATTTGGTTTAAAATGAAATCTGTACGTAATGCAAACATATAGTCACTTAATGCAAAGTCATGAACTTTTGTTTACATTCTATCCTTTTTACACTTACTGGCATTTTTTTGCATTCTATCCTTATATTTTAAATTGTGGGATCCACAGGGCTTGCTGTTTTTTAAATTTTAACTGTTCTTAATATTGTTCTTAACATTGTTTTAATTTGTATATATTGTGGTTTATTGTGTTGTTTTTAATGTTGTAAGCCGTCTTGGGTGGCCTTGGACAGAAAGGCGGGATAAAAATTAATTAATTAAATAAATAATAACAACAACTTATGAAAGACTATTTTCTTTGCAAAGTAAAAACAGTAAAGAAAGCAGCTGCTATCAGTCCTACACCAATATAAATTCATGTACACCTATGATAGCTTGATACTGAGGGCTAGGGGCTACTGGCAAGTCACAACAAATGTCATCTGTTGCATAATGTTCTCTCCAATTTTATGTCTTGTTACAACTGGACCTCTGCAACTGGTTCAATCAATACTACGATTAGAAGTATTTATAAAAAAAATACATTTACTTTCCATCTCATGCGGCACTCTGACCTGTCCAGTAACTATTAGCAGTCTTTGCTTCTGGTTGAAAAATATTATTTAAATGTGTTTTGAGAAATCAAGAAAAAAATGGCAGTTTTTATCATGATTTAAAATTTCCTTGGTTTAAATAAGTCTACTCTAACACCAACACCTATCATATGCATGTAAAATAAGAATGCAACACAGTTGTGCAACACAAGTGTGAAAGAGACCATCGAAAACATTACATGCAACACTACCACAGATCCTTTTGGCACTCTGCATTTCTAAACTGGGCTGGCCTCAAGACATAAGAGGACCATGTACTCTGAGATGTCATGTGCATACTTCAAATCAATGATTTCAGCATGCCTGTAGAGCCAGAAGTAAAAGACATTATCAGTGTTATTATTTATAAAATGCCTAAAACCACAGTGCATTGTACAATGATTAAATAAAAGCACAGGCCTTGGCCATGGGCACACAATCTAATTAAAGGCTGGACACACAAGGGAGAAAAGGGATGGAAGGTGAAAAGGAAACTGGAACTTGGCTCTGTTTTCCTGACAGCAGGAAGCAATGCTTTTCTCAGAGCACAATCCTAAACTGGAGTTAGGCCGGCATAAACTAAACCAGCAAGGTTTGGTCAGCGTAAGGGCCACCATAAAGTGTGTTTGGACTACTCTCGGAGTCAGGAAGGGTGGCTCACGTCTGTGTGCTGGCCTCTCTGACTCCAAGTGGTCCAAACATATTTTACGGTGGCCCTATGGTGTGCTGGCCAAACTTTGCTGGCTTAGCTTACTAACTCAGTTTAGGATTGCGCCCTCAGAGTATGCCTTGTATCAACATTGGAAAGGGCAGGGTGGGCAAGCCCCGTTCCTTGATGTTGGGGAAAGAGACAAAAATTGTGACAATGAATGCTGAAGAATTAATAAACCGGCCAGCTCTGGGAACATGGAACTATGACTGAGCTATATTACAATGGCATTTTCAATGCGATTCTCCTCTGCATGAGAAAACGAGGTTCCAGAAGGGCCAGTCTTGAGCTGGCAAGTTATTTCCTTACACGTAACACCAATGGAGTTTGCCACGCATTGGCCACACCTAGCTGTCAAATCGTATGCTGGAACTTGTGCTTTACCTTCTGATAAATTGAGACCTTTCTGCAATCCAGAAATGAAGCTACTCCAGAAACAGCTCTACTTCCCAATACCCGCAACTCAAGATGTAAATGTGTGGATTCCAGGTTTCTTTTTTTTCCCCAGCCACCCTGAATTCGAGTTCAGCAAACGTCCTCTTCCTTTTCCTACACATCCCCCTCCCTTTTTCTAGCCTCAGGCTCAAATGCTGGCTGCAGGTCACGCAGCCTCCTTGTTCCTTTCATCTCTATTTAAACAAGCTCTTCAGCTCTGCCCGTTGCATGGAAACAGACACTCTGTCTTGTTCAAAAGTGATGTGCGCTCTCTTGCCAGTGCTGTTTGTTTCAGTCTAAACTCCTGTCAGATGCCTGACTTCTGACTCTCTCTGTTTATCTCTCTCTGCTTCCGTCACCTCATTATTCCACAGCCCAGCTCACGTTTCTAGGCCTTGTTTACCATAGGCTCAGGAGTTGGGCACTCTATCTGCCTGGGAGAGGTGGAGAGAACATGTTATACCTGCACAACAAAATCCACTACTGTGATCTTCAAAATGTACCCCAAAGCGTGTACCTTCAATAGGCCTTTACAATGAGACAATAATCCATGAAGCAGGGTCATGGCTGTAGCTTTGTTATAAATGCATAAAGTAGCAGTAAGATCAAGAACCCTTTTAGCAGGCCAAGCAGAGGCCCGGAAGCTTGGAGTGTCACTTTGCATGTCTGTGGGAAGGTGGCGAAAGTGCTGCCTTCCCACACAGTGTAATTAGCAAAGATTTGTGGTGTTCTGGGTGTTAGGTCACCTTGTGTTAACCTACTGGCACTCTGAATGAGAATCAGTATCTAATTCTCTCTTTCTCTCTCTCTGCACTGTATTGACTAGCCACCTTTAAAAGGCAACTTAGTTCACTGCACAAGTCAGAGAGTACACACCTTGGGAGGAAGATTTGTTTCAATAGGAACACTTCAGGATGAGCTGCACAGAAGCGTCACATGCTCCTTGTTGGGCACTGCAGCACATAACAAAATGTATACAGTACATCAAAATAAATGTTGGGATATACCCAGCGGTGTTATGCTGCCGGAACGCGGGGCGGGACATCTGGGTGATCGACAGCCTGCCCGTCGCGTTCCTTAGCGTTATGCCATTTGCGTAATGTACGCAAGCGGCGTAATTGGTTACGCAAACGGCGTTAACGCTGCAGAACGCGATGGGCGGGCTGTCGATCACCTGGATGTCCCACCCAGCGTTCCGGCAGCATAACACCGCTGGATATACCCATACCGACATAAGTCCAGGACTCCCAGAGTCACCCACTTCATGCATGTAGATGCCTAAAGTGGGTGAATGAAGTAAGTGTAGACTATCTGGAGACTGATAGCGTCTAATATCAGTTCCCAGAAACAAAGAGCACGTGGATAAACTTTTTAGATTCTGCCTAATAGCTTTGTATAGAGGCACAGTGTTTGCCAAATACAAATCAGCTCCAGAACAGAGTCCGAAGTTCAAAGGGAAGATTCAGATAAATGAGAGAAAGGTATGTCTCTGGGGCAGATGGACTGCCCAATCCTACCTGGAGCTTACATGGAGCTTATATCTGATCACTGACAGAATTAGTGTTCTGTCAGTGTGAATCCCACACAGATGGTAGTAAAGCTGCTCTGCTGTTTTGGCGGGCTGTGGCCACCAGGGGAACAGCTGGAGGCCGTGCATGGGCAGCAGTGGCCCACTGAATATTGCACATGCCCCGCTGGCACTGGTACGTTGGTGTTGGTTCAGGGGCAGATCGTGCAGGGAGCAGGCTGGTCTAGGAGGGAGAGGATGTCAGCAGCAACTGCGCATACCAAGATCCTATCTTCCTGGCCCAGCCCAGCCGATTTCCCATTTTGATACAGGGCATACTCTGAGAAAAGCGCCGCTTCCTGCTGTCAGGAACACAGAGTCATGTTACAGGAGTCTCCTTGTACTTATGCTAACTCAAGAGCTGGTGGTGGGTCCGAGGAGTCCCACTAGAGACCAGGTAGTCTACAAAGAGGTAAGTAAAAAAAAAAAGATTTTTACTTACCTCTGTAGGGCTGTTTGGTTCCCTCCCCCAAAACAATATGCACTCCATCAGTGGCATGGTCTGGACTGGCTGGGGACAGAATTTGGCCCTCAATGTCCATTCTAGCATGTCTGGAGCAGCAAATGTTCAGCACTCCCCTTACTTGACCTAGCTGGTGAGCCATGAGCCCCACTCTTCCTGGCCATGCGAGTCCCAGGTCTGTGGCTGCTGCAGCTGCGTCCCACCTCCCATAAGGTGGCAATGGATGAGCAGCAGCACCCGCATCAACAAACTCTTCCCCCAACCACGGGGCTGCAGGGTCTCCAGGTCACCTGTGGAAGGGTTTAGGGGCAGGGAATTTCACCAAATGATTATATACTACGTCAACAAATTATCTTCCTTCTAACCTTTCCTTTACAGACCACTTATTTTTCCAGCCCTCTTCCTGGGAATTAGCACTATCTTCAAATGAAAAATAGCAAAGGGAGGCATATTTGGAGTGTGAAGCATGAGGAGGAGACAGGAGTTGTCAGACAGGAACACACCAATGGCTCAGTATCCTCTTTGAACGGGGGCAGACATGGGATACTACTAGAGGAGGTGTAAATCCTTCATGAAGTACCTAATTGTGCAAAACTCTATATATGGGGACATTTATTACTGACCCCAGCTGCTGCTCAGCTTGCTCCCTGAAGCATGAAGATTGATGGCACCAATGGTTCTCATCTGAGCTACTGTCACTGCAGATGCCATCTGCGTTCAGAAGTTTCCTTTGCCTTTAAAGTACTGTCTCGCACCAGTGAGTTCCACAGGTTAATTATATGCAGCGTCAGGGAAAAAAGACTCAAGTGAAGGCACTCAAGTGAAGGCAAACATTACTTGGGATAATGATTTTTTCCCCAAATAATCTTGCTTTATATTTAAGCTACATGATCGGAGGAGTGCTTGTGGGAGACTGTCATTCCTAGCTGGCTCCGAGAGAGGGGGGAAAAAGCACAGGAAATGTTGTTTACCTTTCCTTCTATGTCCATTGCTACAGCCTACTAGACAGAGATGCTGTCCTGCTTCCATACAGAAGGGGCCCAGGAAAGGGAGAGAAGTGGGGAGCATAGAGGTTGCTTCCAATTGCAATACTCACGTGCAGATACGCAGTTTAAGGCAATCCCCTAGGTGTCAGAAATAGCAATTGCTCCCATTTATCGGTCTTCTGTGTAATTATGAATAAATATAAGGATATACTTTTGTGCATTCATACAAACACATATAGCCCCAAGGACAGAAAAATGGGAACAGTTATTTTAAAGTATTCCTAAGGGACTGCCCAAAACACCACATCTACACAAACATATTGCAATTGAAAGCAACACTCCTTCCTCCCTGGGCACCATCTACTGGATATAGGAAAGCATTTCTTTGGGATAGAGCAATGGATATTACATATGCAGCAAAGAACACAGAAATATGGGAAGCAACCATATCTAAACATATAATAGTAGGTTTGAAAAGGTGGGTACATAGGGTGGACATGACAAGATGATACGTTCTGTTCAAACTACCTAACTAAGAGCAAACAGACTGTTCCAAACAAGAGACTGAACTCAGTCCTCTTGTTTTGCTTTATTTCTGCCCAGAATGATAGAAAGTTGGTTCCCAAATAAAGTCTGCCTTCCCTCGAGGAATTCTGGAAAAATTCCCACAGAGTGATACGTGAACAATGATATGTAAGCCACATCTATGTGGTTTTTAAAAAAAAAAAAAAACAGAGAGAGAAAGAGAGAGAGAAGAGTGTGAACAGGAGGAGACATCCTGCAAGCTGCTGCGTAAGAGCATCCCAGAAAAATCCACATGGCTGACCAATCCTGAAAGAACATTTTTCACATCAGCTACTTCAAGAGATTGACTCCATGGATCAAGAAAGGATAGACTTGTGAATGACCTTGTTCCAGTCACTTTTAATAGAAATGCGAGCAAAGCACTGGTTGTCTCTCTGAGGATGTGGCAAGCCTCCACACCCGTGGCCCTCACACTATCACAGCAGGCCAAACATGGTCAGCATGTCACAGATCCCACATGGAAGTGTTTTTGGCAGCCTCCCATATGGAGGTGGATGTAACCGAAAATTGGCTCTAAGCCTTGCTCATGCATTATAGAAAAAAACTGAACATATTGACGAAGTACTGGCATTAAATCATGACCAATTGCTTTTTTCTGCTCCCACAGTGGCACAGGCTCAAAAGCATCAGGGGAGCTTCCCCCACTAAGCACTCTAAACGTGCTTTACCTGGCCCTCAAGAGCTGGGCCACCTCTTTACCCACACGGCTTTTAAATGAATTGCAGTGCCAAGCCTGAAGGCACCGCGAAGACTGCCTTATTACAGCCACACACTCACACCCCTCTGAAGCAGGGGAGAGTTGCCTCTCTTTCATTCAGCAGGGGTGACTCCGAGAAGCATGACATGCATGATTACCCTTCAGATCAGGGGAACAGCGGCTTAACTGCGTGAGAAACGGCTGTTATTCAGGTAATGGATTTACAGTGCTCACTACTAAACTATCAGACACAGCAATTTTTTACAGCTTTCACGCTGGAATTTATGGCTTAGGGAGGCAATTGCCATTCGAGGTTGGGCTCATTGCCTTATTTAGTATCTGAGGAGGAAAATTTGTTTTCTCTGAAGTTTGTTTTGAAAGGTAACTTGCAAGCTTTTACATACGAATGCAGGGGCTATGTAAAAATCATA
This sequence comes from Lerista edwardsae, assembly GCA_029204185.1. Classification (NCBI taxonomy): domain Eukaryota; kingdom Metazoa; phylum Chordata; class Lepidosauria; order Squamata; family Scincidae; genus Lerista; species Lerista edwardsae. The sequence continues at coordinate 3,294,450 of JAJKFI010000052.1, read as the reverse complement.
ATGCACACATTTTATACTCTTAAATGTCTATAAATAGATGAACACACCTGTCTAAGACACATGCAAAAACGGTTGCACATAGAAAATCCCTGTAGTACACACGATCCAACTATGTCTTATTCAAACCACATGCAGTAATATGTCAATTAAGTCATTGAGGCTGACCATATGCATGCACCCACAGTATGCCAGAATTGGTTTCCAAAATGTACCCTTGAAGTCACACCAAGACACCTTGACAAGCAAGGCAAAGGGCAATCATATCTACCCAACTTAAGGGCACCCTGAATTTAAACTTCAATTTGGACACAGGAGCTATGAATGTATGAAATGCTTAATGATGAGAATACGTTCTCCAAAACTCATCATTAAGCACATTTGTCATTGTCTGAACCATGTGAATGGCAGCTGGATGGGGCAAAGGCAGTGACATGATCCCCAGGATCTCATTGCTGCCTAGGGTGACAGGGGCTGCAACTGCTTTACCTGTCGCAGTGTTGGGCTTGGAAGCCTCCACAAGGCTCTCCAAACATCAGAAGGAAGAAAAACAGCTATTGCAACCCACTTCCAAATTGCAATCCTGAAACAGAAACTGGGGTGCAATAGTGTTTTTTCTTTATTCTGATTTTAGGGATCCTTGCAGAGACTTCCGCAAGGCTCCCTAAAAACCCTGGAGCCCAGAACTGTGACAGATAAGGCAATTGCAGCCCTTGCCACCTAGGCAGCAATGTGATCTTGGGGATGGCGTTGTTGCCTACCACCCTCCCCCGCCCCTTAAAGGCACAACAGCAGAGGCTCTCAGGCTGGGACGTCCCAATGCTCCTGTTTGAAAAGCTTTGAGTTAAAGTTTGCTGGACTGTTAAGACTCACAAATAAAGACCTAAGTATGGATGCTCTCCTTAAAAAGTACTCATTTCCTATGAGTACAGTCTTTCCATAGGAAGCAGTCACATAGCTAAAGCAGGAAAAGAATATCTGTGGCAGCAAGGTGCCAAATGTGGCTAAAAGTCTGACAGTAGCCAACTACCCACAACCTGTGGCATCATCCAGTGCAGAGCTCGGCAACCCACAGGTTTAGTAGTAATATGCTTATGTCATCATCACCTCACATGTCACTTCTGAGTTGCCAAGCTTTTGCTGCTGGAAGAAGGAGAAACCAACTATGGTGTGCTGGGTGCAGGATGGCTGAAGCCATGGTGAGCACTCCTGGCTCTCCTGCCTGCTGCTCTTCAGCAACAACCGAGCCTCCTGCCAGCTGGGATGCACCATATCGGATGCTGGTGCAACTAGAGTATCCCCCATCTTGTTGCTACACAACTGCCCACTACACCCCTAACCAACTAACTCATTCTATGCAGGACTTAAATTTGCAATCCAATGCACTTACCGCTAAACACTGTGGGACTTACATCAGAGTAAGCATGCACAGGATTGCAATGCACGGTCTCTTAAAGAGAAGAGCAACTAAGGCTGCAATTCTATACACACTTTCCTAGGAGTAAACACAATTTAAGGTGTTGGGAGTCAACTCATGAACCTTCAGTACCAGTGGCAGTGCCCAATGCACCATAAAAGCAATGTGGAGGTCAAGGGAGGAATGGGGACTCATTTTACAAGTAACCTGAGCACGAACCTCAAAAGCTAGGACAGCAAGAGACAGAGAAGATGGAGGAACTAATAAGCCTTTCTACCTGCTGTTGCTGAAAATGTAGGAGCTCCACTGGGCTCATTTCTCCATTGGTTTCTCCACTGGCTCCTCCCTCTCTTCCACATCCTCCACCGCCACCGCCACCACCTCCTCCTCCTCCATCAGTTGGATTGTTTAGACTGCTGACACCATTCTGACTGGAGGGAGTGGAACGTATTGTCTCAGAGGCAGATTCAACCATCATGACTTGCTAGCAGCACCTGCATAAAAGGAAAAAGAAGCAAGATATCTAGTATAGCTCCAGTCTTTGTTAAGTATAGCTTTGTTAGTATAGCTCCAGTCCCTGTTAAATACTGTGCATACTACAGTCACCATCCCTCTTTCTAACCTCCTCTAATTTTCACTAGAAATTCCTAATGGTACACACGCTGTGCAGTACCCAAAAAGCAAGAGCTGAAGAGACATTTACAGCTGTGCCCACCAAGTTATCACCACAGTGAGGTCTTCTGTACACACATCCACTTCTTCCTTTTTATACTAATAGCTCAGCAGCTAGAGGCTTATGCTTTTTGCTTCTGCCTTGTGGGCCACTGGAGGAAACAGGATGCAAGACTAGCTGGGCCTTTGGCCTGACCCAGCAGGGTTTTCCTTATGTTCTTATGCTTAAAGATGTAAAATGTTTAACTGTAATACATACAAACTTACTACTGTATACAAAAATGTGGAACTTCTAAATATAATTATCTTAATCCAGATATATACCCCCCTCTCTAAAACTGGTTAGTTAGTACTATGTTTTTTAATGGATTGCAAACATACAAGTAATTGTTAGGTTACCAATCTCTATACTAATCATTCTTCATTCATTTTATTGCTAAGAAATAGACCCTTCAATTTGCAAAGGGTGGTAGTTTACTACCACCTTAGTTTCAGCATAAAGCTACTTTACTTCTACATTATTGGTTCTGCCTCTTCACTGAGGAGCAAATTACTGTTTGCTTTCTGTTTTGTCCTAATGCTTAGGAGAGAAGCAGTGGCTATTCCCTATGCGCTTACATGGTGTAATGGAGCAAGGGTGACAGGGCTTTCAAGCAGTCTATGGGGAAACAATAGGTAAGACACCTATACTCAAGCTAAACGTACTTGTTCACAATAACTTAGCAAACGAGGACAAAATCAGTTTTGAGGAAAAACAGACTTCACAAAAGCCGTCAAATAAATAAACCCTACCTTGTTTGTATGTTTTAATATAGAGAATGTGAGCCCCCTCTGGGACAGGAAACTGTCTTTTTTCATTTATTTTGGTATGCAAACCACTTTATGATTTTGTTGTTGAAAATGGAATAATAATTAGGTAAGGAACCATTTGAGGGAGGAGTTCAGATTTTAAATCCACCCCACCTCTGAGGGTAGCTTTACACAAGACATTTTTGCCACTGACACTGGTGTGGGCAAATGATCGTGCTAAAGACTGCCTGTGTACCCAGTCTAAATTAGAAGCTACCAACACAGGAGTAGCAATGGAGGAACAAGCATGTTTTAAACCTGTTAAAATGAACGTAGGGAGAGAAGGAGAATGAAACTGCTTCTGCTCTAAATAAAAGGAGTTTGTTGCTGCATCAAAAGGTTCCATGAAGAAGCCAGGTGACCAAGGAGAAGCAGGCCAACAACGCTGTGACATTCATAAATTTCATCCCCACAGGTACAGATAAACTTCCTCTATCCAGGAATTCCAAAGTCCTATGGCTCCAGTAAGCAGCAGCTGAAAAACAGGAGCAGACATAACTGCTCCCTTCCTTTCACCTCCAATTGAGCCTATTCAAGTGGCTATTCCTTGTTTGATGGGGGGGGGGATGGTCATAAAACTGAAGGCTGTGATGCAGGACTTGAAATGGCTCTTCTGTTTCGCAATGCTTTCACTTATTCTCCTTCTGCTTCCCTTATCTGAACTCCAGTGCCCAAAATGGGCCCAGTGAGAGACCCTCTAGAAATGGGGAATGAATATGAGTTTAGCCTAGTATCTCCGAAAACAAGATCAGTAACCTACAGAAACACAAAATACCGCCATTAAGATTAGAATAGAATCTGAAAAATATCAATTCCATCAAGATAAGTCTCTTTTACTGGTTGCAGGAACAAACAGCAGCGAAAAAAACAAAGTATCAGCTGGAGAATTGGCAGCCCATGAGGAATTGCTGGATGTAGTGGGGGAGAAGAAGAGCTAAATGATGGGGAAAATGCCCCCTTCAGCACTCAGGCCTGAGTCAGCCAACCTTGAACCTTCCAATATAGGGTGAAGACGGAGGGGTTAAATCAGGGAAAACTGTGATTGGGGAATTCATGACTCATGGCATGCACTCCTCAATCCTAATTTCCCTCACCCCAGGACTCTCTAAACTGGGATGGGGAGAGGAAATCTGCTCCTTTTGCGGTTTGAACAGTAAGGGGGGCATAATTTGGGGCAGAGGAAGCACTTTTCCCTCTGACCCCAAAAGGGTCCCTTAAATTGAAAAGGAGACAGATTTAAGCTTAAAGGCGCGTGGCAAGGGATGGTCTCATAAGAATTATTGGGGATATATGCATGCAATGCCCCCAAGCCCTATTTCCCTACCCCGTTAAGCTCAAGGCTAGATGGAAGCAAAGGCTGCCCAGCATACCGAGAGCTTCTATGCATGTGCAGCCCTCATACTATTGAGGTTTTATGACATGATGGCTGCCCTCAGTCTTCCCATTTTTGTTTTGATTGCTGTTTATTTAAACAGCACTTTTCTGAATGCCTAGGCTGTTTCACTGAAAACTACTTTGCTCTTAGAAAGAATAACGATGATAATGTCATCTTCCTACTAAAGAGCTGCTTAAGGACAGTCCTCTCCAGGCACAGGAATAAAAAATAGTCCCCTATTCTTAAAAGTCACAATTTACAGGGTCTCACACATACTCAAAATCACCTTGTGACCGTTTATTTGAAGGAACTACCACCACCTCACTGTTTCTACCCACAATCACTAACCTGTCCATTAAGAAAAACCTACTGAGTAATCTGATGACAGAAATTATTTGCTGTAAGGGTTGGCACTGGAGAGCCCCAATGGTTGATATCTACTTTGAATGACCTCAAACAAACCCTGGCATCTTAAATGCATTTGAAATACTGTTGCCATTTCCTTTTCTTCTGGTTTGAGGGCCTTGAAAATTCAGTCACATTTTCCAGCTGCCCCCAGCAACTACAGAAGCTAGTAGTTCATATATAAAGTGAAAACATATCCCAATATATATTCACCTGACTTCAGTAACATAGCAAACGGTTATGTGAATGTAAAAGAAGAAACACCAATTATCTTAAATTGACAACATCAATTCTGTGAAGATCAATTGGCAAAGTTGTGCCACCCTGATTCTATATGGGGCTGTCATTTCACCCTACTAAACCTATCTCCAACAAATCTAACAGTGAGACAAACTGCTAACATGCAACAGACACACTAGGGTGTCTCTCGTTTTAATTTTGCCTTTTGACAAAGAGAACAACAGTAGTCATGCCTCCTTCAAGACAGCTCCTTCCCAGAGCAAAGAACTGAAGCACACAACCTTTAACTGGGACGGATCAGGCAGGCGGTCAGCAAGTTTGAAAGTGGGAGGGCAGGGGAAGAGGGATGCTTCTTTTTTCTACCTTTTCTTTTTTATATGAGTTTTTTTTCCCCTTCTTTTTTGGCACAATAGACCGACAAACTGGGAACAACATAATTGCTGAAATGTGGCGTGTAATAATAGCTATTCAGAAGCTGATCATTCATATTAAACAGGGTGAAGCAAGCTTCTCATTTGCATGTTTGAGATTATATGCATTTCAAAAGTCATTTCCGCAGGGTGTATGAATGACATTAATTCCCATGTGGAGTTGTCGACTCCCTCCTGTAGTCCCTCACACTATCTCTCTCTCTCCCCCCCCTCTCTCTCACACACACACACACTTACACACACACAGAATGACATACTTGTAGCTGCAAGAGAATTCAAGGGCACAGAGATTACTGTATTTTGGGTTTTATTAAAAATACATGTTTCAGTGAATGATTCTGGGGTACCATATAGGGAGACACTGGGGAAACAATGTCTGAGCCAAAAAACAAGAAACTTGGACCAGAGAAGTTACAAAGTTGCAACAATAAAAGGCAAACATTTTGCAAATTAAATGAGGGTGTCAGCCAGCTTTCGAGTTTCATGGTAACTATACAAAGTTGTGTGACATGCATCCATCTATTTTGTGGGGCCTACAAGAGACAAATAAGTTTTTCTCCAAACAAGTGGTCAAATAAGTCAGAAAGAGAAAGATTCTCTGAATCTCAATGGTTTTCTTTCACACATCATGAACATTGCTGAAGGGTCTTAAGTTCAACTCCTGTTACCTGGGCAATAGGCACCATTTAAAATGGTGGATCGCTTATATTTTGCCAGGACAGAGCAACTATCCCAATTCACCCAGCACAGTTTTTCTTCCAGTGGGTCTTAGTTGCTTCTTTTTAGAATTGTGAGCTTTTTCAAACGTGGTATGTAAATATTTGCCATAATAATATTTGCAATAATTAGTGATAAGTCACCAGTTTTAGAGTTCATGTTTTCTTCTCTCTTATTTTTTTTACATTCCTACTATTGTTTCCTCCAATTTATCAGCCTTCCTCCCTCAGTCTAAACGTTAAGAATAGACATTTCAATTGTTATTATTTCTGATCACATGGCTATTCTTTGTGTAGGACTGAAAGCAAAAAAAATTTTTTTTAATTCAAATGCATGTTCTAGCCAAAGTAGTCTTTACTAGAACAACTGTGGGAAATGCAAAAGCAGATTTAAAGCTCACATGTACAATATGTGAACACCTTGAATGAATTGTCACACCCTTACCCACAACCCCCATTATATCTTTGTTTAGCTGGCAGCTCAGGGCCACAAGAACTAGCAGCTTAATATTAAATCAAGTCAATTACAATGGGACTAGGGTCTACTTCACATATTAGTTGTACTGGTGCACATAAAACGTTTTGCATGTGCCTATAAAATTTAACCTGGACATACAGCAGAAATAGTTGCTTTTATTTATTTAAATTTATATCCTGTCTGGCTTTCCAAATAAATGGAGTGCCTAAGGCAGCATACAATATAGAAAAAAGTAACATGCAAACCTGAAATATAAGTGCCATAATAATACATAAATAATGTAATCCATTTTAATGTAAGCCAGGAACAACTAATGAGGAAAGAAAGGCCGTGGTTGAAATATAAAGTTTTTAGGCCTCACTGGAAGGCTATCAGGGATAGGTCAGTTCTTAATCTTTCTGGGAGGGAAATTCATAATAAAGGAGCTCACTGCCACATCCTCGCTGCTATCAATTTGGCCTTCATGAGAGCCAGAACATGAAGAAGGGCCTCCTCTGCTGACCTTAGGGGATGGGTAAGTTTGTATGGGAAGAGGTGGTTCCTCAAATATCCTGGCCTAGACCCATATCAATACAGGGCTGTAAAGGTCAAAACTAGCACCTTGAACTGAGCCCTGTAATACATCTGCAGCCACTGTAGCTGCAGGAGCAAAGGTTTGGCCAAGTCAAATCACCTGGATGCTGAGACTACATGAGCTACTGCATTCTGCACCAATTGTTACTTCCAGAAAGTCTTCAAGTGAGGTCCTATGCACAGTGCACTGCATAGTCAGTGCATGGACCACTGTGGTTTTGTCCGCTAGACTGAGATATGGCAGCAACCACAGCATCAGCCTAAACTGGGCAAAAAAAACACCAAAAAAAGAAGACCACTACTACCTGGGCATCAGAGAGAAGCAGAGTCCAGAATGACCCCCCAAGTGGCACTTGTTCCTGCAGAAGGAATACAACCCTATTCAGAACAGACTGATATTCTAATTCCTGGATCGTGGTCTTCCAAACTAAGACAACCTCCCTTTTGTCCAGATTTCATCTCAATTTTTTAGCCCACAGCAGAATTAACAGCCATAGGAATTATGCAGCAACTGTGGTTACCTCTTATAATTGCTTTCAGTGCTGAATGCCTCTTCTAAGAGCTATATGCCTCATCTAAAAACAAAACCATGGTGGTTCCCCCCCCCCAAAAAAAACTATTGTTTGTTCACAAGCAGATTCAATCAACTGATTAAGATAGGTAAGATTAATCAAGAAAGGTTTGTATAATTAGGAAACATCCCTAATGTTCACACATGATATTAAGACTTGATTCATGCATTAGTGATCCAGTGTGGTTTACAGGCAGCCCAATCCTAGCCTGCGTTGGTGCAGCTGGGCCCAGAGCCCTACACCACATCCAGCATAGGTTAGGCGCAAACTGGAGGTCTCCTTAGCGTAAGGGGAACATTTGTTGAGCCCATGTCGAGCCCCAGCTTGCTCAATGGGACTAACTCAGAGTTGCAACAGCTAATTCGCTGGAGTAAGTCTCAGAAACCCCATGTAAGGCCTCCAGGCCTAGGAAGGAAGACAGGATATGGCAGAGGATATGGCAGAGGACTCCTCCCTCCTGGGCCTGACCCACCCCATTCTCTTCCATTCTCCACATTGACACACTCATTAGTGTAAGGCAGGCTCAAAGAATTTTAAAATTTAAAATTAAAATTAAAATTGTTTTAATATTGTTTTTAAATTATTGCTTTTTAATGTTAAATTGTGAATTTTATTGTATTTTACTGTTTTTGTTGTAAGCCACCTTGGGTGCCTATGGGCAGAAAGGCGGGGTATAAATTAAATGATGATGATGAGGAGGAGGAGGAGGAGGAGGACAACACATATGAAAATACATTAATTATGAGAATTACCTAATATGGATTTAGGGATGTAAACGTTGATAGAAGTATAACCAGAGGTGTTATACCAGTTGTTGTTGTTTTCCAACACAGTACAATCTATACTCTCATCACTGTGGCTCTTCCCTATGATGCTTGAAGCATATTTACCTTTTTCTGCATATGCATTTAACTCAGTTTCTGCCTGTCTGAAGGCTACTGCAAATACAAAAGGAGAAAAAGACACTGAAAAATCCTACTAATGCTAGGCGGTAACTGTTGTTATAGATCGACTAGTGACTGCAAAATTTCAGATATGTATTTGCATACAGGGTGTGGTCCTGCAAGGTTCCAAAGCGTCTGATCTGCACAGATATGCAAGATTTTGATCAAAGGAAAAGTGTTTCAAACCCAAATGGACTCCTACTATAAATAATAATTCTCAGTTTTTAAAACAAAAAAAGAACTAATACTTGAAATTTAAGAGCTTTGGCTGCATGTACTGTAAAACTTCCAATAATTTTTTGGGAAATATTCCTTCCCATAATGTCCATCAGTGTGCCCACGGAAGTACAAGAGTAGAAGGATAGTAGAAATTTAAAGCAGAATTTTTTTTTTCAAACGGATCCAAGACGTACACCCTGATTATCCAACACATAGGACACTTGTGCTTGCATTAAAATTTCTGCCTACTGCCAACATTAACAGGGATTTAAGTACCAACGAGCTCAGCACTACACAGAAAATTAAAGTGAAATTATCACTGCCAAGCGCGCTTACAATCTGAAAACAGACCGTGGCTAAATATTTTTCTGGTTTGGGAAAAAGTAAATAGTAACGCCACGGACATTCCAGACTGAGCCCAAGTCTAGGCTGTATCGTGCCACCCAGCATTCCTCTGATGCCAACTTGCATACCAGCTGTACAAGGTGGGTGAGTGGTGAATTTTTCTGAAATTAAACTATCGATTTATATTCTACACATTCTACCTTCCTTCTTTACACATTAAAGCAGATTTTACTCTTGTTCTTTTTACACATTTTCCTCAACTCTTAATTTCAATTGCCAAACTTCCACAGTATTTGGCAAACACGTGTATTTCAATTGCCAAACTTCCACAGTATTTTTAATTGTTGACAGGCTGGCTGGCTTGTTATATTTTATACTGTATGATCCACAGGGCTTCTTGTTTTTAAATTTTATTGCTTTGTTTTTATTTTGTTTTATTGTATTGTTTTAATATTGTTTTTAAATGGTTTTTTTAATGTTAAATTTCTATATTTTATGTGTAATGCTGCCTTGGGTGCCTTCAGGCAAAAAGGCGGGATATAAATCTAATAAATAAATAATAATAATAATAATAATATTTGGCAAACACGTGTAATTTTCAAGTGAGGAAAAAACATTTCAAGCTAAAGGTAAAGGTAAAGGTTTCCCCACGACCGAATGGTCTAGTCGTGACCGACTGTAGGGGGCGGTGCTCATCTCCGTTTCAAAGCCTGTGAGCCGGCGTTTTTGTCCGATCATGGTGGCCAGCATGATTCTACGCCGTAGCGCACGGAACGCCGTTACCTTCCCACCAAAGTGGTTCCTATTTATCTACTTGCATTTTAGGTGCTTTCGAACTGCTAGGTTGGCAGGAGCTGGGACAAGCAACGGGAGCTCACTCCGTCACGCAGTCTCGAACTCCCAACCTTGCGGTCGAAAGCCCAGCGACAGCGGATTAACTCGCTGCGCCACCACGTCCCACCATTGCATTTCAAGCTATGCAATGGTATATTCCACAAAATGTCTAAGGAAAATGCAGTTTATAGCTTAAGAGCTATGCATCAAAATAGTTAAGGATTGATAAATGCCAGCAACGTACAAAACCCAAGTAAAGTGCTTTTGGTAGAATTGGGGGAAAGTTGTGTGCGTTATTCCTGCTTCTGATGTTTGCCAAAGAAACTTGACATGCAATCCTAAAGTGGTCCTAAATTCAGGAACGTGGTAACAAAACTATCAAGTTACTGCTTTTCAACACAACCTTAAACTGGAAAAAAATTTAAACTATGACTTTTAAACACATCAGATTCTCAGTGCTATTTTGACAACTACAGCACCCAGAGTGCTCAATAAGCCAGAAACATCTACGAATAAAGTGGCTCCTGCTCTAACCAGCCTAAGGCAATGGCTTCCAAACTGTGCGCTGTGACACACTCCCAGGAGTGCTGCATAGCCTCCTCTTCCTGGCTCATTGGGCCAAAATTGTGTGCAATTCTCACAGAACGGCAGTAGATTTTGCAAGATGCCACTGCTACAACAGGGCACCATGGACAATATCAGCAGTAAATTCAGATTAATTAATTCAAATTAACCTTTTTTGTGCTTAAGTGTGTACATCACATAATAGAGAGGTTTTCAAACTTTTTAGCAGCAGGACCCACTTTTTAGATTTAGGGCATAATTCTAATCTGGAGTTAGGCCGGCGCAAGTCCCCTGAGCCAGCCCAGGAATGTTGCAAACACACCATATAGCATATTTGGACCACTCTTGGAGTGAGGGAGGACAGTGTACATCCGTGTACCGGGACCTGTGCCAGCCTAACTCCAGATTAGGATTGTGCCCTTAGAATGACAACCTGTCATTCTACCCACCCACCAGACGTGTTGTCATTAAAGTGGAAGTTTTGTCATGACCAGCAGTGACATCTTATTAGAGGCATGGTATGCCATTTTTCTATGAAGCTTAAGTTGGCATGTGTAAGGTTTTAAAGCCATCCAGATATGCATTAGACCTAGACTTGCTTAGCTTCCAACTGGGTTGGTGTATAACATACTTTTTGACCAGCTCAATGCACATGGTCCTCCAAACCACTGTTCTCTTCTCCCTCTTGCACATACCAAAGACTGCAAACTTATTGGACATGGTTTGGGGGAAGATCTGGTTATTAGTAATGCATCCAATTCAGGTGTCATGGCGAACTATGGAACATTCTCAATCCTACAAGCTAGTTCAATATGCACATTTAAGTATACACATAAATGTACTTTCCTTGTGAGAAAAAGGGAATTGTGTCAGTGTATGAAACACCAATAGTGGTATTCTACTTTAAATCACAGCTTCAGTCACAAATGCTGAATGAAGTTATCTAGATTAGAGGTGTCAAACGCATTCAGACACTGGGCCAAGTAATTCATGGTGTCTGCTGAGAGGCGGAAGTGATATCATGAAGCACAGAGTGACGTCATTGGGTTCATGGTGGCCAGGAACAAGGACTTTGTTCTCATGTAGGAACTCATTAGCTGCAAATGATAGAAGATAAACTATGCAAATCTTGATCATACTTTCAAGATATGGGAGAGCCCAACTTTCAGTAGTGCCACTTTCAGTAGTGCCACTTCTACAGACGTGTCATTTTGCAGCTCAGCAGCTGAGAAGTGCTCTGTGAAGTGACACTTTGGCAGAAGTGGCACTGCTGAAAAGGGACCTGAGTGGTAACTGGGCTTTCCCAGAACTGGGCTTTTCTACAGCACCTTCTCTCACCCCTCTTTGTCTGCCTCTTTCCCCAAAGCATTTCTTGCCTTCTGAAGCCCTCTGCCATCTCTCCAGTCCAGAGCCTCAGCAGAATCAATAGGGCAGCACTGGAGCCAAATTATCATGGGAGCAGGATAAAGAGTTTCCAGGGGCCATATCTGGCTCTCAGGCCTTGTATTTGACACCCCGATCTAGAAGTCTTGCATCTCGACATCCTAAAAGGCTCACATGGCCAACATGTAGCCACTATAGAGTAGGCACTTTCTCCCTCTTCTCCTTCTGCATCAAAGGAAGTTGATGAATCCCTGCAAGGGACATAGTCAAACTCTACAGATATTTACTACTTTTGGACACAGACTAGTCCTACTCCACTTGAAAAGGCATTCCTCTATTACCATTCTTTTGCCCATTCCAAAAAGCACTTACATCATTATTAGTTAAAAGTAGAAGATTGATGTGCAGAGCTGTCAGATAATATTTGCTGTCATATAAATGCTGTCATCTTACAAGTCTTGAAGCTTGCCAATAGTATGAAGTGTTTGCCTGATTTCCTAGTTTTACTTTTGGGAGATGGGCAAGGTGGTTCAATAAACAAGGTACAGACATTGAAATACTATCAAGAACGATACCAATTTGCCTAGCAAGAACTTTAGGGGAGTTTAGGATATAAAAATGTATTCCTAAATGTTTAGGAGGCTTGAGAGAAGTCTTACAAAAAGAGGTCATCTTGAATCACGTGTGGTCATAACTACATTCTGCTCCTGCAATATAAAATCACGTACAATATTCTCCTTAGCAATTACTATTTCAAGCCTCACTATTTTGTCTAGCCAAGATTAAAATATGTGGGTACCATATGCAAACTGAGGAGCATTGCTAAGCGGCTCCCCAAAAGCTTTTCCTGCACACACACAAACACTCCTTCCTCTTGATCACCTCTTTGCAATTAGGCTGCGGCAAGAGTATATGTGCTTCCAAAAACCTGTACAAACCATCCCACAAAACATCTCCCTCTCCCTCTCTCTCTCTCTCTCTCACACACACACACCCCACAACTGGTGTGGGGAATCCACTCATCCTTCAATGATTAATTGAAGCTTTGTGATTGGATCACTAATTGCCATTCTTTGTAGCCAGAATCAAAATAATTTCGTTCAACAACTGCCCTTCCATTTCATTTTCCATATTTGTTTGTTTCAAAGAACACCTTTCATTTGACAATGAAAAGTGGGTGAGGGAGAAAGGCGAAAAGAAAGAAAGGGATAGGCGGCAGGAGAGAGAGAGACCGACCTAATACCATATGGCAGAGAGGCATATTAATTACCGCTGCTTTTTAATTAACAATTGCTTAATCTGAGCAGTAACATTTGCCTTGACATCTTTTGACTCTCTGCTAACCTGTGAAGTGCGCATGCCATGCCAAGTCATCAATTAATTTTTATTGACGTTTTCTTCCCCTAAACAGGCACAATACCACGGTTTTCCAATTAACACCTCCGCACTCTCTAATTAGCGCAATTAACAGACTGATGAATGCCCGGAGTTTCCCAGAGAGAGAGAGAGAGCACAGAGATCAGCTGGGTATGCTATGTGGACAGATCCCCCACAGACACCAAGCACACATAACAGCGTACACATGTTATCTCCTAGAATTTTAAAACCAAGCATCTGGGCTATGTCCTACAAGGCTTTGTTCTTTATATTGTGTGTGGATACACACAACATATGTACACAAATCCTACTTTTAGGCAATGCAAAGCTTTTCTATCAAAATGTTCTGCAACAACAATGCATTCCCTTTACAGTTATTACATTACAGTGATGTTTTGAAAACCCCATTATGACTGATGCCTTGCTGTGTACAAAACTGTCTAACCATAAATGAAGCTACAGATCGTTGGCCCCTCTACTTCAGAGCTGCCCACATCGACAGACAGCAGCTCTCCATGATTTAAAACACGGAGCCTTTCTACCTGGCAATATCAGGGGCTGATAGTGCCAGGTAGAAAGGCTCCATGTTTTAAATGTGATGTTCAGAACTACATGAAAAGCACGCACTCCACACCGGGCTGCAACCCCTCTCAGATATGTGTTTTCCATAAACCTTTTGCAGCAGCAGAAAGAACATGCTTCACGTTTCTCTTTCAATGCTCATACGTAACCTATTGGAACAAGCACTTCCGTCGCAACTATTAGAGAGGCAACTATTAGAGAGGCAAGAAGCAGCAGCCGCTGCACATGAATTTTTATTCACGGTTTAACTTCTCAGCATAGTGAGAGAAGTGCCACACATCATGCAAATGCTCAAGTTCTGTATCTCAAGCCCATTCTAATACCCTGGAGTCCCATAATATAAGAGGGATCTTGAGGTGCTTGGAAGAGCATCTGCAGAATGTCATTTCAACTCTGCACATTTCTTAGTACAGATTCCTTCTGCCAGCATAAACTCACCATCTCACACCCTTGTGCTCTGCTCTTTCCAATGTTAGATAAATAACTTGTCTTGCCAAGTATGTGTTTGTAACCGACAGCAACCAGAAAATGCATGCTTTGAATCTTCCTCCAATGGGCACCTCCCTAACTGTCATGGAACCTTCTGTTATCAAAGGTTCTGCCCTTGCCATCTACACATTTGATTCCCTGTACAAGACAGGGCAGAAAGACACCCACATGCATCATCTGTTCAAATCCTCTACCTCATAGCTAAGCAGCACAAAGTGAAGAGAAGAACGCAACAGTCTGCTGACATGACAACAACACTCCAGAAGGCAAGCTTCTTTGCTCCATCTGTTTACCATTCAAAAAGCAGGTATAAGGATGAAAATTCACTTTTCCTTGCAAAATGCAAGTTATCGAGCAACCAAGGGGATTGTACAATGTTACAGAAAGAGGAAGGAAGCCAATCCAGGTACCTGACTTATATGGCAGGCTTGAAAGAAGAAGGAAGATCAAAGGAAGAAAAAAGGAATTTCTTCTATTGTGCATTCAACACACATGATTAAAGAAGAGCAAACATCAGTTTAATCCAAATTTAAATGGCCAAAGGAAAGACCATTCACACCATTCCAGAATTAACCAGCAATTCCAGAGTGTCGAGTGCTATAAACGAGAACTGATCCTCAGAAGAAAGGTGCCAACAAATCAAATTATTCCAGATTGCTCAAACAAGCAAGTCAAACCACAGTCACGCACAGGGGAAAGTACAAACATGTGCATACATGCATACACATATATAACCCAGATCATTACCAATGTGAGCTGGAAGAAGTTTTCTTCCAGTACCAAAATACGACGGTTAAGTGTGGAAATTCATTATGGGACACAACTCCACAACACCCAACAACCTGTTTTCTCCTACCCTTCTGGCAAAATACTCTTCCCAACCCTAAGTTATTTACATATATTGCCTAAAACGGTTGCATGCTTATTTGGATTTTCCACTTTCCATCATAGCATATTGGAGGATGAGGATAAATGAGCTTCTAAACTACTGGCACTGAGCTGAGCAAGAGTTTATTTCTGGCTAGAAGCAGGAACACACTCTTGTCATATTTTAATAAACATAATCTCAGAGATCCAAATTCACACACCTCTAGGGCAATTCTCATTCTGTTTCCATTGCAATTGTAACCCCTCCCAACAGTTCAACTAAACCGGTTTGCCTAATACATGTTTTCAAACTCCAGACAGGAAGAGGCAAAGGCCAGGCACAGTGCTGGATTTACCACCCCAAGCCAGGCACAGAAAGGTCTTCCCCCAAAGTTGCAAGTGCCAGAGATGAAATGCATCAGTTTGCAGTCACCTGGGGCAGCATAAGCTATTGCAGAGACACCCATTGGCAAAGTTTACTGGAGTGAGTCTCGTGATACTCTTAAGTGAGAAGATATAGATGTTTTTCCAGTGCACATTGTTTCAGTGATGTGTTTCCAGAAATATGTCCTGGTAGTTTGAAAATCCCTGCTCTAGCACAGTATGCTTCCCAGATTCAACCGTTTGGGTAGCTGAGGCAAAACTAAGGTCTGTTTGCATCACTGCTGCCCTTTGCTGGGCACAAATAGATCATGTGAAAATTAAGCAATTGTTTTAAGGTTTCAGAAGGAGCAAACAAAAAGCACAAGAAGCATGGAATTGCCCTCAGCTATCCTCTGCTGTGGAGATCCTGCATATTGACTAGTCACGTATCTAGATTTTTCCGCTCACATGACAGATACCAGTTTCAACTACCTTACAGCCCAGTCCTGAACTGTCTGGCCATCCTGGGCATAGCAGTAGCCAAATGGCTAATGCTGCATCCAGTGGCAGTCATGGGAGACTCCTTGGAGGAAGGGGATGTTCGTCTTATCGGTCTTACCACCGTTGCCTTACGTCACCTTTATGGCAGCAGTGTAAGCAGTATGCTTGTACTACCCGCGCTAAGCCCAATAGGATCAGGACCTCAGTGTTGTTTATACCAGCTCTCTATAGAGTTTGAGTAAAGTCTTTCCTAACCTTCTTGGAACCTTCTAAAAAAAAAAGCCATTTTCAACCATTGTACCACAGCATACTGTTGTGCTGCAAAGGGTCTGCAGGTTTGCCGCAGGCCACATAGCACGGCTTCCTCAAACTTGCATCTGCAATTTTGCAATTTTTAGAAATCCATAGGGAAGGCTGGAGTGCCCCCTTGGACCAAAGGCATGAGCATGCCCTTGCCCCAGGAAGGCTCCAGCAGCCTCCCAAGCTGTGCTGTATCCCGTGCAGGTCCGCCAGCCGGCCTATTCCGATACAGTTTAGGATTGCGCCCTCAGTTTCATGGGAAGATTGAAATCCAAGTTAGCAATAGCCAAATTCTAGTCTACATATTGTACCAGACCAGCCAATATTCACAGATTGTTTCAAAAAGTAGCCGCAGCTTGACATGCTGTCCCCTGGGCGAGTATGTACCCCACACAAGGTACAGAAAGGACCTCTTTGCCTTTCTGCTTTGCCTCGACAGTCAGCTGACTCCACCCCTGCTTAGGATCACCTCAAACATTTACACTAGAGACCTACTAGAGCCACCCAGAAATGTGCCAACCTTCAGAGACATCTGGAAGACGAAGGCCTTCACGGAGTGCCAGGATTTTCTTCCACAAACCTATCCTCTCAGTCTCTACTTCAAGATGTAATGTGGAAGATGTGGAAGTTGAACGGCATTTCTCCTCAGTTCTGGGCACTAGGAAGGCTTTAGAAAACAGCTCCTTAATCTTAAAAGGCTTCGGGGTTCAGGAGGAGAAGAACCTGGGATTGCTCAGAGTGGCTTTTTACCCTTTAATTAACGCACAAACACATGGAAATGTGGAAAGGGATTAGAAAATAAAATCTGCAAGAGCTAAAATGAATTTAAAGCATTACAGTAAATTAGAAGAGATTTAAGGAAGCAAGGATTGGCTTAGTCCATGCACCCCCTTTAATGGGATCACACCTATGGGCACTTTCATCTACTACTTTCATCACACTAACAGCAACTTTTTTTTTATTTTGGAAGAAATCACCTTTCAGCCCGCCCCATGTACTAATGCAGCGGTCAACCGAACACAGCAAATTCTCTTCCTCTAAGTGCCTGGCTTCTACACTTCTTCCTTTGCCACTCTAGTGTTGCTTTCAGTGACTATTCTAATTACCAGACTCACAGCACAGCACAGCACAACTGGAGCAAGGTCTACATTTCATCCTGTCCAAAGTTTTCTTATTTTTCCAAATGCGTTAATCAAGCAGGTCTTGAAAGTACAAGAATTCCACAGCAGTTCTATAAAAGCCAGAGTCTGGAAGAACTGGTTGCATGGATTTTACATTTCATAGTAACTTCTTTTTCCTATGTCATAAACATGAAGGAACATGAACTACGGAGTTTGTGGGACTCTTGTTACTCAAGAAAATTTGACAGTCTAATCCAGGGGGCTGAAAGAATGACTACAATGCCAAGACCATGAGGAGTTGGAAGAATCTTCAAACATTAATGGGAACCTTCACAAGGGAAGTACTGTACAACCAGTAGGACAGGAGACAGATTTAAAAAGATTTATCTCCAACCATCTGAAGCAAAGTACTGGCACATCAATAGCACACCATCCAGATAGTGGTGAACCTTCAAAGACAGCATGTACTCTACGGACCCCCAAATCCATGGGGTTGAGGGATAGATAGGACTTTTATGCTATATCTGCCACCAGTATCCCAACTCCTATCCCAGTCCAACCTGCCATGAACACAGCTTCATGAACTTGGTTACAGAAAAGTTTACTGCACCTTGAAAATCCTCACAGCATTCCCAGCTTCTTAATAAGCTATCTTTCCAGTATGTGAAGTTCTAATATATTTATGTCAGTAGATTGTTGGGATTGTTGGGAATTCAATGTGTGTGTTGGTTTGGTCTCCGGGTGTCAACGAATTTCATTGTATTGTGTAATACAATGACAATAAATAATAATAATAATAATAATAATAATAATAATAATAATAATAATAAGATCCTGAAGAGGGAAGTTTAGCCCAGTCCATCTAGTCTAAACCTCTATGTTGGATAATGCATTCACCAGCCCCCTGTTCAGATAAAAAGGAACAGTTAGCAATGACTAGCAAACCAGTCTATCTAATACACTTGCTTGGTTTCTGTTTCTTCCATCAGCAAGAGGAGGAGATTTCAAAATCCTTCTGGAGCCAGCACAGCATCATCAGCTACTCTTGCACTCTGTGAAATACCCAAGCTGGAATTGGAAGAGAAGTGACTGGGCGAAGCAGCGAGCCTGTTTTTTGCTGCCTATAGTGGCTGAAAAGGTGCCAGGCATTGGCATCCTGGCTTCACCCACTGCTTGCTTTCTGCTGAGCTCTTGAAAAGATTTAAAAAAAAAAGCCCCACTCCATCTCATTAAGAAAGTAAACACAAGAGCCATCTAAGTGTCTAATTAAGCTTCTAATTAGTCCCTGCTTGTTACTAATGCAAATTAGATTACGCCGCTTAACTACAGCATGTCCACAACACCCTTGTTAATTGCGGCCTTTTGAAATTAAATTACTCCCTAATTAGCATATCAAAGCCATTGATTCGAAGCCAGGAAAGATGAGGGCAGAAGGAAGCTGAACGCCAAGTTTTGTTAATCAGGGACGACTAATTAAATAGTGACGTAGCACACACAGGGGCTCCTTCTCCACTGTTTGGGAAACTCAGGAAACCATATATGTGTACAGCTGGAAAGGAGCCTGGGACTGAGTGGAGGGTGGCAGAGCCTTCCTCATTGCATTATCTTGAGAGGGGAAAAAAAAGAGACTGCTGGATACAACCACTAACTGTTCAGTGAAGACAGAACTAACCTTCCCCGGGTATTATGCGGTAAGCTCCTTAATGGCCACTACACTCCAATGAAACAACAGGTTATCTAGCCCAGCTGCTATTATAAAGCAATCCTCTAGCTATGATGGTGTGTATGCAAGGGCTCTGTGTTTGCACTTGCACTTTAATAATAATAATTAAAGTTTTCTTTGCATCAACGAGAGGTTTGACCTTTCTTACCAGATGATGCAATGGCCACCAGCTTGGATGGCTTTAAAAAGGGTTTGGACCAAGTCATGGAGGTCAGGGCTATCCAGGTACTTGTCATGACAACTATGTTCTATCTCAGTATGCTTCTGAACATCATTTGCAGATGAGCAATGGTGTGAGTGAAGTATGTCTTTCTCTCATGCTTGTGGGTTTCCCAGAAGTAACTGATGTGCCACTGGGAAAGAGAATGCTGGACGAGCTGGGCCTTTGGCCTGATCTAGCAAAGCTTGTGTTATGTTCATCTTCTGGCACTTCAATTTTAGCGGCAACCCTGTCCTGGAGCAATTGGAGCAGGAGTCACGCATCTAAAAGCCATTTTACGCAGTAGGCAAAGGCCCTGGTTTTGCCACACAGTGTACACTCAAACAGGGAGCCAAACATGCCAACAACACTCACGAATTACAGTTTCAGCATTGTATCTGTGACAATCCAGTAGAATACTACAGTGAGGATAGATTACCAGATTTTACCGCAGTAGTGACAGAACAACAACAACAATGAGTTTTGTGGCAATCTAGTGTGGCAAAAACTTTGATGGACCAAAGCCCACTTCATTACACATTTGGTGTCCTGAACTGGCAGACACACACATGCATACTAATATTGAGAAAAGGTTTAAATGGTGGGGCCAGATGGTCACAAAATGCAAGGAGAGCCTATTGCATTCTGATATGAAACTCAAAATAAACAAGACCCAGCAATCTTATCCTGGGCTCGAGCTAGGACTGAAAACTTTCTCCCACCTCATCTGCTAACCAAAAATCCCTAACTTTTCTGCATGTTGGAGAAGGGGAGCAATTCAGGAAACGAGGCTGTAAGTTGCATAGTATACCCAGCCACCTTTCTACATTTTTGGTCCTTTGCTGAAGCTTAGATTCCAGCATTAGCCTCACTTCAAAATCTTGCTACGTACCAGTGTCTCTAAAGAAATGGGAAGATCCCCGAATATTCTCTATTAAAATGAAAGCAAGAGAAAGAAACAGCCCTGCATTTCAGAAGGACGGGCATCTAGACATCATTTTCTTGTGAACATTTTTTTTTCTTCTAGCGTAAATAACACAACTATGTTTTCACCATTAATATTGGTATATGCACAATAAAGTTATTTAATTCTAGATATTTTCTCCACTTGGCAGGCTTAAGTGATAGGTCCCAATCGTCACTGCAGGGGCCCCATAAGACCTTAACGCAGCCCTGTAAATTACATAGCTGTCCAGCTTACTAGTATAGGTAATAATAAAGATGTTCCTTGTGGCTAAAAAGTCAACACAAGAAGCCAGTCCAATGTTCAGATCTCATTTATAGGAAAGTAGTGCTTTTATTTCTATTCTGATTTTTAAAACAATTTTTGCAATACAGCCTTCTTGTTAGGCAGCAGCCAACCTTAAAAAATTTGTATCACTTTGCACAAAGGTTGCAAATTTTCCTATATACTTTCTTGGGAGTAAGTCCCAGTGAAGGGCCCAGTGAAAGGCTCCATGAAACTAAGAATTAAAAAATGATGACTCTACCCGCTGCATATTCCTACTGATTTCAGCAGAACCTGCTCCCTAGTAAACATGCATACGATTGCAATTTTAATCTTTCCATCACACTAGTGCAACTGGAAAAGCTCCATCACTGGCCTTCATCTTCATTCTAGCCCACATCAACGCAAGCCAACAGTGACAGTGCAAATGGTACTTTAAGTGTCATGTGAGCCAGTTCTTAATTTTATGCAACATTAGAAAATGAAGGCAATACGATATTTGCAGGCACAAGTTACTTTATGCATGTTGTGAATAGAAGGAAACAATATTATTTGGGCATGTAATTTTACAGGATGCAAAAGCACGTCCTCTGAATATCTGAAGTGACTATTAGAGCATACTCCAGGGTTGCAAGAAACTGAGATTATTTTAAAATGAGCAACCCAAAAAGGTATCCAAGGAAAAGAAATAAAATCCCAATCTTACCTACTCAAGGAAAGTCTCACACAGTACTATGATCACTTGAACACATGTTGCAAACACTGGTGGCTATAAAGCACAGGAGGACCAGTGAGCACACAGTATTATACCTTGTTGGAGCCAAAACATAGTTTATCTAATTCCCAGTCTATCAAGAACACACACTGAGCAATTGGGAAGTTAATGTTGCATAATAAACCCAATCCTGGGCTAGGTCTGAGAAGATCGGCATTGATATTTATTTATTTATTTATTTATTTATTATTAGATTTGTACCCCGCCTTATTGTGCCCAAAGGCACCCAAGGCGGCAATCTTTATCAAATTTGATATCTTTATCAAACTCACCAGGTGGCTTTGGGTAAGACACTATCAGCCCATCGTTGAGAGAATTAAGTGGGACAACAACTGCTTGAAAGAAGGAACACTCATGAAGATATCCAATGGTAACAAATTTTCTTATACAAGCCTGAGAAAATAATCTCTAGCTAAAGGTGGTTAAAAATGATGTTATATATTTTACTCAGAAATAAGCCCATTGTGTTCAGCAAGACTTAGGGCTCGATCCTATTGGGCCTAGTGTAGGCGGGGAACCCTTACCTGGGCCAGCACCAGGCCTCAGGGCCAGGACATCCCAGTGTAGAGCTCGCCAGTGTTAAGTCTCACCACCACCAGCAGCGAACTCTTTTGAGGCAGGGCAGGGGAGGGACAGAGTGGGCCTGGGCAGGGTGGGACTTCACCACTGGATCCTAACCTCCATGTCAGGCCGTGCAGCCCAACACAAATGTGCTCAAGTCTGCACCGGCAAAATAAGCAGCACAGACGTGAGGAAGTCCATTACCGGGCCAGCACCCTTACCCAGTTCTCCTGAGGAGCTTCCTATAGCTCCCATGGCGCCCATAGTTTTGGCAGTAGTAGTTTTGGCACCACTGTTCCTACAGAGGCTAGGCAGTGTAGGATTGGATTGTTAGGCTGTAATCCTTTCATATTCATGTTTCAAATTTCAAAATACAACACCAAAGCAAAAGAACTAGGCACTGCCTGCTACAGGCACAGCTGAAGGCTGCTCTCCTCCTGCTTTACACGTCATAAATGACATCCCTCCTCTAAAGATTACCCTAGTAATCTTTACAGGAGGGAAAAAGAGAAATGTACAGCTATTATAGAATCAAGCATTGCTAGTATCTGGAGATGGCATTTTTGGGCTACTACTGAGGCCTGGGCCACTCCGTTATTCTTCGCTGTTTGCAATCATACCTCCCTCTGGGTGATGGCAAGAACTGGCTTGTGGCCAAGTGGCAGAGACTGCTGGCTCACAGTCATTGTTGCTTATTCACTTGTCCAGAAGGAGAACGTGGGTGCAGGCAGCACTGTTACACCTCACCCGTCATCACTCACTCACTTACTCAAGCAGGCACTAACTGACAGCAAGGAACTGCAGCAGCAGCCAGTCTTGCCCTCTCCTTCTGGGCAACAGCAGCAGGGTCCAGTGGGCCCAAAGTTCATTGCTGCTCAAAGGGAGAGGAAGCAAGCAGAAAGCAGTCACTCCTTTGCCAATGTTGTTACTTTCTGTTGCTGCAATTGCAGTCTCTGGAATCACTGTGCTTTTTTTCCGTGTAAGATGTGCATCATGTATGATGCAGTCCTAAGGAGGCAGATTTGACCTAGGGATGCGTCCATGGTACCTGCTGACACAGGACCACTGACTTATCTGAATACCTTCTAGCCACTCAACATCTTACAAGACCTAGAAGCTTAGACTTAATGGAACAGAATGGCTGCTTACAGGATATACGACCTAAAGCCGAATACATATTCAGGGACACCAACCTCCAACTCAAGTTCCTACTACATCATACATTTTCCCAAAAGATGGCCCTCTACAAGGACACATAGGATGACCAAATAGCAATGCTGTTCTCCTATATAACAAATTACGCTTCAACATATAAACTCTGAGGTAGGCAATACCACCAATACGTTCAAAGGTGCAAACACAGAAAATTACACTGAAATTAGCCCTCAAATAAAGAGATGACAGGTAACTTGCTCTGAGCTCAGTCAGCTAAGAAGAATGTATACACCTCCGAACTTCCTTTTTCAATTCAATTACAATCCAATGCAATTCCAGCATATGAACTTCCTGTCTGTGGTGTAGAATCTTTTTGGTAATTTTAAATCTTCATTATTTAAATATAAATCTGCATTATTTAAATATATTCACAAAAACAATATTGTTTCCCACCCCCATTCCAAAAGGGACTGGCACTGCTAGGTCTGTTCATTTAAACAAGAATTATGTCAACTGCACATAGTGAAAAATATCCTACTTGGATACAGCAATATTCATCTTGAGGAAGAAACTGCCCAATCCCTAAGAAAATGCATTTCTCGGTCTAGCAGGGTCCACATTTAGATGCAAGTTTCTGTAGCATAAGTCTATGGATGCAGACTATAAGATAACCATTGTAAATCAGAAAAGGTTGCTTTTATGAAACTGATCGAGATGTGAAGAAACTGATCGAGAAAGCACTCTTTAGGGGTTCCAGAAGCATAAGGACCAACAAGGAAAAAAATGATGGAGTTGATTAAGATCTTAGGACAGGTAAGGTTGTCTGAACTGGAAGAGTGAAGGATATGGACAGGAGATTAGTGGGATATGAAGACCAAAAGCCATGGAGTGCTTCAAAAGTTAGGAGCCAGTGAAAAAATGGTGCCCTTTGGGGAGAAAGGTGGGATATAAATAAAAATATACATTTAAGGGGAGCATTACGAGTAAGATGACCTTGGCAGCAGAAAAAAAAGGCAGTGAGAGAACAAAGATGAGTCAGTGGAAGACCAGCAAGGAAGAGGCTGCAGTAGTCAAGTCAAGCCATCACACAATTTATGCTGAAATGCAAGATCTTTCCACAGACTGACTTTATACAGTATATAAAGTTTGTATGAACTTTGTGACACACTTAGCAATTGAAAACGCTTCAGCATGGTTCAATCACCAGGGAGATGACTCTGCCTGCAGAATTAACACTGTAACCATAGGTGAACAATACAGTACATGCAAGATTATACTCTTGTCAAGACAGCATTTTAATATGATGAGTAACATTCCGAAGGCAAAGAAAGGAGGAGAGAGAGAGAGAGAACTCTGCTTGCTGCCGCCGCCATTCTGTTTCAGCCTAAAACTTCTTCCATCCATCTATTCATGAGCACATACTATTAAACAGGGATGTTATAGAACCGGGGAGATCCAGAGTTTAAATAACTCTACAGTTTCACAGTAATATGGGAAAAGAGGGAAGAAATATTTCAAGAGATGAATTCTTTCTTATTTCTTTTTTTTTAATTTAAATAAACTTGTGTGAATAAGTCAGCACCTTTGATTTCCAGGTTTTTTTGTTTAAGAAAGCAGAAAAGGGGACAAAGAGTTGAGAAGTTAATAAAGTGGGAGAAGGAGTCTATTCAGATTGAGGGAGCCTGTCTTGTGAGAAGAACCAAAATTTATAACAAAAAATTACTTCTGTGTTGAAAAAGAGCAGGTTTAAGAGAAGGTACAGTACATTTTTAATTGAAAAAGATTCAAATGAAATATCCAATATCCCTATTTGAAAGAGAATGAAAACCAGGACTGCTTTACCAAGAAATTGCTACAGTGCTAACTATTCCCCCCCCCAAGTCATCTTAGGAAATGGGGTAGAGGGGAAGAGGAGGTTTCCTTTCTATATGAAGATACCCCAAGAAAGGAAGAGAGGGAGGGGGGAGAGAACAAGTTTTATTCATTTATTTTACAAGAAGAATAAAATAATAAAAGAAAGTTTCATAATGTCACAGCGTTTGGAAGAAGTTGTAGAAGGGGGGAAAGAGCGTTTAAAAAAAAAGCAGCTAAGAACAGAAGGACCAGCTCCAACCACCCGCCGTACAAGCCTTCTTCCCAACGAGATTCAATTAATTGATAACAAGAGGCATCAAATTAATTTTTCAAGGATGTTAGATTTTGATGAAGGAAAAAATCTCTCTGATTTTAATCGGGGCGGCGTTTAAAAGGCATAAATGAATATCCCTTTCTAATCATCTGAGGCACCGAGGAAGCGCCAAGCGGTTAACGTGCAAATTCGAACCGTTTAATTGGGGGGGGGGCAGGGAGGTGGCAGCATGGGGAAGGAAAACACTTTCTCTTTTAAAGAGCTTTTATGAAGAAATTATTTTTTTTTAAAAACTATTCCTCTAGCCATTATGTACTCACTCAACACACAAAATTTCAGCCTGGGCAAGAGTCAGGAGTTTGACTATTGAATAGAGATAATTTTCCACCACAACCTAATTAAACAGAAATTTTATACATAAGAAAAAAATTAAACTGAGGGAAAAAATGAATGAAACAGTACACGTTTCACAGTACATTTTCAATGCTTCTTGCTACAAGAAACCTGCCCTTCCCACTTCCATGTGGATACACGTGTACAGTAAAAATCAGGCAATAAAGAAAGACATACAATCTGCACCAAATTCAACAAATTAAAAGACATCTCCTGTCCCATCTGGAGTTGTGCGTTTGCAGCGACAGAAAGACCACAAACAGCTTGGCTGCTTAGCAAGCAAAAGCTAGTGAAATACACAAGTGTAAAATACAGCCAGTTCCCAAGCAATGTCCAGTTTCCCACATTCATAGCGATCAAAAGGCAAGTCATTATCAAGGGCAATTTACCCCTTGACAGAATCTTCGTTTCACAGATAGTGGCCGTTAGAACTTTTTTCTAAATATTTCGCACTTGGTCTCATTAAGTAAAGGATTTCATTTGCAAATTACAACATACTGCCCGTCACTTAAAGAGAGTCATAATTGTTTTGTGTCATTGTCTTGACCATTAACTACAGCTAATGGCTTAAACATCACCAGACAAAGGGGTTTCTGCTTCAGCTAAGCATAGAATCAAGTCAACCATTCATATGAAACTTCAACATACATTTCTAGGAAACAATAATTAAAAAAAAAATTCCCCTACTGGTATTTCTATGCTTCTCCTTGTAAATCCAGCTACCTGAAGCCTGCAGACTGGCAAGAGAGGGATGGTGTGTTCCGGTGTGTTCCATAGGTTTCTGCAAAGGTAAATAGGCTACCTCAGAATCCCAGATGCAGAGGAGTGGCAGAAAGATACAAGTATCTTGTTGTCTTGTGTGCTCCCTCATTTGATGGGCCCCTGTGAGATACAGGAAGCTGGATAGATGGGCCCTTGGCCTGATCGAGCAGGGCTGTTCTTATGCCTTTAAGTAAGCTGGCACCATTCTCAATAGTAAATAAGCAAGGGTGCAATCCTAACCAACTTTCCAGCACCGAGGTAAGGGTAATGTAGCTCTGATTTCCCTATTATATCTTGAAGAGGCCTCTGTGACTGCCCCCCAACTGCAGGATGCAGCACAGGCCCCATTCACCCAGCTATGCTACTTCTGGAAAGCTAGTTAGGACTGCACCCAAAAGGCCTTTAATGTGTCACCTTATATCATATTCTTGGATGAGTAAAGGGAGCCAGTCCACTTGCCAATGCTACTGCCTAAAGTCTCCACGCATCAGACAGCAGGAGGAGGCCTTGAATTGCATCATGCGATCCAAGTGGCAAACTCTCAAATACAAACTGTGATTGTGATTCCCTATTACTGAAACTATAATTTAGGTGGGTGATAAGAAGCAATATTTAAGTAAAACATTAAAACTGGACTTTTGTTTTCTAAATCTCAAACTCACACCTTGGAATCCAAGCATTTTTTTTTTCAGAATGAGAGTTTACATTTTCATGGTATAAGCACCAGTTATCTTGGAACATGTAAATATTATTTAAATAATAAAAACCTACCAGGAACCATGTGATAGCAGTTGGCAATTGCATGAATCAACTTCCTTGATTCAAGCTCTGTCTTGTGTTGTGGGAAAGAAACACACCTTAGGCAGAGCGTAAAGTCTACATCTAAAATGCTTCAGTCTGTACCATCATGAAACCCAAATTTAAGTATTACATTACCTATGACTCTGGAGATCTACCCAATATGAGAAATACTGGATCCCCCCCTCCCCAATATTAAAGAGTGATGGTACATTGATAGAAGGTGGTCAAAGAAAAAATGAAGTCTATGCCCAACGGAAGAGCTGTATGTATCTCAATGCTTGTACACCCGTAAGATGTCTCAGTCTCTAGAACCAATGGCGATGGCTACACCAGGATGAATTTTATAAGCAAATATTTAGTGGTGAATAAATAATTCTCCAGAGAAAGATACTGCTATGAAAAAAGAAGCTCCAAGCCTATACTGCACACATTTACTCTTATGTAAGTTTCACTGACACGAGTGGACGTTTCTAACAGTGATGGCAATGTGGTGGATGAATCACTTCTTTTCTCCACACATAATCATGCTGAATATCTTTTACATTTCCCAATATTTTTAATGTTCAGAAGTGTCAGCTTTCATCTATGTCCCTCATATTTCTAACAGAATGTTCACAGAATGTGTGGCAGTACCCAAAATTCCTGTTAACTTTTTACAAATCAAAGAATGAAAAAATATAAGGAAAGAAGAAGCTCTTCACAAATTCTTTCAGGCCTTCAACCCTGGCCACAGAAACAAGTAGCAACTTGGTTGTCTTATTACAGCAAGGAAAAGTGCATCCATCTTTGAACACTAGTGAAGATCTCAGCCTTAGCTGTGCTTGTTTATATCTGCCTCTTTCTAAGAAGTACTGAACATGTACTGTGATGTTATCTCATGTTATCTTGTACATGTGGTAGTGAAGCTTTATTGCAAACTTTTGCAAGGGAGGGCAGGGGAAAAAATGGGATAGAAAATGATGTGAGACAGAAGGAGCACACATCAGAAATGGGGATGGGAATGAAAGTTTGTTCTATGGTTAGCTGTTCGGGAAGCTGAGTAGCATGAGGCCAGGGAGGAATGTCTGCACCTGAATTTTCCAATCAAGTTGACTGTAGTTCTCCATCTTAAACATTAACTTCCAAACAACTGCAAAATAAGTATCATACAGCTATAGGCAACATGAAACAGCCAGATTGTTACAGGTGTGCATGGTAACAGAACAGAACAGAACTGTGAATACACTGAATTCATTAGAGACCACTTTCCTTAACCTCCAAGCCATGATCTGAAGTGGGTTTGCAAGCCACCGTTTACTCTAGTGCAGAACTAATACTAAATGTTACTACGAGCTGAGGAAACAAGGAGGTGGGAGGAACAGAGTAAGAGTGCTTGTATTAGGATCCTTTTAATTTCCAGATCGTGGTTATAAGCATCCAAATCTGCCATTTTGTTCAGTAAGAAAATAAAACAGCTAAGAGAATTTGTTCACTGACTTCTGCACAAACTATTAAGCAACTAACTGAACAGTTCACATCATGAGATGATTACACGTATGTACAGGTTAGACGTGAACCAAGTATCTGTTCTCCCCCCTCCTTTTTTTTTTAAAGAAAAATCATAGCTCTTTTGGTACAGTGGGCTTTAAAGAGGACCAGCCCCAATGTAACCCAGTGGCAGCAGAAGCATTTGTTTCTGCCCAATGCAGTCTCTCAAATTGGTATGCAAGGCTCAGAAGCCATTTTATCATTGCACAAACAGAGAGAATGCAAATGGAGCAAAGCAGATCATTAGGTGGGCAGCTTCAGCTCTCTTTGACTCTAGAAACTCTGGCTATTCTCATGCCAGGGCTGCATATGACTACTGACCCTTCTAAACACCACCCTATCCTAGGAAGACAGCTTATACTCTGGCATAGCACAGCATAATTCAATGTTTTCTTCAATGAAGACAGGCTCTTTTCTCACCATTTTACAGACTCCACAAAACCGGCCCGACAGCTCTGAACAATGTCGAGCTTGTGGAAACACAGAATGGGCACAGAAGTGGACAGCAACAGCTCTCACATGCTAAACTGGCAACTGCTTTCATATGTGCAACTGACAACATGGCTTAACCCCACCTCTGTAGGGGAGAACGAGTCTCCCTACCCATTCAATCAAGCTTTTACAACAGAGCTATTGCTCCCATTGAGAAGACTAACTATCCAGTTCACCACAAACTACAGTAAGCCAGATGGCTGTAGTCCTCCACAGCCACAGTTTCTCCAGGAACCTCTTAACAGTTCAACAACACTGGGAGAACAGATAGCATTCACTCCCTACAGTATCTGTTTGAGAACTGAAATGTGGTACATTCTAACTATGCCAGAGGGTTCCCAAGAATGCCTGAAGAACTAGAAATGTTTCTAGGGCAAAAAGGAAGCTTTAGGATTTAACAGGAAAAAAGCACTGACACCATGTGCCTGGTCTTTGAATTTGTTAAGAAGGAAAAAACTAACTATAGTTCTTCTAAAAAGTTGGAGCGGGGACTGACTTGTGGGTGATGGGGTCAGCCTTGATCTGGCTTGGGCTTGATTGTCCAATACTTTTTTATATACTTTTTTCTGTATCTTACATATTCCATACATTGTTATTGTACTGATTTTATTTTTGAGCTTGTCTGTGACCATAATAAAGTTTTATTACTATTATTAAAAAGTAAGCTACAAACTCTGCCCATACAAATACTATATAAACTAAGTCAGTGGTTCTCAAACTTTGTAGACCAGGACCCACTTTTTAGAATGGCATTCATGCTGGGGCCCACCAGAAGTAATATCATTAACCTGGAAGCAGTGGCGTTATTCACCCGGTATGCTGGGCGGGACTTACCTTTGAGCGGCAGTCTGCCCGTTGCGGAACGCGGCATGACGCTCAAAAGTAAGTCCCGCCCAGCGTACCGGGTGAATAACGCCACTGCCTGGAAGGGATGTCATGGCTGGAAGCGACATCATCAAGCAGGATGTGCCATCATTGTGACGTAATAACATGACACTCCTGGAATGCAAACTGGCATTCTTGGACTGCAGCGATTGCACAACCAGGAAACATCCCTAGCAGAAAGCAAGATTAAAACAAAATACTAGGTAAAAGCACTGAACTAAAAACAATTTTTAAAAAACCCTCATTTGAAAATGCAAACTGTTAACAATCACAAAAGGAATATAGCAAGAGTAAGGTCTTCAACTTCCAAGATGGCTACTCCCAGCTTTCTGTGACCCACCTGACATCAGGTCGCAACCCACCAAATTTGAGAAACACTGAACTAAAATATCTGACACTTGTACAAGTATAGAAAGGAAATAGACATCAGTAACGAAGAAAGGAATAGTAACTATAAATAGAAGTTCAACAGACATAACCTGGATACCAAGAGGCTTGACATGCCACGTTCTATTATCTTTCACCCTGTGCCATTCTAATCGGGTCGCAAACCTCATAAATCTGGCAAACACTTCAAAACTCATTCATTTCTGGAAAGGAAAGCAAGTGTTTCAACAGCAAGTTGCTAGAAACTGGATATATGACAGAGTGATGGCACATACAGAATTAGGAACACGGGAAAGGGGGCAAATCTCCATAACCCTCCACTTGCAATCTGAAATTGTGTAGCCCAGGAAAAGGTTTACCCCATGACTCCACTGAAAGTTATCAACTGTATTGAAGAACTTCAGCTAGGATTAGAGGTCATCCATTCAAGCCACATAAGGCTTGGAAATGTTATAAGCAAGGTTAGCATCATCCTATCATGCCACCATCAGAGTCCCAGACAGGGTTCAGTGCTACAGGAATTATTTACAAATTATAGAATGCAAGATAACTTGTACCAATGAATCAGTTATCAAGTGGAGGGCACAGAGCAAAAACAGTACCTCTAGTACAGCCATTTTCAGCCACGGTGTCATGGCAAACTGGTGTCCCATCCATGATCTCCAGGTGTGCCACAGGAATTTGGGAAAGAGTCATTTATTAGAAGGGCCATTGGGGGATGTCAGCTGATGGTGTGCCTTGACCATTTTAATGTCTCGCAGTGTGCTGCGAGATGAAAAATGTTGAAAATCACATCTCTAGCATTCCAATTGCAATAAACAAATTCATCCAAGAAGAGCAAGCATCATCCCCAAACAATTCCCCCTTCAGTTAATTTTATCACATTGTGCTTCCTAACAAACTGTCTTTTCAACAGAATGCATATGATTCATTTTGAAAGCTAATGCCCTACAACTAACTACCAAGTTAAATCTGATGCTTAATTTTATGAGTCGTCATTTCAAGTTTTGGGGTAACAGATTCCTCCGATTGACATCAGAAACAAAAACCTTTCAGGGGAAAAAAAAATGATTGTGGACTACCAACAAAAATATACTTCGGAGAAATGTGGCATCCATTTCTTACATTACGAAGATAATTCTGGATGGAAAGAATGGTCATGTATATTTTTTCTTGCCTCCATAAAAGGGGCTGATGCACTCTTAATGGTCTCATACTGCAGGAAAATTCATTTGTCACCAAAGCAACCAGGACGCATCACTATTCCAGATGATTACAGAAGACCAAGAACAAACACCGCACACACAGTGTCTGGAAATTCCAGGCAGAACCCTTCACTCTTGAAACCAGCATTTTCCAGCGTTCAGTGGAAGAACACATGTAAAACAGGAGAGTTATATTCATTGTTCCCATTTAGTTAATACAAGCCTGTTAAAAAGCCTTTTATTTTGGGTATATTTTATCCTTGCCCTGTTACCTCAGTACTGGTACATTTAAAAGGAGGCATCCAACAGCCGTCAACCGCTTTCTGCTTTCCCTTGGGAAAGTCCTTCACGAACTACCAATATTACCCTACCAATATTTCCTGTTGGAGGAATACTGAAGCCACAGGAGGATTTACCCAGAAGCTCTTAGTTTTTCTCCATTCATACTTCTGGACTCTAAAAGCAGACAGGTACTATATACCATTATCTGTCCACTACAGAACAACTAGTACTCCACTTGGAGAGATGTCTCAACAGGGAGCAGGCTGCATAAAGGTCTTTTGCAGCTTCCACATAAGCCTCAACCCCTTAGTTTTCTCATCACCAAGCAAGGCAAGATGCCACTGAGTCTGATAATACCTTAGGGGTTGTCTCCTCTGGAACTTGAACACAGCAGGAAAGGTCACAAGGCACACTATTTTCACTAAACTAAAACTAAACCATCATACAGGACAACTTGGCACCAATTCTGCCCCAGACTCCATGTCTAAACATTCGCTGGTTGCATACTTGCAAAAACATGCAATCAGTTGGTTGCAATTTAGACAACTTATGAAAATCACTGACTCCACAAGGATTACCTCTACACCAAGTTCCAGAAATCCAGTAGTGACAATCAGTTGATCTGCTTTGTGCAATCTGCAGGATTGAGGAAGAGATGCTCTATGGAGCATCTTTACTAAAGAACACACCAGTGAACTTTGTCACTTCTCGTAAAAAACTCATACCGCTCTGAAAGCTCTCAGTGCAACCCAGCAAATCCTATTTGACTATCCTGTAGCAAGACAGACACCAGCTCCTATGCTATAGTTACTTTAAGACATCAAACTAAGAGAAATCCTATGGAGCTCTTTTAGATGAACAGACTGCAAGCACCCAAGACAAGCATGGCTCTTTTCTAGGTTATAACAGATATAATGGGTGCAATAAAATATTTCTGCACTCAGCTAAGTCTCTTTTTCTTAGAGGGCTCCAAATATCAATGGTTGTGTTTAGGCAAGACCTAGGTTAGACATTCTGGTGAAACACTACATATTTACTACTATCCAACTGTGAATCAAATTAACTGATGGTTCTCAGTTATAAATTCACCAATTAATTTTGGACAAGTCTAAGGTTTCAGTTCATCATCTGTGAAATGGGAATAATGGTAATCTCCCACAGAAGGTGACATGAAAGGTACATGAATTTTAAGACTGCTAGCAAAATTACTACTATAATCTAGCCCATTTTGTCCAAACATGCACAGTGAAACTAATTTTAGTGCAAAATCAAATTTAAGATTTTCTCTATTAAATTAGAACTGTTAAAAAATATCAATTTCAAGGTTGCAGAAGCTTATCTTAGAAATCAGAGAAACATAAATTATTGCTCCTAATTTACTGATAAGGAAAAGAATTTTCAATTTTGTGAGCCACAACTCTCTGCAGGACTTCACTGAGTGAGGAAGTTTTTTATCACATTCTTCACCCATTCTGATGAAGCAACACCTTAAAGACAGTCTTACAAATTAAATTTGAACACTGGAAGGTTTGTTCTCCTCCCCAACTTGCAAATTCTCTCTCAAAATAATACTGCAACAGCAGTCTTTAGAAGATTAAAAACTCTACTTTCATTACTCACAGAAGTCAACATAATTTGATGTAGTTATAGAATAACAAATCTGAAGAGGATATCATTTTGGATAATTTTGTAGGAAAGTAGTTTCTACATTTTCATTTTTTTTGTACAAACAAACCAAACTACTTTTTTTATTCTTCCCCATGGTTTTCCACCCTGTAGTGCTAATCTCTGCCATCCACTTACTGGAAAAAAAAACACAGCCAAACAATTTTCATGAAAAGGAAATAATCTGCTAAATGTTGCTTGCTAAAGAAAACATCTTAGCATTATAAACTGACATCTTCCTTCCAATTAATGCACCCACCCCAGTAAAAAACAAAAGCAGAGAAGAAAACCAGGGCACCATTCTTGAATGAAAGAACTCAACCTGCCAAGTTCTGCAGCCAGAGCCACAAACCTACAGAATTGCTTCTGGAAAAGGGGGTAGGGGGGTGAACAAGTAAATGTATAACGTTGTACTTTCTAAACTGCAAATCTTTCACTCATTGCCAAGCAGTACTACGCAAAAACAAAAAAGTATCTTAACAAACAAAGGCAGGATAGCCACAAGATACAAAACAGGACATCTTCTAAAAGAGAGCTGGGGTGGCAATAAATAGCACATAATCTGTGCACAACCAATAAGCATGTCAAGGCAAACATGAGAAGTATAATACTTTACAGAAACAGTCCAGTTCCTTGTCAGCAGATGCCATGAAATGGAGAAACGGAAAGGGTAACCAAGAATAGCTACAGGTGGGCTTTCAAGGCAATGGAGTGAACAGGGATGCTCTACAGTACACAAGCTCACTGGGAATGAATGAAGAAGCTCACATTGTCGTCCCCAATTTTTGAAACATTTCTCAGCCAAGTAGCTGACCCCACAGATCCAGTCTGATGTAAATATAGTCCAACTCTATTCCCTCCACCATTTAAAGTCAGTCCATAGCTGACTTAAGCCTTAGTTGAGTATTCAATAACTTCCCACAGGAAGACAGAAAAATCATAATGATGCTGTTACCGCTACCTTGATCAGGCAAAGACTGAGCTGCTTCAACCCAAGGTAGCATGAAATATTAGCTGATTCCAGTACTGTAGACTGTTCCTTGTGAAGCTAAGGGCCCATACCAGTAAGACTGCAGCACAATACCACATACAAATAATCTCCTCTTTTCTCAGTCAGTTGATATTTACTGTTCAACCCCCTTAATCCTGCAACTTGCCTGAACTGCTTCCAACCGCAGTGCAGCCCTTCCACAGGTAAAAGGGAAAAGCCTTGGCTTTCAGAGCTTTCTGGAAAGGCATCACTTTCACTTTTCAGTAAGAATAGATTCAGGACAGAAAATGAATCTATCAGGGATTAATTCATACCACGCTAAAGGACTTCTAAAATAAAACTGATGCAATACACTGACTTCAGATTTAATTACTCAAAACTGAGATATAAAGAAAAAATGTTTGTAAATGCTATGAAGGAGACCTGAATATATGAGATGACATCGCCCTTCAATAGAACATCAATAGGAAAATGACTGCGTAAGTCTTCTTTCTTTACTTCCAAAAATCTCTTTGTTCCATCCCGTTCACACAGGTGCTTTCCTATATCTAAATGCACCCACTCCCCATACTAGTGGATAAACCCCCCATCCTATATGCACAAAAACAGGATCTACCTTTCCCATTACATACTTCCAAGCAAGTTTGTGGTGATATAAAAGGAACAAGCTCCATCCACACTGCTTCAGTTCACCACAATATAGGAAAAATTTGTGGATTGAGGGTCTATGCAAAAGAAATGTTATTGAAACAGAGGAATTTGGTGGCCCATTCAAGGCCACACAGGCTGAACACAACACAGCCAAAATATTAACTTTTTAGACAGTTCCTACATTCAGGACTTGGATCACCGGTTAGCATCATTGGGTTACACCATTAAGTATTAAGTATTGAGCTAAACATTAAACATTAAGATGATTTACCTGTATGTACATAGGTCTAATTTATCATTACATGTCCTAACCTTCAGAGATGGTATGAGTGAGAAATGTAAATCGATGACAGGAAAACCACAAGGAAGCAAGGGTAGAAGTGTACGCAGGCATAGGTGTACACTTTCCAGCTTCATTGTGAGCCGTTCAACCCAAACTATGTCACAACTTCTAAAGCAATGCAGCCTGGGAACTGCTCAAACAACAGGCACCGTATCTGGAGTTGGTTCTCCAGCAGAGGCTATTTGTTTTATCAATGTTGAATTGATAATTCATGGTAGCCAACTAATTGCAATCCGGCATGCAGTGTTGAACTCTGGCAACTACTTTGCCACATTCCCACTCAACCCAAGCTGATAAAATAGCTATCATGGACAACCAATTAGTGTCAGTGCTTGTGCAGATCAGCCCTAAATTGTTTCGGTACCACCTGAAAATATGAAAGCAATTCATCCACACCCCTCTTCGCGCTCTCTTGTGTCTTATTTATTTGGATGGAGCCATGGGGGATAGGAGAACTGTTTAAAGACCCTGGCCACTCCTCCTGCACTTTTAAAGGGGAATGATCAGCTCCTGAATGAAGTAACTGCCTCTGCAGGGATGAGATAAATTCCCAAAAACTGCTTTGTTCACTCCTGTATATGTGAGTCATTACACAAACAGTTTCCATTTGAAAGAATCAAATACAGCCAGATAAAGTCAGAAGCATGTTAGCTCCCATCCTGCCTTCAAGGAATGCACTATACACATGCCCTGTTGTCCACCATATATGCACATTGGCCATTTCTGTGCACAATGTTTTCATGCACAATGCTATGCTATTCCCTTATGCATCCATCATAACACTCATTAACATCACAATTCCATCCTTCTTTTGCTCGTATAGGTACAAAAAGTTCTATTCCCATCAAAACTAGGCCACCATACAGACTGAGGATAATTATTTGAAAGTAGTGCATATTAAAATGGAATCTTAGGTCCATGGGCATACAAACCTTGCCATTATATTTAAAGAGGTGACAAACCTCCCAGACTTTGTGTTTTTACAACCTTCTTTTCCCTCTTGGATTTAAAGGCTCTTCCTTATTTAGTTTCACAAATTGATCAATCAAACTTTTCACAGAAAATTGCATTAAGTGGGCTAGAACCTTGGTCTCCAAACACGGAAGCTTGGCTGTTTAGCTGCTACCTACTGCCGTTCCATCCAAACAGCATCATGTGACACAGATTTGTCAGAAAAGCAGAATTAGTAACTTAGCAGTTACAGGAAAAAATGAGGCAGAATGCCTGTATTTTTTCCTATCCCCAAGCACCTTAAAGAAGTTTGCATGCTCATAGGAATCTGTTATGAAGTTTACCTACAACTGAATCTAGAATGCTTGAGTGGCAGAAATTCTCATATACTTTTCTATTTGCTGTTGTATGTTCTATAAGGATATACCCAAGAAAAAGGGTTTCCGGCATAGGAGAATAAAATGATCGTATTTTGCCCCTCTGCAAGTACACAAAAGTAAGGAAACATGGAGCCTAATTCTGAGGAGATGATGGATGCTAATATTGCCATAAAGACCAACTCAGCAGGGCACAATTCTGGGATATGGAATTTTTAACAGCCAAACTGACAATGCTGACAATGCTGACATCTTGCCTAGGCAACTCTGCTGATGAAATACTTACAGTGCAAACCTTCGACAATCAGACAGAGCAGGATCTTCATAAAACAAAAAACACAGTCCAGGTTTGCTCAATGAATCTCCACACTATATCTCAGATCAAATCCGCACTTACACACACACCCAAGTGCAAGGGTACACTTACATCATTCTCTTTTGGCTTCACTTTGGTTATTTAACCCTTTCCACGGTGATGTTAATTTTAGGAGAAACACACTGTTAATAGATGGAAATTCAGTAACCAGCTAAACTATCAGTTCAGTCCCCAACACCACACACACACACACACCCCACCGTCTTTAAATTAAATTCAGATCGAATTCTGTAACTATCCTATGTCCTACACTCCCTCTTTACTTGCATTTCTTCAGAATCTGTTTCCACTTACAACACAATGGATTTTTCAAAGAAAATAAAAACTGTGTTACATTCAACTGGAAACTACTAGAACCGAAAATCCAGTAGGGCTAGAAGAGCAAAGTCACATGTGAAATTAGCACCTCTACCTTATTGACAACAAAATAAACATTTAAAAAGCCTGATTACCTGAAAAAAATGCTTATGGCCAACTACAGTAGAGAGACAGTTTCTGAGACCACCAAGAATAAAAAAAAGATGGGAAAGAGTAATGCATGACTGTCCTTATCTGAATTAGGGGCAGCAGAACTGAAATTAACAGGTAGCAGAGAATAAAACTTAATTCTGTTGCACTGACATCAATTCTAAAGTTCTATCTAAGATTACATCTTTCATATCAGTATAACCAGATACAAAGTTTGCTATTGGTTTTATTTTGAAGTCACACCACTTACTGTTGTGCACATTTCTCAGGTATAGATTCCCCTTGCATACTTTAAGTCATCACTCTTTCCTATCAACAACAGTTCTGGAGGTGTGTTTTAACCTGCCATGTGGCAATTATTCCCAGTGTAAGAAGGAAATCAGTCAGCCCTGGAGGCAAGTGAATTACCCAAATTTGAAAGGTGGCATCCTGTTCTATGAAAGAGCAAAACAATGCCAAGTGCAAAATAATTAAATCAAAAAAGGGCATTGTTGGGATTTGTTTTGAAGTTGTCTTTAAATCACATTAAAGATCTTTTTGTGCGTGTGTCCTCTTTTCAGACAACTGGGATAAAACAATATATTTTTTGCAGGCAAAGCAAGTTCTTCCATAAGGAAGCAATAAGAGAGCCTGTCTCTACCCTGAAGGCCAAAGCACACACAGGCGCAGTTTGATTATAACGGCTGATAACAAATTTCTTGCAGATCTCAATGCCAAGTACCTGTGTTACAATATGCTGTCTTCTTAAAGTACAGGGCACAGATGAGTAACTCTATATGATGTTATCCCCTAACCCTTTTTGAAGAGAATACCTTCACCAGAAACTCAAACACACCTGCTACCAGAGGAAGGGGGGTTAAGATTTGGAAACGAAATAAATGCCTTTTCTTTCTGCACCAGCTTTTGGGTAGAAAACAACTATATTTAAAAAAATTAGAGCTATTTCCTAAGGACTCTGGCAACAAGCTAGAAAATTCCATTCCATCAGGATGTGGAAACTTACAGAAAAGATGAGCATATATGATTGTTCCATCTCAACCCCCCCCTTTCTTTAAGATTAAGCTTGAAAACTTGCCCACTCCATAGAGTTCTCACACATACAAAGACTTTATGTTCCTTGAAAGGCAAAATACAACAGCATCTTTTCCTCCTCTGATCTCTCCCCCCCATATGCAACAGAAAGAAAATTTCAGCCACTACCCTCCTTCCCCATTTCAGCCCCACAGCGAGACACACAAACATTATCAGGTTCAAAAGCATCCCCTCTGCCATGAGAAAAGAAAAGCTCTTAGGCTTCTCTGGGCAAAAACTTCACAACTGACTGCACATAGTTCCCGGCCTGGTTATTAGAAAAGAAAAAGAGAAAGGCGCCTGAAGTGGTTATTTTATTTGCTCTTTGTTTTATAGATTTTTTTTTCTCCTTCTTAAAGAAACCCTCTTTTCTATGAGGGGGATCTGAATTAGGAATTTAATCTACTAGATTTCTTTGGTGTTCTTGTTTTTAATCTTCAGTAAAGGAAGAGAGAAATTGAGAATTTTAATATTTTAAGCCAAAGTGTTCCAGTGCAGATTTTTAAAGAACTACTCACCCCAAACTATTTTCTCCATTATGGCACACTTTAGTTCTTAGATGTGAAGAAACAACTTCTTCCTCCAACCCTAAATTGTGGTATTAGAATATCAGATATGGTAGACAACTTCATGGTCTTGAAAGCTATCAGTCTGGGAAGAAAGAAATTCCATGCCTATTTATCCAGCGTTCCTTACAATATTATACAATGGAGCTGTGAAAAGGCAGTCTACTGTATGTATCTTACTTTGCAAGGAGGTTTTTTGCCTAACACCAGTATTCAGTCCCTGTGGCACGGCACTTTTGAAGCTTTGGCAGAGAAGAATTCAAGAATGTATGGGAGAGGAGGGTGACACAGGCTTTTGACCACATTTTTCCCATGCAAAAATACTCACACTTGTATGAAAAAGGAGTTTACTAGAGAGAACCTATATTTTTCTCTTTTCATTACCTTTGTTGTTTTAAATATAACTAAATCATTTATACCTCACTTTTAACTAAAAGATACTCTGCCCGTACAAAATTTACACGCTAACAATGCATGGCCAAGAAAAATGCATTAAATTATTTTTAAGCATTAGATTAAGCTTTCAGGAACTTTCTTTGAAATAACCTCAAAACAGAGAATGGAAGAACTCGGCGATGCACAGAACTACTCGGACACCCCTATCCCTAAGGGAGGAAAAAATTAAGAAAAAGATTTGAAATCAGAACCATATGACCACTTTCTCTATCTTTCCAACTTGGTTGCTCAATAAATTACACCTGTGGTTCTTACTGTCTTCCCCCCCCCCCCAGTTTCAAGGTTTGTTTTCTAAGTTTAGAGAGAAAGGGAATTAAAAAATTTAAAGCTACATTATGTGAGCATCACTCACCTGCTAAAACTACCCTCAAGTTACAGTACAATCAATAGAAATTAAACAAAGTTAAATTTGTGTAGTTTATTTAGACTCATTTCATGATGTTACAGGTAACAATCACAACTCATAGGGCCCACTGCCTGAGGAGGTAACATACTGTGACAATTTGACACAAAATGGCCTATTGGCGGCAGAAGCACCTTCTTCTGTAAATGTTTTCACATGAACTAATAAATTTGTAGAGTATTATACTATTGTTGTGGGTTAAAACCATCATTTAAACACAAAGTAATTTTTTTGTTTATTTGAACACTCCACAGCGTTTTCCCCCCTAAAAGCATTAAAGTGCTGTTGCAATCCAGTGTTCAGAACTGGATGAGACTGTAGTATACAGCCGCCTTATGTACATTTTTGTCTCCAAAGAAACAGTATTGCGGACAGAGTACTTGATTGAAGTCGGCAATGGACCCTGGAATGGGATTTGTAGCGAAATTCCTCAGGGCTAAATTAGGAAGAGACAAGTCTCACTAGGAGTTTGTCAAATGTGATCCTTTTAATACTGCACTGCAGAAGAATTTTATATCCTAAGTATTCTCTAATGAATTATTATGCGTTTTCTCACCCATTTGAAATACATTTTGAAGTTGGAGAGAGAAGTGAATATATGATTTCAGTGAACAAATGCCAAATTCAGGGGAAAAGTTTTTTGTTTCAGATCACATTCTAATTCTTGAAATCTTACTGAAAACGTGGTTTGCCAACACAAACGTATTTCTTATCAAAAGAAAAATTCTCTCCTGTGATTATCTGAAGTCATCTCCCTAACACAGCAGTTTCAGAACTTTATGCAGGAGTAACATAAAAACAATTCCACAAGTACTTAAAACCATAACGTTATTAATGGTTGGACTGGGAATTTGTGTCATAGCTATTTGTCTGGGTGAGGGTGATGATAGGAGTGGAGTAGACTCCTCATCATACTGACTACAAATTTTAAAATATATATTTTGCTTGAAACTTCTCAACTGCCCAAAGAAATCTGATGAGTTTGTTCCCTTTGTGACAAGGATTATTATAGAGCTCACAGAATTACAATAAGTATATTAAAGCAGACAGTTACCAACAAGCATGGCAAAAATGAGTAGCACGTCTAACTTTTTTAAAGATTTCAACATTTGAAAAATATTGTTGGTAAAAGAACAAGTTTTCCCAGTTAAGAAAACATAGCTTATGCACAGTACATATGCAATAAGAATATTCAGTTTTGAAGCATCACGTCAATCATTTCTCCCTTTAAAGTTTTATCCACTCATGATATATAAAATATAGACATTTAAATAATTTTCTGTTATTATACAATTGCAATGCTTCCCCCACACACACACACACACAAAAGCACTGCGATTTGTCACTAGGATTTGTTAAATTATAGCTAGTAACACATATTTTGTTAATTTTAGTTCAAATTTGCTACTCTGTGAGATGTCAAAAATGTTTTTAGATTATAGGTGTCCTTAAAAAGAGGGAGTGGAAGATAAGCGGACAAGACCCTGACTAGAAGATTGCTTGGGCTGAAACAATCCTCTGCCTGGTAAATATATTCTGTGCATTTAAAAGGATATAGAGCAATGAAGATCAAATCATTTAGGTCAAAGCACAAGGTAGTGAACTATTGTACCCATTGCCAATACCCCAATACCCCATCAGGAAACAATAATTTAAACAGCTGTTAAAAGTTTTTAAAAAAAAAACTCAAGGGACAGGACAACTACTTAAAATTTACACCTATTAATAAACAATGAACATAAAAGTGAATTTCAAGATTTGTGGAGTGTTTTTTCCCCACAATCTCAAAGTTGTGCTTTTTTACTCTAAAGAATAGACTTGAGACCGTGTTTAGCTAGATAAAAAAAATGAACGCTCCTACTCATGACCAACTTGTTTCCCAGGAAAAAGTTGTTTCACAAAGCGGGTCAAAGAAAAATTCAGCTGTCCCAATTCGGAACACTCCCCCCCCCCAAATCAAGAAGACCATAACTGTGAATACCTTCGAGTCTACGCATCTTGTCAATCACAGTGAATTGTAATTCACAGACACACTTACAAGGCTGATTGATCTGCAGAATCCCCAAAGCGGTTTTGCAACATCTATTCCCCACCCCTCTTCACATTCACAAACCAGAGGAACAAAAAATCCAGACTCTCTGCCCGCTTCTTCCGTCATTTTTCCCCATAGGCAAGAACCTCCTATCCCTGCCTCTCCTTCTCACAGCCCCCCCCCCCATTCGAACAAAGAGGGAACCTCAGAAGCTTTCCAGCGCTCCAAGGGGTGCCCGATACCCGGTCCCTCTGGGTTCTACACAATCGTCGGTAGAATTCTAGCTGAAAAGTTGCTTCCAACTGATTATCTCTTTGTCTTCAATGCTCTTTTTTACGGGTACCCCCCCCGAACTTTGATGCGTCTCCTTTCCAAACAGCCACAAAGCAGTCAAAAAGACAGAGGGAGGGAAGGAAGGCTATTTTTCCCGAAATAGTTCCTCTATGTATTTTTACTTCCCCCCCCCCTACATCAACATCCTTGAGGTTTCTCTCTTTCCGAAATTTCAAGGAAGGACGCGAAGAGGGACTCGACAAAGCATGACCCCCCCCCTGCCGCCGCCTCCTCACACCTGTTTTTCAAAACACCTGGGGGGGGGAAAGAATCCCACCAGATCGGCTAGTTTAGCAACTTTTAAGCAGTTCCTGGACGCAAATATTCTATGTAGTGCATGTAACTTTAAAAGCATGCGAGTCCCTTTAAATAAAAACGGAGGAAGGAGCTATAAAAGATCCGTGGATTGAAAGTAAAGCAGTAATGAAAGTTTGAAGGGGGGGAAGGGAGCGGGGGGGGCTGCTGTTCCGGCGGCTGCTGCTGTTTTGAAAAATCCCACCAACCTGTTCCGATCTACAGCGCCTTGAATCGAGTCTCAAC
The DNA here is from genome assembly GCA_029204185.1 of Lerista edwardsae. NCBI lineage: Eukaryota > Metazoa > Chordata > Lepidosauria > Squamata > Scincidae > Lerista > Lerista edwardsae. The sequence goes on along the minus strand of JAJKFI010000052.1, from coordinate 3,251,110 downwards.
TTTTAACACCCCCCACTTGGAGCATGTGGTTGCCTCTTTGCTGTTGCTGCCGCCGCCGCCGCTGCTGTTGCCGCCGCCGCCGCTCCAGGCGCTCCGTCCAGCTTCCCTTGTGGAGCAGAAATGCCTTCAGCTCCCAGGCAGCCCGAGGTCCCCCAAAGTTAAACACCTCGGAGACAAAGAGACAGAGAGGAAAGGAGAAGCCGAGAGGGGGGAGAAGAAAGCACTATACTAACACAGTTCAGGCATGATCATACTTTTCTCCTGCTAAAGGCTTTGCCGCTTTCTTCTCTCTTATTGAAGGGGGGGGGGGGTTGACTGTTTCTGCTTCCTCACCCCCTTCTCCTGTTCCGTTTTCCTCAATGGAAGTCTCAAGGGCGGGCGGGGGGAGGGTGGGGAGTCAATCTATTTCTTGGGTCCCTCCTCTCGCTGTCCCATTCAGATGGGGAGATCAGCCTCTAATCACAGGGGTTGTGTCTGTACTGGAGATGTGACTTGAGAGCTGGAAGGGAGGGGTAGGGGGAGAGCGCGCGAGAGAGTTACTTCCAGTTCTACCATAATTCATCTAAAGCAGGTGCAGCTCGTTTCCAAGCCCACAGGTCCTGAATGGAGGAGGAAGCCAGCGGCGAGGGGGATAAAGGAGGTGAATGAGAGGGGAAGGGACGCTTTTGAGCCGAGGGGAGTTAAAGGAAAGAGGCCTCTCGCGGGCGCTTTCAGTCACTTTGTTGCCTTTTCTTACTGCGATTGCAATTTCTGCACACTAGTAGCTGTAGCTATTGAGCGTGCCGGTTTGGGGGGGCGGGCGTTGTGTGTATGATCGATCGATCGATCGATCTTTCCTCCGTTGCCGTTTTCTGTGGTTTTGTTGATGAAGGAGTTACGAATAGTTATAGTGCTTAACTAGTATTTGGAGGCATGACTACGTTGAAGAGACCCTGGTGGAAGATCAACCTGCCTCGCTACGGTGTGCCACACGTTACGTTTTTTAACTTCACAGTTTCATGCACACAATATAGGACGTAACGTCGGCGTGCAACAAATATTTACAAACAGGTACTGGCCACTGCAGGTGTATGGAGAGTGGAGCAATGTTAAAACACGTGTTTGCTGTAGCATATCGTGCTACGCAGAATTATTATGAGGACGAATAAGCAAGAGAGAGTCAGTTTTCGCATGCGTGACTTAATGTGAATTTTTTTTTTTGCATGTCATACATCTTATAATGCCAGTGCAAAGCCTATGTTGGCTAGAATATCATTTTACTTAAAAATCAGTTACTTCTATTTTGTATCCAGTGTTAAAAACAAATGTGTTTTCACAACAAACGTGTGAAAGTGTTTGTAATGGTCACGTGTGAAAATGTCCCGGGACCTGCAATATTATACCAGGACTGGCCTGCTCTCACATCTTAAGGTGCTGTGTGCACTGGGTTACAATCCTAAGAGTGTAAGCCTATATGTTTACTCAGAAGCAAGTGCCATTATGTTCAATGGGACTTCCCCCTAGGGAAGTGTGTACCGTATAGGACTATAGTTTAAATATATTTATTTGAATGTTAATTCTACTGAGACTCAATAAATGTGAAAAGCACCCTGACCAATTTGACTTACTTGTATTATTTTAACCTCCCAAAGTGATTTGCAGCACTCCCCAAATTTCCTTTAATATTACTTTGAGTGAAATCAGTCCTAGTTAGAATTGCCTTTCCCAATGATTGCTTTGCTTGTTTTTTTGAATCTTATTTATAGATCTCCATCTTACTGGGCCCTAAGTCAAAAACACCTCAAACAGAATAAGTAGTATTATTAACTGTTCATGGTAAATCCCACCAAAGATTCAAGCATTTTCACCTAGTGCTTAAAAAGATATTATAGAAGAAGCCAGGCAGATGTGTTTTGGGAAGGCAAATCAGTTAGGAGCCACAACAGAGAAGGCCCTGCTTCTGGCAACCTCCCCTCAAAGATGGGAAAGCCAGAGCAGAGCTTAGCAAAGAGCACGTTGATACAGGAGGAACCAGCTCTTCACCTGTTCTTCTTGCCCCCCCTACAGCACCCCCCCAGACATAAGCAGAAACGTTTTCTTCAAATTGTATGCTGCATACATCTTTTAAGCACTTCTCAACTATGTATGAAGGCTAGAAATGCGTTTTTAAATATATATCTATATATACAAAAAGAAAGCCTAAGAACTTGGCATTCAATAAAAATTCAGGATACAGTGCTGCCCTTGTTCTACTGTGGCTGCAATCCAAAGCATATTTACTTGGAAGTAAGGCTTATTGAAATTAATTTAATTACATCTAACTAGACAAGTTTGGAACTGAGCTGTACAGTTGCACCTATGAACCCTTCTCTGCGTCTAAGCCTTGTGGAACACAATACACACTATTTTAAAATAAATGCCATTGATGTTTCAAGTGCCTGTTTATGTGTGGTGTGGAAAAAGTAAATGCCACTGAATGAGTAAGTGCCATTGGAACTTGCTTCCACAAAAACATGTTTAGGATTTCCCAGCTGCAGTATTACACACACTTACTGCTAAGTGAATAGGATGTGTTTGCTCCTAAAAACGATGCTACATGAAGATGGAATACTCAACAGTTGCATGACTATGATAATACTGGTCTGAAATTTGAAGAATATGTGTGATACACTATACCTGTCTTTTGTCAAGGAATGAATCATATCTACTTCCACTGGGGCAACTACATGATACTGACATCACAAAACTGGAAATGAACTAGAAGCATGATGTAAGAAGACTACAGGAATGGAATTGATGTTGCAAAGACAATAGACAAGCAGATGTGCTGCCCACAATAGTACTTGTTGGGGCAATAAAAGGGAATGATTTTTATTTATTTTTAAAAGGTTTCTATCCCAACGTTCTTGTTACTGAAAAGAAGCCAGAATGCCTTACAAGACCAATAAAATATAAAAACAATATAGTAATATAAAAACACAAGGCAATAAAACAGCAATAAAAGCAGCCACGAGCAAAACTAATAAGCAGAAAAAATATTCAAGGTGCAACCAACAATACAAAAAAAATCCCCAGAATACTAATAGAGAGGGTTTTCTTTATTCAATACTAGCTTGTCCTTACCCGGCGTTGCCTGGTTATTTATTTATCCCAAGCTTCTATTAGACAGGCAAAGGAATAAATTCTATCTATAGTGTAAAATCGAAGTAATTTTATGTACAGGTAATTAAAAGTATAAGTACAGTATAAAAATTATGAAGTAAAATCTTTTACAAATTCACTATATTAATTTAACTCAAAACTTGATTATAAACAACATTTTTAGTTTCACTTCCAGGAGCAAGAATAAAAAATAAATTCTTGGGTGAACCCACCCTTGAGCAAGCAACATAAAGTTGTCCGTGGGAGAAACATGGCAATCTCAAATCCACTCCGCAGTACTTAATAGACTGCCCCTGTGGCTTGTTGATCGTGATGGAGAATGCAAGTCTCAGTGGAAATTGCAATCTCTTAAAAGTTAAAAGGGAGATCTGTCGGAATGAGTGGTATCCGTGGGATAAAAACTGTTTCACCCTCTCCCTTTCCTGTTAAGATGGTTGCTTCAATTACAGTACCCAGCATCTTCCTGACACACAGCCTTATGCCGTTGCAAAGTTTTGGCGGACCAAGGTTCCGTAGTAAAATAATTGGAGATCCCACTAAAAGACGATGTGGTGGCAATCCAGCCGGATCAAGTGAGTTTAGGAAGTCTGATGGGAAACTGACAACCTCATAGGCATCTACTACAGAATCGATAGACTTGTATTCAGTGACTATGCCTGGTAACATGTCAAGTATTTGATTGGAGTCCAAGACCGGGGCATAATGATTTCTAAAAATTTCCAGAAGGTTCTACAGAGTTCTATTCGTTCTATTCGACTACACTTGGGCTTACACGTCATCAGGACTGTCACCAATCAGCTTAGCGACCCCAAAAACTATGGATTTGACACTAATGTTGGTCATTTTGGACATTTTATTTTTCACCCCTTCTCACCCCCCGTGCTGATGGGGGCTGAACGTGGACTTAAACAGCATCGGGAGCATCACCGTTCATCTCAGCGACTCCGAAAACTATGGGTTTGACAGTAATATCGGTCGTTTTCAATTATTTTTACATGTTACCCCCTTCCCACCCCTAGGGGTGCGTTGTATTCAACTACACTTGGGCTTAAATGTCATTGGGACTGTCACCAATCAGCTTAGGGACCCCGAAAACTGTGGATTTGACACTAATGTCAGTCGTTTCTGACATTTTATTTTTCATCCCTTCTCACCCCCCCCCATGCTGATGGGGGGCTGAACCTGGACTTAAACAGCATCGGGAGCATCACCGTTCATCTCAGCGCCCCCGAAAACTATGGATTCAACACTAATGTCCGCCATTTTAGACTATTTTTACATGTCACCCCCTTCCCACCCCCACAGTATTTCTTTCTAGATCGTAAGGCATATGTGTACCAAGTTTGGTGTAAATTGCTCCAGGTGTTCCAGAGTTATGCTGGAACATACATACACACATCCAATTTTATATATATAGATGAAATTCCATAATTATGTTGCCCCTTTCTTGTGTAGCCACTGGCCAAGCCACAGTGACTCATGGCATCTGGAAACACACACACACACCAGATGACCAGTATACTAATGATGGTCCTATGCTCAATGTATGTCCATATATCAATATGTTCATGCACAGCTGCCACCCATTTTGCTATTAACGGTGTATAATACAATATTTAGCATATGCAGGACTTGGCTATATATATTGTTTACCCAATTGTCAAGCAATAACATTCTGCCCAGCACTCACAGTGTACCATCTGGGCATCCCATTTTCACAGGTACAAAATGATTGCCATCAAGTACAGAGAAAATACAATATCCTTGCTGCAGAATTGCAGCCTTGAACGAAGGTATGAATGTTGTGGGCAACAACAAGAAACTAATGCCCATACTAGACAAAATGAAGGGACTTCAGACCCAAATGATTAAAAAATACTTGCATGTTGCTAGGTATAGCAGAGAAAAAGGGCACGGTTGTGCTTCTGCCAAAATTCTCAAGAATTCAAGGAAAAAGAGCAAATCGTTTCATTATTACAATAAAACTTCAAACCTGTCTGTGTGTAAAAAATAAAAAGCAAACCAAGACAATATGACTTGGCTCTTAGGGTTAGTTTCTCCTTTTGTGTAGCTGGAGAAGGAACAAGAACAGGAACAGCCCTCTCAACAATGGAAAATTCATGAAAATAGTGCTTTTTCATAGACCACAGGAATTGAGCTATTTGAAGATAAACTGTAAAAGACTTGTTTATTGTTGAGAAAGACCTGTTTATTAGTTTTCGATGTCATCACATCTGCATGCCACAACATTTCTGATATTTACAAGGCCCTATAAAATGAGGCAGCAGTATTTTGTCCAATATGCCAGTGGGTTAATGTGATAGACAGAGGAACAAAAAATGCAATTGATAACCTACAAAGGCCAAAACGCAACACACAGTTATGGACGAGTTAAGGGCCATTGAAATCAATGGAGTTCAAGCATGACAAACTTTATGCAGGATTGTGGCCCAAGGCTGCAGTTCTACTGACATGATACTTATAGGTAAGTTCCACTGCTTTGCATAACAGGACAGGAAAACCTAATTTAAAACATTTCACCAGAAAGTGCTCTCAGTTCCCTTTTGGCTTCCATTTGTGGGAGTGGGGCTTATTCAATGAGTGAATCTAATTTCTCTACCAGCCCTTATGCAAGAGCTATGCAAACAAGGGGTGTGTGTGTGTGTGTGTGTGTGTGTGTGTGTTTTGGGGGAGGTAATAGGGTAACGACTGTATATGATGATGATGGATTTTAGCTGGAAATTTACTTCAGCATAAGCTTTGGTGGACTGCAAGTCACTTCATCCGATCATACACAGAATGCAAGAGGGGCTTGGAGGTAATCTAGCCCAACCCTGTGCAAAATGTGGGCAATTGCTATAGCAATCCTGAAAAGGTGGTCATCCAGCTCCTGCTTGAAAACCTCCAGTGGGAAGAGTCTACAGTTTAATGAGGCAGACTATTGAAGTCTATTGACAATAAAATCATACAAAGAATTAGTGAAGTGACTTCATGCGTCTGATGAAATGGACTTTGATCCACCTTTGAGGGGGTGTGCCTTGATTAACTAGCAGCCTAATCCTAACCTGCCTGTTAGAGCAGGCAGGCCTGTAGGCCTGTGCTGTATCCTTACTCAGGCTGGGAGGAAGCTGCAGCTCACCGTGGGGCAAGGGGATATTTTCCCTTGCTCCGCGGTAAGCTCCAGCCAGCCCTATGGGGCTGCTCAGATCTGCGCCAGCAAAAAAGCAGGTGCAAGTCCAAGCAGCCAGGAGCGGCCTGGATCAGGGCCGCCCAGCCCTAATGGCCATGTCCCATCTCTGCTCCCCTCTCTGAGCTGGCCCACCCATGGATCTGCCCTCCCTCCACCCCGTTATGCCTTCCATCCACCTCTGGCATGCCCTCTTTGTGGGCCTGTGCAGGCAGAACTAAGCTGGTGCTTTACCAGCACAGCTGACGGGCTGTGCAGTGTCCACGGGCCAGCATTGCTACCTGCACTGGCCCGGCTACCAAATCCAGGGTGCAGACATGACTTATGGCATACTTGCAACAGCACTGGTCCAACGTAAGAACCTTGCACCGGCACAATGCCAGGTTAGGATTGCGCTCTTAGTAATGTTTTGTGCTACCTTGAAGTTTGGTATTGCTGAACCAATAATTTTTTTCTGTAGTTCCAGGGAAACATTTATGCCTAGTAATCTTATAAAATGTCATTACTGTAATCTTGCTAAATACTTGTGCAGTACAGTACTATGACCTGGTCTTTCAGAAGGCTACAAACATTGCAAGTAATGATAAAAAGAAAAAAGCTCTTACAAATGTTCATAGTAGTTGAGAAGTATTATATGTAGTATCAACATTCCCATTGTTTCATACCATTTTTGCATTACTCCAAATTGCACACAGCAGTATTTCTCGAACTGGGGGTTGAGACGCAGTAGTTCAGTGTGCAGTGATTTCAACCAGTGTGCTGTGGGCACATTGGGGTGTCATGGATGCAGAGGCAGAGGAAGGGTATAGCGGGGGGTGGCGAGTGCAATGGGTGCCGACAGTGGCGAGGCACCATTTCGTAGAGCAACCCACGTGCTTTTTGGCCCGCCTGCCCTCCCCTACACCTGTATGGAGCAATCCTGGGCGCAGGGAGGTGTGGCTGGGCAACACATGGGGGTGGGGCAATGCACTGAGGGTGCGGTTACATCACCCTGCCCCGGGTGCACTCGGGGCTCCGTGCGTCTCTGCATGGATGGTCCATAGGTGTGCCATGGGAGTTCAGGGGAGAGTCATTTATTAGTAGGACCAGAGAGCAGTATGGTGTGTCTTGTCAACTGTCAAAAAACTGATGGTCTGCCTTTACAATTTTAGTGCCTTATCAGTGTGCCATGAGATGAAAAATGTTGAAAATGCTGCACTAGTGGGTTGCGAGCTGACTTTTGGTGGGTCACGAAAAGATTTTGAAGCATTGTGGGGGAACCTTTGCAAGATCCTTGCCCGGTTCGCAGAAGAAAACTGTTAACTGGAATGTTAACCGCTTGTATAATGAGGTAATCTTCATACCCCCAAATTAAAATGCCACATTTTCTGATTTTCTCTACTAATTGGCATGCTTTCAGCCTTTTGTTTGGCCTAGAAGTCCCTGACTGCATATCTTGCACTACAGTTCAGCCTTCTGTGTACCCTGGAATGACTGTAAAGGTTTGGGGGAACAGTCCTTGAACTCCATTTCTAGGGAGGGTCTAGCAAATGTCTACACACACACATACACTATGCATATGTAAGGTCTTGCTAGGTCTTGCCACAACTGGCACCTGGAGTGCCCTCCCCCCCCCAGCAGCACTCTAAATGCACCTCTGAATATTGGTTAATATTACATCTTTAAAGACTTTTTCAGACAAAATGAAGAAAGAAAAATATTATTACCAATTTAGAATTTTTTTAGCTCCTCAAGCAACTAGTGAACATACATGACTTCTTTAGTTGTGTTGAGACATAGGTGCAGTTATCTGACTGGCAGTGCCTTCACTACCTAATACTGAAAAGGTGGTAAGACCCTATTTTGTGGATATTTCTGGAGTGCAAGGATCAAAATCTCACAACACTTAGCAAAATGAAGGCTCCGGATATGCCTCAGTTGTGCGTCACAATCCCTCAGTCCAAGGCTCAAATCCTAGTGAATGACAAGAGTTGGAGCAAGAAGGGTTGTTGAAGGAAGAAAGGGCTCTCTCAATCTACTTGCCCTGACGAACACCACATCTCCCAGCTGGCATACGGACAGTGGCAGACCACTTACCTAATATGTAGTACTGGCAGTCCTTGAAGTTGCACTGGGGTCTGTAGGAAAAACTTTAGTTGTGCTCCACCACTAAACCCTGGCTCAAAGAAAGAACAATGAAACGACCAGCTAGACCTGGATGAAACCTCATGAACAACAATAAGTGAAAACAGGTTACACGACAAGGCCTAGACTAATCCACACCACACATTTCCATTACAGGCCTACCATTCGGGTGGAGCAATAGAAGGTCTGTTGTACCTTGCTCCCTGCCCTTACTATCTCTGCATGAGAGGCATATGGAAGCTGGGCATATATTTTGTGCTGTAATTTAACAAACACAGGATATATGTCAAGGTTTAAATACATTGTCATTATTCAGTAAACAACATTTGCTGCTAGATTGGAGGCAGTTTAATCATAAGGTGTGCAGTATGTATTCAGTTTTTTCACTTGAACAGAGGGTGTTCTGTTTTTAAACCATTTGCTAATTTTTCAAAATAGTAAAGTTTGTTAAATGCAATTTCTTTCTACACGTGCAATGGATATATATATATATATATATATATATATATAGTGGCGCAAACACTGTCAAAATAATGCTTGTCAGTATTATGTTTTGCTTTGATTATTCACAATTATTCTTTTCCTAGAGACATTGCCTGGTTAACAGCCCGTTGTTGAAAAATATTAAATTGCTGTGTTTATTTCTTGCATTTGTTTTCCTCCAAGGAGCTCAGAGCAACACACAGTGTTCCCCCCCTTTTATCCCCACAAAAAGCTTGTGTGGTAGGTTCGGCTAAGAGTAATGCAGAAAGCCACATGACTAAATAAGGACCTCAAGCCCCATCTATTTAAATGAGAGGAGGAGTTCAGCTATACCCCTTCATGCAATTACATGGTAGTGGGATGATGTGTTAAGCAAGGACAAGCCACGCACACCCACATTCTTTCCTGCATGATTTGGAAAGACCAGTTGGATGTATCATCCAAACTAACCCATTGTTTTTAATCCTGTTTTTTTTCCCTGGCAGTGCCCTCTCCTGCTATTGCTCCCCTTGCACATAATTCTCAGTGACATACTGCCCTTGCATTTGGAGGTTCAAGGTCGCCATCATGGTTAAGAACGATAGACGACCTGTAGTAAGGCCAAAAAAAAAAAAATTGGGAGGATGTACGCACTATATTAGGGACATGGTGGCGCAGTGGGTTAAACCGCTGCTGCTGGGCTTTCCAACCGGAAGGTTGGGAGTTCAAGACTGCATGACGGAGTGAGCTCCCGTTGCTTGTCCCAACTCCTGCCAACCTAGCAGTTCAAAAGCACCTAAATGCAAGTAGATAAATAGGGACCACTTTGGTGGGAAGGGAACAGCGTTCCGTGCGCTACGGCGTAGAGTCATGCCGGCCACATGACCACGGAACCTTGTCCTTGGACAAAATGCCAGCTCTACAGGCTTTGAAACAGAGATGAGCACCGCCCTCTACAGTCGGTCACGACTAGTCCATTTGGTTGTGGGGAAACCTTTACCTTTTTACACACTATATTACAAAATATGCTAAAATGTGTTATCCCTTTTGAACCTGAATTGTTTCTCCTAAACATTTTACCAATTACTTTTAGTAAAGAAGTTAAACATATTATTATCCATATTAATATTGCAGCTAGGCTTGTTTACTCACAGATGTGGAAAAATGTAGTGATACCTACAGTAGAAATGTTAGTACAGAAAATTTATGAAATGGTCGAGATGGATACACTAATGGAAAGAATGGGAAATGGCAATGTAGATAGAATTAAGAATATTTGGAAAACCTTTTATGCGTGGTTAGAAGGATAGCTAGATAAAGCTGAAATATGAATAAGAAATTTTTGCTTGCTTTTAGAAATAGGTTTGATATTATAATGAATTTTATATTTGGTAGTGAAATGAGATATAATAATCAGATGTGTAAATTATAATGTGAAATTGCTGAGAACCGACAGATACCTAATGTTTTATCCTTTGTACCCCTAACCCTATGTATCCCCTTTCCCTGACCCATAACTGAAATAATAAATAAAAATCTACTTTAAAAAAAAGACAATTGAAAGACTATGTCTGATAAACATGTATGGGTTCAGGCTGTGAGCATCTTGAGCTGAACTATTTCTCAGCCATTTTTTGCTGGACCTTTTCCTTGTGTCTTTTATCCCTTTCCAGGGACACATTGAAAATGGCCTACTAATGAGCAGTGCAAATGATGGCAAACTTCTAGCCAGAAAATTGTGAATGGTTCCCATATTTTCCATTTTTCACAATAATTCTTAGAGATCGCATCAACTTATGCATTGCATTGTTATGTAGGGTTGCCAAATTCTGCTTCAGGATTCTAACTCCTTTAATAATTGTCTAGCAATGAGAATCTCAGATAGATGCAGAATCTCCTGTCAACAGTAGTATAGTGATCAGGGAGACTGTACTTCTCTACAACTCTGTTATTAATACAATAGCTCTATCCAAGACTAATTATTCCACATTCCTTAAGCTTAAGCCTTGGACAATAGATATGCATGCAATGGTCCACTTAGCTAGGGTTGGAGAGCAAATATTCAAGATTCACCAACATTTTCAGTTTACGTCATTCAGTTTTTGAATACTAAGTGATTAGTAATGAAATGCAAATGCAAATTTGGAATATGAAATTTTAATATTTGAAAGTCTGAGAAGGGAAATTTTGAAATTCAAATTTTGAAACTAGTGCATTTTGATATGCAGATATGTGGTACAGTGTCAAAATGTAAAATGCTGTAAGGCAGTGTTATTCAAACTGTGGTGGGTCACAACCTGATGTCAGGTGGGTCATGGAAAGCTGGGAGCAGCCATCTTGGAAACTTCAGACCTTACTCTTCCTATATTCCTTTTGTGAGTGCTAACAGTTTGCATTTTCAAATGAGGTTTTTTTAAAATTTTGTTTTTAGTCAGTGCTTTTACATAATATTCTGTCCTCATCTTGCTTTCTGTCAGGGATGTTTCATGGTTGTACAATTGCTGCAGTCCAAGAATGCCAATTTGCATTTTATTATGTTACAATGACAGTACTTCCTGCTTGATGATGTCACTACCTGCCACAGCATCACTTCCAGTGGGTCCCAACATGACTCCCATTCTAAAAAGTGGGTCGTGGTGTAAAAAGTTTGAATACCACTGCTGTAAGGTGTCAATTTTTAAATACCACTGTGTCTCAGTTATAAAATATCAAATATCATGATCTACAAACTATCAAATACAATAATATATTCAGTACTAACAGCAGATGTTAAATATATTTAATATTTATATGTTTAAGGGCCCAATCCTATCCTATTTTCCAGCACTTATGCAGGCGTGTCAATGGGGCATGCACTGCATTCTGCAGTAGGGGAGGCAGTCATGGAGTCCTCCTCAAGATAAGGGAATGCTTGTTCCCTCACCTCAGGGTTGCATTGTGGCTCCACCTGAGTCAAAAAGGTGGATAGGATTGGGCCCTATGGCAAATATTTAACGTTAAACATGTGAAGAATATTGAACATCAAAATTTGCAGCAGATTTTTGAGAGAAAAAAATCCATTCAGGTCTACAATGGTTAGTGGCTGTGCCAACTGCTTTACTTCCTTCTTCTTAGTTCCTACAAACATTAGGGTTTTTTGAACTGAAATAGATCCAACCCTAACCCCTCCCTCCTCCTCGTTCCATAACTTCCATCCTGATTTTTACTTGCAGATGTCATATGGGGGCGGGGGGGGGGAATGTGAGCACTGCTGAGCACCTCTAGCCTAAGCTGCCATACAAAGACTCGAGGTAAAAAGCTTGAGATAAAGCAGGAGTTGTTTCATCCTGACCCCAACGTGAACTTGCAGCCAGAGCCTTCACATCCATTTTCCTCCTTAGCTGGCAGACGTGTGCACACGGACACATACAAGAGGCTCTGGCCCCCTGGGATCTTAGTTTAGTCTTTCCTGCTAGCCCCAATGGCATTGATTCTGATTCCTGAGTCCAGCACAGTGGTGGGATTCAGCCAGTTCTCACCTATTCTGCAGAACAGGTTGCTAATTTTAGGTTGGGAGAGGGAAGAAAGGCAGTGGCCACCTTGAAGGACATAGAACCGGTTGTTAATTTATTTGAATCCCACCACTAGTCCAGCAGCATAGCTAGATCATTTGATATCCAGATCCCATAAACTTTTGACATTCCCCCCCCATACGACAAAATTGTTTAATTTGATGTATTGTTTGTTCAGATTTTTCACATTTTTATAGCACTCTTCCACCAAGGAGCTTAGGGTGGTGTGCATGGTTCCTTCTTTTATCCTCACAACAACCCTGTGATGTAGGTGAGGCTGAGAGACAGCAATAGTCATGACAGGAAATTATTATTATTATTATTATTATTATTATTATTATTATTATTATTATT
>JAJKFI010000052.1:3193884-3238281 GCA_029204185.1 Lerista edwardsae | reverse complement strand
TTATTATTATTATTATTATTATTATTATTATTATTATTATTATTATTGATGATGATGATGATGATGATGATGATGATGATGATGATGATGATGGTCAGAAAATAAATGCAGTGAATATGTCCCCACAAGCAATGGATGAATCTCAGTGCTCTCCCCTGCTATTGCTCCCCATGCACATAATACTCAGCAACATACTGCTCCTGCATCTGGAGGTTCAATATAACCATCATGGTTAAAAACTATTAATAGACTATAGTCCACTATGAACATTTAGAATCCACTTCAAAAGTCATCTAAATCAGTGACCTACAACACCCAAACTTCCCACCAGTGGCATCATTGGAGTTGGTGTCACCCAGTGTGGTGTTACCCCCTTTAACTTTATTTATTTTACTATGGAACAGTACAGGTCAGCCAACAAATCAGTAACGAATCATAACAGCTCATTAACTCCCAAGACACTAAGGGCGCAATCCTAACCTGGAGTTAGGTGGGTACAGTTAGGCCAGCAAAGTTTGGCCGGCACAAAGGACACTGTAAAGCGTGTTTGGACCACTCTCGGAGTCAGGGAGGGTGGTGCACGTCTGTGTGCTGGCCTCTCTCACTCCAAGAGTGGTCCAAACATACTTCGTGGTGGACCTTGTGCAGGCCAACCTTTGCTGGCCTATCTATGTTGGCCTATCTCCAGGTTAGGATTGTGCCCTCAGTCTCATTAGTCCGTTTTGAGTTAAGGAAATCTAGTTTTTGTTACATAGGACAGTTGTGTTTTTGTTTTCTTTTTTCTTTTTTGCTATTACATTTGTGTGTGGGGGGGGAGAGAGTTTCTTTACATTCTGCATGAAATTACACATCAAATGATATATAACATGATGGTATAATTCCTAAAAACTGTGATTTTCACAATTTTGATCACTACTGGTGGCACCACCACTCTGAGTGTAGCACCCCGGGCAGCCCCCCTGCTAGCTATGCCAATGCTTGAGTCACTGCCAGCTGCTCCATATAGAAGCGGGATCAAATCCAGCCCATTTGTAAAACATAATCTTTGTCTAGTTGCATCCCACTACTTTGTTGGCTTTGGAGGATAGGGGCAGAATAGTGGGAGGGCTGGGCCGGGGCCTGTCAGAGGTGGGAGAGAAGGCACCTAGCTCAGGCAATTTGCACCAGATGCTATCCCCTCCAGAGCCTTGGTCTTGCACCAGCTAAAGACCTGGCGCAGGAGACCCATTGATGGTTAAGGGGCTTACGGAGAGGTAAGGGGAAATGTTTTTCCCCTTCCCATGCCTCCTGACCCCCCCCCCCCAAATAGCATGCAGCACATCCTCCTTTGGTGTAGCTGCATGTTCTGGCAAGGAAAATGATAGGCTGTGCGTCTCATTCAAATTATGGATTAGGCACAGCATGAAAAACAAGATCCCAAGGGAGTCACAGTGTAAGAAACTCTAAAACAATTCAGAATCAACCCTGAAGCAAAAGCAGTGTACCCCAGAACTTGAATAAGTTCTTGCCCGTAAGCAGGACCCTGGAAAAGTGTGGTGCCTTTTTTGTACCACACGAGAGGATAACGTTGCTGATACATTTCCAATTATGACTTCTTCCCTGGCCCATGGTTGGCACCACCTTCCTTGGCTAAATGGTTGTGAAATCCCTGCTCCAGCTTGGGGCCAAACAGTCAGGTGGGTGGCCAAGACTTGGTTACTTGGCTACTGAATTCCAGTTGCGTAAGGCTGTGAAATGTGATACATTTACTGTAAGTGATGAGAAACCTCCTGGCTCTGCATTTTAAAACAACATGATCCTCTCAGCAGTGGGTTAAAAGCCAACCCACCAGACTTAGTCAACATGAGACTGCATCATGTTTTCCCAAACAAATATCCACAGGGGAATGTGGTCCAGGGAACTGAGAGTGAGGAAATTCACATTTATCCTGATTCCCAGAAAGTGGAGATACACGTACAGAGATTTTCAAGTTAAGTGGAGAGTTGTATAAATAGATAGTACCTCTACATGACTCTAAAGGTGTTCAAAGCACTTACCAAATGGTAGTCAGACTGGCATAAATACTACTAGTAGTTTCCAGCAAACAGGGTGAATGTTCTAAGTGATTTTTCTATTTTTTAAAAAGGAGAGCTTTTCCATACAATTGAGTCATAGTACAAGAAACTGCACAAAATCTTGACATCTTGCCTCAAGGTGATGCATCTGTTATGATTACGTTTCCTCAGTATTTGATGCACTATATTTTGGGAAAATGGGATTCTTCCCTCATATACTGTATCCGTTGCTATTGTGTATAAGGTGAGGAATGTGATTGCACGAATGGCCAACTATTGGACAGTGCCTGTGTCATCCCTAGAGGTGACTAACACAACATTCCTTATGCTTGACCCATTTGAAAATGTTTTAACTTCTTTTTTTTTTTTTTTGCAATGTTGGTAGTGGCACTTTTGAATGAATGTTTTACTCCTTTCTATTCTGTCACCCTCTTCTGCCACCCCAGGAACCTTTAAAAAAATCCCGTGCTGACTGTGTGCTCCCCTGCTGTGTAAAGCTAACATCAGGTGAGGGAGGCAGAATTCCTGTTTTCCCATACCTAAGCAACAATAACCCCCCCTTCCCTGCAGCAAAACTATTCTTCATCCTCCCGCTTCACAGTAAAGTTTATTCTTCACATCCTTGTGGGGGATGAGCTCACACTTTGCAGGCACCAGATCAGTATTAGCATGGTTATAAGGGTAAGGATAAAAACTGGTTTCTGAATCAACTGGAAAGGCGTTCATTTTCCTGTTCTCCGCCGCTGGTTTTTTTTTTAAATGACTGGCTAGCCACAGAGTATTCTCACAGAGACATGTGTTTTGGGGAAGAGGGTGGAACTAGGAATGCTGCCTCCCTCACCCTGCTCTGTCCCTGCCTTCAAACACCCCCCTTTTTTCACCTGGGAATTTTCAGTTCCAGATGGGGCTTATTCAGCAGGGAGTCTGCATCACGTCTCTGAAACCTCAGACCAAAAGGAGAAAAGCTGTGGGCTCAGAGGCTGTGTTTGAGCACAAGAGAACAATGTAATTCCAGACCAATGAACAGCTGACCTGTGCGTATTCCGTGCTTCGTGCCAGGTGGAAAAAGACCAAGGCTGTAGTACCACCCGCCCAGAGCTATGAACACTTTACCACTCACTTCTTTAGACACAGCAGGTCTGGGTTTCATTTTTCATTTATCTGCTTTTCAAATAATGTTACTCATACAGATCAGGCTGTCTGTACACACCACTCATGGTGCTTGTCTGCATTGTTTCCTTAGATTTAGATTCCTCTCTCCTTACTCCTTCAGAGTTCACTCTGAGTAATCCTTTTGAAATTGAACACAACACAGAGACGAAATAATGCTGTGTAAGAGTATTCCATGCGCTGAGGTTTTCTGTTTGTCTGATTATTTTTATATTTGTCTTTGGGCCCAGCCTTCAGTTAATCTACAGTATTTTGGGACAGATCCTCAGCTACTAAAAATCTACATCTAATTTGTTTCATTTGCACCAGGCAACTCTCTGATTCATTTGCTTCCGTGAATTATCTTTTAATATATGTCAAGGCAAGTTGAGAATCGAATAATTAGTTTTCTCTTTGTTTCTCTCACTTTGCTTCTTGCTTTACCATCTTCTTCATTTGGATCCTCTTCCCCTTCACATACTGTAGATTCGTTTCTCCTTCTCCTTCTCCTTCTCCTTCTCCTCCTCCACAGCACCTTTCATGTTTTGTTCAACTTTTGCTGCTTTGACACCAAGTCAAATCTGCACACTAAGGGCCAGATGTTGGGCTGATGCAAACTGACTTTTACCCAGCATCACACCACCAGCATTGTTCCACCTCTCTTTATTATCCACAACTGTAACATCATTCTCATACAAAACATATTACTTGTCCATTCCATTTTCTTTCTGCTTCTCTGTTACTTCCCCTCCTGGAGAGGAGCTGACGTTTGCTTTTCTCAGAAGAGGACCATCGTCTGGGATGTTAAACCTCAACAATCATTAGGCTTACTGGTGCAACAGAGGAAAAAAAAATCTTTGTGTCACCCATGGGTCTTGGTTGGACTCCCTGAAGGTCGCCTGACAAGGTCTGATGTGTGAATTACTATGCTTGTAAGGCTGGGGCACAATCTTCTGTTTTAAGTATGTGCTTGGGAGAGCTCGACAGAAAAGCATTTGGGACACAGCCCATTCCTTTCTCGATGCAAAACTGCAGCAGATCAATGAATATTTTAACAAAGAAATATTTCATTAAAAGGGTTGATTGCTTAATGAACTGTCCCTGTGAGCCATCAAAATGCAATGGGTTTTTTTCTTTCCCTTTAACGAAGGCAAAGATGCATATCACGAAGAACTGCTTATCAAATTACCGTAATAGCCTGTGTAGAACATGCACTCTTCAAGAACAGCTTGTGATGTAAACAAGGTACCAGGAATGGCTCAGAACCATGGGCAATTACTTTCACCTATACATAATTTTTCCAGTGTGACATTCTACTAAAGTCCTATTACCATTATGAAATAAATAACATACTTGTTTGTATAGAACCTAGACCTTAAATACTAGAGCAGTGGTTCCCAAATTGTGGGTTGGAACCCACTTGGTGGGTCATGACCTGATGTCAGGTGGGTTGTGGAAAGCTGGGAGCAGCCATTTTGGAAGCTGCAGGCCTTACTCTTCATATGTTCCTTTTGTTAGTATTTATAGTTTGAATTTTCAAGTAATTTTTTTAAATTTCGATTTTAGTTCAGTGCTTTTACATAATATTTTGTCCTAATTTTGCTTTCTGTCAGGCATGTTTCATGGTTGTGCAATTGCTGCAGTTTAAGAATGCCAGTTTACATTCCAGGAGTGTCATTTTGATTCCTGCTTGATGATGTCACTTCCGGCCATGACATCACGGTGGGTAACATTCCAGTGGGTCCCAACACAAGTGGCATTCTAAAAAGTGGGTCTTGGTACAAAAAAGTTTGGGAACCACTATACTAGAGTACTGGTGTCCCATTCAGATAACATAGGGAGCATGTGAGACATTTCTGAAAGAACCCTTTTTTCCCCACAGCCTAAGTGCAGCAGACAGGGTGTGTGAGCTTTAGTTTTCCCTAAATAATACTCGAAACAAGAGGTACAAACTATTTTGAAATACCATAGCTCATCAGTGATTTTTAACTGACATGTTTTTAGTAATAGTCTCTCTTAACTGGATTTCAGTTGTGTTAACACTGATTTACACTCTTTTTTCCTTTGTACAATCACAAATTGCTTTGATTATTAAGGGTGTGATGCACTAAACACTGCTGACCTGGAACCTTCATTTCAGCAGCATTTCATGCAAACCTCATTGAAATAACTGAAGGCCTCAGTATCTGCAGCAGCATTGTGTGGACACTAAAAAATTTTTGGAAGTCTCACCAAATGGTGTTTTATTAGACTGGCTTTTTTGCATTTTAACACTTTGAAGTATGAAATACAAGCTCAAAAAGCAGAATGTTTTTAGCCATGTAAAACAAAGTTCCAAGTACATTTCAATAAAAATATTTTTGCTAGTGTCAGAACTAAGAACAACTACTCTTAGGCTCCAGGAGTGGCAGGGACCTCCACCTGCTTCTTGGGCCCCCTCCTCATCACGAAAAGCCCTGGTGGTGCCATGTGCAGCACCTGGAAATAGCTGGTGGTGACACTGGACACATGGGCTTAAGGCCGGCCCTGATCTTGGCGCTCACACCTGAACTGACGAAATATCTTTAGAGGGCACTGTGTAACACACAGTTCAACAGAGAAGCAGTACAGGTGTTTTCTGAGATCCCAAATTTGTGCCCCGATTGGTAAGAAACAGAAGTCATTAAGGACCAGGAAATGAACAATCACCTGATTAAAAAAACAACCAATTTTTCATCTATTAGAATGAAGCCTTTTGCCTTTTTTTGGGGGGGGGGGGGGTGAAATTAAGGCTGTTGATTGGTGATTACATTTTTCTGACAATTCATTAAAATTTGCCAGAACAGAATGTTCACATTGTGACTAACAAAGGAAGGGGAGGCTGAAGGAATGAGGAAGGCTGATGTTATAGCAGTTCCCAGTAGCCTGACAAGGTGCGGTTCCTGAGGGCAAAGACAAATCTAGCAGGCCACAGGACTGTCTGAGTTGACAGAACTCTTCTTGCCCTACATTGAATTTAGCGAATCCATTCCTGTAGAATACAAATACTCGGTTGAAAAGCAAGGACGATCAATCAAGTGCTCATTAAACGACTCTGCAAAAAGAACTATTTTATTAGAATTACTGCTTAGTGAAAATCACGGAATTATTTCTTCTTCTTCAGAGATGAATGGGAAATCCATGGCAGGAAAGGCAACAAACCATTAAATCTGCGGTTAGCCTTCAAAACTCCTTGAGTCCTATAGGCAGGAAAGAGTGTTTCTTTGTGCTAGGGTATACTTATCGACACATAAGTGTTTGGTGCTCTTAGATTTTATGCTAACTGTGAAAGTGGGAGCATGGAAGCATCACCAGAAAAAGTAGGTGTCTTTTTGTCAAGAGTCAGCTCGTGTAAGCAAGTTCATCTGAGGCAAGGGCCACTTAACCATTAGGCAACCTTTAGATATGGCAGTATGGAGTGGGAGGCACCCCGATTTGTTAGCCTATTCCAGTGTTTCCCAACCAGGGGGTTGCGACACCATTGGGAAGCATTCCTGGGCCATTCCTGGGCCTTAAGAGGAGTGGCCCAGGAATGGGTGCCTGACAATGCCACAGCGATCATGGCACTGCAGGCACCCCGGGGGTTCTTACCTCATCGGGAGTGTGGCGCTGGCCTCTGGCAAGTTCTGGGAGGCCTGAAGCCCCCTCTGCAAGCCTCCCCGATGAGGAAAAACTCCCAATTTACGAGCGCAAAGCACTTCCTGTTTGCATGCAAAAAGAGGAAGTGCTTTGCGCGTGCAAAAGGGGCTTTTTACCTCAACAGGGAGGCTTGCAGAGGGAGCTGTGTGCCTCCCTCACCTTGCCAGAGGCCAGCACGACACCCCCAATGAGGTAAGAACCCTTGGGGTGCCAGCAGAACTACAATTGCTGCGGCACTGTCAGGCACCCTCTCCAGCCCAAGTCCCTGCCCCTGCCAGCATTTACAGTGGTCCCAATATTTGAGTAGGAAGTTGGGAACCGCTGGCCTATTCACCATCATAAATAGCAACCAGGCTGATTCTTGTTCAGCTAGACGCACCGTGATTCTTTATTGCTTTCAGGCTATCTTCTAGAACAGGGGTCTCCAAACCCCAACCCAAGGGCCAAATCTGGCCACTGGCATGTGGTGAGGAAGCTTCGGCCCACAGCAGCCTGCTGACGGGGAAGAAATACATTGCAACCTTGGTATCCACTAACATTCTGTTCCAGAACCCTCCACAGATACTGGGGTCAACATTTCAATGCCCTTAACAAAGAAAAAAAGTTCCAAAGTGGCATTTCTCTCTTTGTGTGGTCAAACAGTGCAGTTCCCCAGCCTCTTGAGGCTAAAAATTGCTCAAAAGATGCACTTCTGAGTCTCCCAGCATGGGTATATACATATATACTGCATTAAGACCACCAGAGGTGGTGAATGGAATGGAATTATTCCATTACACTGCATTACATTAGCACCTCTAGTGGCTTATTGAAATATATACCCCACCCACTTACTGTACTCAATCAAACTCTTCAGCACATCAGTTCTTTGTTTGTTTGTTTGTTTGTTTGTTTTCTGGCCCACCACACCATGTCAAACAGATGATGCAGACTTCATGCTGAACAGTTTAGAGACCCCCGATCTAGAACACAGCCATGGACAGTATGTATGCTCACCCCTGGCAATGCTATGGGTGCCGATCACACCAGGGGAAGTGACATCACTACTGACTCAAATTGTGAAAACACTTATTCAGTTGTGGGAGTAACATAAAGTTAGACACTGATTTGTTACTGAATTGTAGGGTGACCTATACCTATACAGGGGATCCTTCATTATCCATGGGGATTCCATTCCAGGAACCCCCTGCGGACACTGAAATCAAATGGGTTAAAACATCCAGAGGGGAGAGGAGTTACACTGCCCTTGCCTCTGCAGGATCTTCTGAACCCCCACAAAGGCCGGCAGGTAGATTGAATAGCCACTGAAGTGGGAGGAGGCAGTGGGTGGTGGCTGTGGCGGTGCTTTCGAGGGCTGCCAAAAAGGGCCTAACAGGCTGCATGTTAGACCACTCTGCTTTAGACTAAAGATGGGCAGACCAACCAAAAGTTGATGAATATTAAAACAGCATCACTCATAAGGAGAAGCGAAGCCTGTTTCAATTGTTCAGTCTGCACATTCAGTTAAGTGGGATTGATTATTTTTGTAACAAATAACAGTATATTTTGAGCTACTATCAGGTTTACTAGGAAAATTATGACAGCTATGATGGCACCTTAATTGATCCAATGTGTAGGATAGATAAAATGGGGAAGAAGAGTGTAGAGTGTAGGGTGGTGGTTCCTAACAAAAGACCTACAGGGGAGTTGAGAACCACCTAACACCTAACCTGCACTTAACAAAACCACCTAAGCGGAGGAACATGGCAGCAACGCGATCTCCAGAACTGTGCTGCTGCCAGGGACAAAGGGGCTTACCGTGCCAGGGGAGGCCTCCTGGAGGGTGCAGGGGGCCAGTGGGCCCCTCCGCATGGCTCCCCAAGCCTACGAATGACTAAAAAAAGTGATTGGAACCCATTTCTGGTTTTTTATCATGAAACCGGAAGTGACTTCTGATTTCTTTTTTTAGTCATTCAGAGGCTTGGGGAACCCTGTGAGGGGTCCGCTGGCTCCCCGCAGAGCCAGGAGGCCTGCCCTGGCAGAGATAAATTAAAACATCCCCTTTGTCCCGACATAAGCAGGATCCTGGGGTCACTGCTATCTGCAGGGCGCTCCCCTTAAGGGTCACAACCCACCAGTTTGGAAACCACTGGTGTTTAGGGGTACAATCCATAGGTTGGTTCCCTTATGTAAATCCAATTGAAATTAACTGGAGCTGCACAAAAGTGTGATAATGCTCTTATAAAGTTTCCAGTCAGTTCAATGGGCCTACTCAGATGGACTTCCCAGGTTTGTTTTTTTCCTTTTGAGTAGGACAATGGTTCCTACTGGCAGCTCCCTTGACCTACAAGGCCATTGGCTCCCCGTTAGAACTACAATCCTACACTTTGCATAAGGTCGCAGGTTTTCACAAGGATTCCCTGGCTCCCCTTTCTGGTTTCTGTGGCTCCCCAGAGGCCACAGTTCGCACTTTGGGAACCACTGGAGTAGGGTGACCAACTTTTTTTTTTCTTTTTACCAACTCCTGCTCCTGTTCCTTTTATAGCAGCTTGTTCTGCAGAGGTTAGCAGGTTCTTATTCTTATCTCCATTCCATTCAAAGCTTCACATGCATGTTTCCACAGATCAGGCCCAGCCCACACTTCCTGGTGCCTGAGGCAGTGTGCCAAATGCTGCCTCCGCCCTTACCAGGTGGTGTGCCAGCCTCTGCCATTCCCATAGCAAGCAAGTGCAGGGGGACAGAGATGCTCCTGCGTCGGTAAGCCTCGTGGATGGACTGGCCATGCCACAGATGTAGAGTGGTTAATAAAGAGAGGTCATCTTTTTTTCAGTTGGTAATCTGAATTGCACACAGTTTTATAATCTTTTTCCATCAATAATTTTCCACCAGGGAATTCAAACATCTTTCCCCATTGTTCTTCACAGGAGCATCACCCTGGAAAGCAAACAATATTTACAAAATTTATAATTCTTGAGGTCTGTTTTGTTTTAAAATTTCCTTCTGAATTTCAAATGGTCTTTCAGTGCATTCTGATTGTTGTTTTTTAATTCAAAGGCAATGAACAGGTCAGTGGTTCCTAACCCTTTTTGCGCTGGGACTCCTTTTTTGGGTATGACAACATGTTTGGACCCCCTTAAGTCCTTGGGCAGGAAGTGATGTCATTAAGCAGAAAACAGGAAATAGTGTCATTTTGCTAGCAGAGACAGGTGTTGCCATTAAGCTGGAAGGGGAAGAAATGGAAGCAGTGACAGACTTTATTTTCCTGGGCTCCAAGATCACCGCAGATGGTGACTGCAGCCATGAAATTAAAAGACGTTTACTTCTTGCGAACCTAGACAACTTAATAAAAAGCTGAGACATCACCCTGCCAACAAAGGTTCACATAGTAAAAGCTATGGTTTTCCCAGTAGTCATGTATGGCTGTGAGAGCTGGACCATAAGTAAGGCAGAGAGCCGAAGAATAGATGCTTTTGAATTATGGTGTTGGAAAAGACTCTTAAGAGTCCCCTGGACTGCAAGGAGATCCAACTAGACAATCCTACAGGAAGTCAAGCCTGATTGCTCCCTGGAAGGACAAATACTGAAGCTGAAGCTCAGATACCTTGACCACCTCATGAGAAGAGAGGACTCTTAGAAAAGACCCTCATGCTTGGAAAGATCAAAGGCAAAAGGAGTAGGAGGCGGCAGAGGATGAGATGGTTAGATAGTGTCACCGAAGCAATGAATGTGAAATTGGGCAAACGCTGGAAGCTAATGGAGGACAGGGAGGCCTGGTGTGCTGTGGTCCATGGGGTTGCGAAGGGTCGGACATGACGGGCAGGGAAATCCTGCACTGCCCATCGCGCCAACACTACATCATAACGTCTGCGCGACGCCTCTAGTGTTGACGCAGGAGCACCAATCGGCAGCCCCGCGTCGGCGCTAGAGCAGTAGGACCCATGCTGCAGGCAGCGTCGGCCCTGCTGCGCCTGCACTGAGCCTTTCTTGCGCCAACCAAAGCCGGTTGGCGCAAGGAAAGCTCCGTGCCAAGGCGGCGCGGGGATTGGAGGGAGGGAGGGAGGCAGGGGCGGGACCTGGGCGGGACCTGGGCAGGCTTGGGAGGTGGCCATACGACCACATCCTAAGCCCATCCATGAGGCCGCGTGGCCCCGATTCGGGCCGCGTGGTCTCCTCGGATCTGCACCCGCTCTTTAGCGGGCGCAGATCCAAAGAGCACATGTGGGAGGCTGGAGCCTCCCCTACCATAAGGGAACGCACACTCTCTTGCTGCGGGGAGGCTCCAGCCTCCACCTACCCAGCGTTGGATATGGCGCTGTCCGGCTAGCTGTACATTTCCAGCGCTGGGTAGGATTCCAGCCCTTAGCGACTGAACAACAACAAAGTCATTGTTAAATAAATCACACTTTCTGAAAGTCTTTTAATTTCAAATCCTTTTTAGAATGTTCTGAATGCTTAGTTTCTAAGTAATTGAGTTTCGGAGATTTCGTTGATACAACACTGAGAACAACATTGCATAGAAAGCATTGTGGCTTCTCTGTGCCATTGCTGATCAAGGTGGTAAAGCCAAATTTTAGATAGTCCTCACAGTATTTATGTTACTCTTCCCACATGCTGAGAATTATCTAGGCATGTACAGAGAAGGACAACATACCCACTTGGAGAGAGACTTGGGAGAGACTTTAACCACACACACATATGCACATGCAGGCGTGTGTATACATGCACATGCGTGCATGTGCGCGCACACACACACACACACACAACAAGTCCAAGGCAAGGCTAGTTTCACCCTGAGACAAAAGCATTGAGGAAGCATTAATCAGGTAGCCTCTCCCCTACCTAGAAATTCTCACAGTTCTGAACTTCTAAGTTTTGCAAAGCTTAGATTGCAAAGGGGCCCCTGCAGGAGGAGGAGATTTTTTGTAAAGATAGTAAAGAACACATACTGGCCACCAAATGATAGCTCCAAGAACAATTGCTAACACTCAGATCGCAATCCTAAACTGGAGTTAGGCTAGCATAAACTAAGCCAGCAAAGTTTGGCTTTCACACGGGCTCACGTCTGGGTGCTGGCCGCTCTGACTCTGAGAGCGCAATCTTAAACTGGACTTAGGTCAGCATAAGCTAAACCAGCAAAGTTTGGCCAGCACAAGGACCACCATAAAGTGTTTTTGGACTACTCTTGGAGTCAGGAAGGATGGCTTACATCTGTGTGCTGGCCTCTCTGACTCCAAGAATGGTCCAAACATACTTTATGGTGGCCCTTGTACTGGCCAAACTTTGCTGGCTTAGTTTATGCCGGCCTAACTCAGTTTAGGATTACACCCTCAGACTCTCACACTGTTCTCTCTCTCTCCCACCTAACGTTCTCACCAACCACGTTCTTAAGCTCTGGCTTTCAAGATGGTGGCAGATTTTTTGTTCAAAAGAACCTTCTAAAATGGCAGTGCCCAGCTTTTCAAGATGGCGGCACTGTGCTCTCTGAGCCCCCCTGTGAAAGGAAAAACAGAGGGGGGAGCTGAGTGAATAAAACTTTGGAATGCTTTATTTCTCTTTGCCTTAGTCAAAGGTGATTTAAATAATAGTTTCTCCTGTATGAGGGGATGGTGAAGAATTTACAGCTCTGTGAGATCCTGAGATACCGTGGTGTTATGGGTATTTGCATTAGGTTTCTCCCCATTTTGAAATTGACTATAATAATGATGAATTTATGGAAGAGAGGCATATTTAAATGAATGAGACAAGAAAGGGTGGGGGGAGAAAAAGAAAAGAAAACCATCTGGATCTGAGTCGCCTTCCAGCTCTGAACACATTTGTGCCACCAGTTCCTAAATGCACAAATTATGCAGCCATTTCACGGGACACTTAGGACTCAATTTGCAACGCGGCAGTGGGGGGAAATTGGGCACATAATTCCCCCTGAACAATAACAGGGAGTCGTGTGGTTAATTTAACTCAAAGCCTGTAGCCAGTTTGCACTCCATCAGAGAATGCAGCTGCAGGCACATTCCAGTGCATTACCATGAACCAAGCATCCGGCCTGAGATGCACCCCTGTGTCCATACCCAGATTGGAACTAGCATAGCATCAGTGTAGCCTGCATTTCTGTTGTGGAAACCTGGTTCACGAATTAGTGCCTTTCCTAGGCACTAATTTTGTCCCTATTAGCCTGCAAGCTTCATGTAGGCCTACAGCATTGTGCGCTTCTCTTTAGATGTGTATATTTGAGTCTCCCCTTAAGTCTTGGGAGGATTGTGAAATAAGTATTTTAATATTTCAGGGAGCTTGTATACTGTGATGTTGGGCCTGAGGTATAATATCTCCTTTTCCAAAAAACAGCAGGCACCAGGATGACAGAATCTGCAAGGGAGGGAAACAACCGAGCTTGATAGCTTTGAGTTGGAGGTAAACGGGATGGAGATTTGCCTCTGTTGTCCTTGTTTACTTTCCAAGATACTGGCTAGGCAAGGTCAGTTGCCCACACAGACACACATACATACAAAAATGCTCCTCACACCACTGGAATCCAGCAGCTGGGAGCACAGTGGCAGCAGGCTGTTCTCATTACAGACCAATGAGGCTGTTTACTCACCCAGCTGGAGATGGTTAGAGAGTGATAAATAATGAAAGAGAAAACATGATTTTCCCCTCTGTGGTTTCTACTTGTGTAACCATATGTCACAGCTCAATACGTCGGCATTTTTTCTAATTCTTTTTTCAGGAAACAGTTGATTTTTCCCATACAGTGGCTTTTTTTTTTCCTTTTCTTTTTTTGGTTCAGTGGTAAACGTTTCTTAGGTTTGGATTTCCTTAAGCTCAGGCTTCTGTCTGCTTCAGGAGTTTACTTGTCCCAATAACAACAATCTTTTAGTATGCATGTTTCTTCTTTCTTTTAAAAAACAATGCTCATTGGTGTCCCTAGTCAGTGCCAGCCCATTTGTGGGGTCAACTGGTTGCCTCAGAAAGCAGATTAGTGTTGGTGGAGGGAGTGCCCTCCTCTGTTCCCATACCTGCCCTTCCCTGTACCTTCTTTTTCACTCCATGGATTGGAAAAGGAAGAGGGAGACAGACAGGACGAGGGAATGTGGGAGGGAGAAGAGCATTGAGCTGGTGTGGGAGGAGCAGAGGCTGGCACATTATCAGGCATTTGGCATGCTGCCACGGGTGTAAGGAGATCTTGGGCTAGCCCTCTCCTTGACTGATATAGCGGAACACTGGGCAGTGCAATCCAAGGGCCATGTTGGGCCGATGCATGTCTGCTGCATTGGCCCAGTGCTGTTGCAAACATGCTATAAGACATTTCTGCACAAGCGCAAGAATTGCTGGGCTGACACAGCTGGAAGTGTCGGCCCAGCACCACTGGCAGGACTGCCAGGTAAGTCATCCCGCACCAGCCAAGTTCAGCCAGCGTAGATCCTTTTCAGTGCAGGGGGAAGGCGGAGGGAGGTCAGAACATGGCAGAGAAAGGGTGGTCCTGCAGGTGGGGCAGCCCGGGGGGGGGGAGGAGCTGGAATCCGGCAGTTATGCTGGATCCAAATCCTTGTCCCTGGATCACACAGCCCCAATCCAGGCCTTGGCAGGGTGCTCAGACTTGCAGCTGCTAAACAGCAGGTGCAGACCAGAGGAGCGCCATTGGCCCAGCTGGGGTTTATTCAGTGGTGTCATTCAAATGATTTAAGAACAGGAACTCACTTTTGAGTTCAAATTCAAATGCTGAAAAAAAACAACCAAAAAAAAAAAAACCCGGAGCAGCCACAGAGCCCGTTAGGATCCGGAACGCCCGTTCTGGTCCGTTCCCCCTGAATGACATCACTGGGCTTATTCCCTTTGCCCCACAGTGAGCTGCAGCTGCCTCCTAAATTGCATTACGATGCAGCACAGGCCTGCAGGTCTGCCTGCTTCTGTGCAAGTTAGGATTGCACCCTAAGACTCAACTCTGACATCTAATAGGGATCTTACTGATAGATTGCTACATTTTTCCCTGGTGGGGCTTTGTGTCTTGAACAGCTGCATGGCAGAGAAAAATCCAACAGGTGCTGCTTTTCCTTGCAAGGAGGGTGGTGATGGGGGAAAAGTCCCACCTGAAGTCCCATCTTATTGTGGGAAAGCACAGATACTGTGTTTGGAAACCTAGCAACAGCCCTAAGTACTGATAAGGGACTTGCTTGACCAGGGACACACACATTTTTAAGCAGTGTAGCTCCATCAAGCTATTCCAAGACTTGCTTTTGTAGTTTCAACATAGACATTTTATCGGGGACTAAAACAAATAATTGAGAATTAAAAAAATGTAAGAAATGTAAGAAAGTATTAAAGAAATAAATAAGAGGCTGTCTGAGATACAGGCCCAAATGAACCAACTTTCCAGCACTGACATAGCCATGACAACAGGGCATGTGCTACATCCTGCAATGTAGTAATCACAGAGGCCTCCTCTAGGTAAGGGAATGTTTGCGCCCTTTCCTTGGAACTGCATTGCCCTTATGCCAGTGCTAGAAAGGTGGTTAGGATTATGCCCATAATCTTTAATATGATTAATCAGTAACATTTTGTAGAAGACGTAAGTAATTTTGATGCATTATACCATGGCTTTCAAACATTCAAAAAATTTTTTTACATGTCTATTTGTTTCAGTTGTATTAATAAATACATGAAACAAATAATATTTATGTGTTTGTATGGAACTCTGTGTTGAAAAACAATATATAAGTACTGTTGATATATGTTGATAATATAATGTTAGTTTTGGGATTCTGGGAGGGGGGTGTCTTCCCTTACTCAATGCAGGTAACTAGGATAGCATCCCTGACAGGTAGCTCCTCAGCCTCTGCTGGGAAAACCTCCATTCAGGGAGAGGCTGAAGCTGCATGAGGCAGACTGTTCTGGTGCTGGATAGTTCTTACAGTTTAAGGATCTTCTACCTAATGACTAGCCTAAATCCACTTCCCTGTAGTTTCAGTCCATTGTTCCTACTACTGCCTTTAGGAACCACAGAGACTAAGAGCCCAATCCAATGATTGGGCAGCTGCAGGGCCAGCTCTGGGTTTTGTAAAAGTGCCGTAAAGCGCTTTTCAACACCCAGAGACTAAGCAATGCTGATGGGAGGGCCTGTGCTATCCCAAGGGCATCGCATCCCATCTGATAGCCACTAGAGCTGGTAAGTATTGTGCCAGGCAGCAGAGGGATTGGGGAGGGTGGTGGTAGGGTGCTCCTAAGGCAGGGAGGAGTGTTTCAGATTGGTGGGGGCAGTTCAGGCCCAGGAGGGGGCGGGGTTGAAAGAGCAGGCCTCCACTGCATCCTAACCCCCATCCCAGGCCTGAAAGCCCTACATGTGGCTAATCAGTTCTGTGCCAGATAAATAGCTGTGCAGTTTCTGAGTATCTGCATTGAGTAGGCTGGGGTGCTACAGAAGAACTCCTGCTTGCGCAAATCCAATGCTGGATACAGCGTGGGCCCAATGGCCCTACGGTGGCAGCATCAGATAGGGATGGGCTGTCAGTTCTCCCCTTTGCAACAGCCCTTCATAAACAGCAGTGGTTCCCAAAATGTGGGTCAGGACCCACCAGTGGGTTGTGAGCCAATTTCAGGTGGGTCGCAAAGCACCTAGAGCATCCTTATTGAAAATTTGGGAAAAAGTATAGGAAGATGGGATGCCTGGAAAGGGAGAGGAATGTGTTGTTGTTTTGCTTGTGTCAAGGCTGTAAATAGGCTTTTTTCTTTCTGATTCACTTTGTTATTGGAAAATGGCTGAAAAATAACCCAACTAATTGTTGCTTTCTCAGGAAAGCAGCAGGTTCTGGCAGCAGAATGATATCACTTCTGGTGGATCTCAGACAGATTGCCATTGTAAAAAGTGGGTCCTGGTGCTAAAACGTTTGGGAACCACTGATCTAGATCCTTTTCACACATGCTAAGCCAGATCTCCCCCATTCTGAACTTGTGCCTCTGTTTTTCTGTATCCACATGCAAGACTTTATGTTTTTATGTGTCTTCTTTAGAATATTTATAAGAATATAAATATTCTTATCAACAGCAACAGCAGCAGCAGCAACAACTTCATCTTGTTGGTATGATCAATTGGTTTCGTATCCTGATTCTATCTTCCAGGATGCTAACTACCACCCCCACCCAGCTTGGTGACATCTGCAAATTTGAAAAGTATTTTAAAAGTTTAAAGATATCCCCTTTGCCCCCTCATACACCCCATTTAATGCCATCAACAGAAGTTTAGCCAGTGAATCTTTTTGACTTGTTAGGCAATTGTTAAAGGCTCAGGAACCCTACCAGAAAAAAGTTGTTCTCCTTAGTTTCACAGAGGTAAAGATCAGAGGTTGGAATGATGTCTGAAATCTGCTTCCCGAAACAGACTGCTTCTTGGTAAAACATAAAGCTAAATTGCCCTGAAATTGTCCTTGCTAAGTTGTCCCGAAACAGTTTTACATATCTGTATGTCCAGGAACCCTTGAATCAGACCTGCTGACCTATACATAGTTCACCTTATGCAAGGGTCCAGTTTCAGTTGCTTCATATATTACCATGTCTTGCATATGGTGTTGGATATACCTAATCTGTGTAACTACAATTCAGGAGCCTGCTGCATTGTGCTTGATTTACATCCATTAAGAGCCCAAGCCTAGGCATGTCTACAGGAAAAGGTAAAGGTTTTCCCCCCTGGTCTAGTCGTGACCGACACTAGGGGGCAGTGCTCATCTCCATTTCTAAGCCTGTAGAGCCGGCGGTTGTCCGAGGACAAGCTTCCGTGGTCATGTGGCCAACATGAATATACACCGTAGCGCATGGAACGCCATTACCTTCCCACCAAAGTGGTACCTATTTATCTACTCACATTTTTTACAAGCTTTTAAACTGCTAGGTTGGCAGGAGCTGGGACAAGCAACAGGAGCTCACTCTGTTGCATGGTCTCAAACTCCCAACCTTCCAGTCAGAAAGCCCAGCAGCAGCAGTTTAACCCACAGCACCACCACGTCCCATAAGTACGCATGTCCCAAGACATGCCTGAGTAGGCATGTCTACGCAGAAGTAAATCCCATTATAGTCAATCTCCCAGGTAAGTATGGATAGGATGGTAGCCTGAGTTTAGCAAACACTTCTCCTCCCAGAGTTGATCGGATTTAAAAATTTATGGAAAAAAATCTCAGAGACTTCATGAACATTATTTCAAGAGTGTGTGAATGGAGTTTAATACACATCCCTCTTACACAAACACATGCATGCAAAGCTACTGTTTCAGTTCTGTTGTTTCTCACCTGTAAAGCATTCTGCCTTCTATGATGACTCTTCCAAGGCAACTATATCCTTTAATATATTAAAGTCACAAAATATTGGTACCATACAAACCCAGAGGAACATCTGGGTGTTTGATCAGTACAGAAGATATTCAACATGACTTCCATGAAGTCAAATAGAGTCAAAATGTTAGGCTATATATGATTGTGCTGATAAGTCTTCCTCATTCCCCATCACTCATTTCTGGTCAATTAAAGCAAAGGATAATAAATCCACTCCAATTAAGATAACATCTGGTATGTGCAAGTCTGTAAGAGTCAGTTTGTTCAACCCGGAATGAAATCTTGTAGCACAGCAGACAAAACACTTCTCCCTGTATCATCGTATAGTCCAAAGAGCAAAGGTCCTTCATGTCCAACTCCAACCTTGTTGCATACATACTCTAACTTTGTAGTTTGTAACTTGTGGTGCACAGGAGAGTGATGTGACCAATCAGTTAACACCAGGACAACAGGACAGCGAAAATACAAAAAATCCAGGGGTTGTGGTAATGGGCACAGGTATCAGCTTTCTGAGAATCCCATATTTATTTATTTAAAACTCACATTTATAGGCCTCGGAGTTACAAACTAAAAGTGTATGTGCTGAAATCTCCAAAACCACAGAATACTGTCACTCTGCAAGCCCAACCATGAGGCACAGTGACATAGACTGCATCAGCAATGAATCGTGAGGGTTCAAAGGAGGCCATGGATTCAGGGGCACTTCCTGCTGAGCCTGCAGGTTCCTCCCTCCAGCCTACTGCTGACACAAGCAGCAAGGATCCACTTCTCACTCACCTGAGTGATAAGCAAATCATCCCCCTCCTTACCTTGCTTCCCATGCATTTTCCTAAAAGCTGGAAGTACAGGACTTCCAGCTTTATATACAGGAACATTGTTCCTTTAAAACAAGGGTAGCCCGTCTTTCAACTTGAGGGCTCCTGGACCTTTGACAATTGTGTAGCAGAGGAAACTTCACCAGGTGCAGCTTGTCATCTCACAGATTAGTTGACCAGGACAAGTTGAAGGTTGGCCACCCCTGCTTATTGAACTTGGAAGTTAAGTCAGTACTTCTGGGTTTGATGAAACTGCATGAGAAGCATAGTAAGGAGCTTCTTAAAGATAAAATCTACATTGAGTGGCAGAGGTGGGAGCTGCAGTGTTGTCATGAGGTGGCACTCCCAAGTTGCACCACCCCTGACTACTCAAGAGCCTGAATTGGACTGGGTACAAGTTTGGGGCTTCATGGTTAGGGGTCTGAACTGCTCCTTTACCTTCCCTAGAACTAGCCAAAGCAGAGCAAATTATGCAAATTGCAAAAAATGCATATCAGACATTAGCATAATTTCTACACAGGATTCAGCTTGTATAGGTAAAGACCTTGAGCTACCTTGGTGCAGAAAGGGTGTGTGTGTGTGTGTGTGTGTGTGTGAGAGAGAGAGAGAGAGAGAGAGAGAGAACCAACAGCCCTAGTTATGATTTCAAACAACAGCCAATGTATTCCAGGGAAAAGCAATCCACCCAGAGAGAGAGTGTGGCATAGATATCCCCTGCTAACTGGGCAAGAGACACTTTTTCAAGTGGTGTTCCTCTTATATTTAGCAGGGGGAGAGTAACAGTCCCTCTTCATCCCAGCACAGTGTCTTTTCTAGTGGCTGCTGATGCTGGTGTTCTGCATTTTTTAGATTGTGAGTCCTTTTGGGACAGGGAGCCATTTAACTTTGTTTTTTTGCCTGTAAACCGCTTTGTGAACTTTTTGTGGAAAAGCAGTATATAAATACTGTTTGCTTGCTTGCTTGCATCTCAATTCAGTTAAAGGCGTAAAATGCAACTATTGTGAAGTGCTTGCGTTTCAATAATGTTTAATGTTCAAGGAGCGTCATCTGCATTATCATGTTATAACTGAGAGGTTCCCAAACTGTGCGTCGCAACACCCTGGGGCCACCAGCAAGACATCACAGGGTGCTAGAAATGGCCAGAAAGTAAGAGGCTTTGCTTGTCAGGCAGAGCTCCTATGTGTGGTTTTCACACACTTAGAAAGGCCCTCCCACTTGCCCTCAGTTCCAGACCTACCATTGGGGGAGGGGGAGCCAAAGCCCCAGGTGGTGGAGCTCTAGGGGTGGGCATAAGGTGGCAACAGAGCAGTTTGTGTGACTTGTCTAAAGCTACCTATAGCAGAGGTGACATTCAAACCAGGGACTTCCTGACTCATAGCTCCATGATCCATCTCTTAACCACTACAATATGCTGGTACGCCAACCCATGTCCACTTCAAGCAGAGAATGGCCAGGGAGAACTTCTGGGTGAAAAACATGCACAGCTTCCTTTGCTCCCCGTTCACTCTGGATCTCCAGTGGTGTCCCAGTCCAGCATGGCAAGGGATCAGAAGTCATGTTGTATGAACCCCGCCTTCCTCCTTATCTCCCTGACTGCACCGTACTCAGAGCACTGACAGTGATGGAGGTATGTGTTCACTTCTCATGACTTCTGTTCTTGATCTGGAGGAGAACAACAATCCTAGTGTAGCCACTGAATTGACCCTAGGTTGTGAACTAGGAAAGGAAGTGCTGGGACAATGGGAGAGGAAAAACCAGGTCGGAAAGATGAGGCGAAGGAACCGGAGCTCTCTGTCTATTCCCCTACTTCCAATTTTGCACATATCTTGTTAGTTATAGTAAAGACCTTTTGGTTTCCCCATTCTACTGGATCATAGATCTGCTTACTACCAGAGATGAAATGAGACTGCTTAGTTTGGCTTGGCTGGACTTTGTAGTTGGCAGTCGTTGTGTTACCTACCTGGCCATCACTGGCATGGAAAATAAAACATCAAAACATGTAAAACAAACCTGTGAAGTGGATCATATATTTTTCAGCTCTGGCCATTTCCTTCTTCAGTGAAGGTCTATTTAAAGCCCTTCCATTGTGTACAAAATGATACTTTCATATTCCCATATATATATAGCTCTCAATGAAGATGGATGCTTAATTAGAGGATTGATTGATGCCAAGTGCTATCTTGCAGGATTTGAACCAGTGATTCGGAAAACAAAAAACTCCAGTAGTCCATTACCAAAGCACTGAACTAGCCTGGCCCTAATCATATATGACCATAAACCCTTTTCAGGTCCGACTTCTCGGATTCAAGAAGAACGACATCATCATGAGGTTGGCCCTTTGATTGAAATGGCAAGTAGGACAGAAGCGAGGGACTTGGCAGTGGAATGTGCCTGTTAGTTTCAATGGGAGCTCTGCATATGCATTAAGAGGAAAATGAAAAGGGGTGTGAGGAGCACACAGGACACTTGTCACTAGATCAAGACAAAGCCATCAAAATCAGAGCAAAGCGGGCGAGACAGTGTGTCTGATAATAACTGTCAGCCAGGGTTTTTGATTGCATGTGTCGCATGTATCCCCTGCACGCTGATGCTTCACAGAAAACCTTTCAAGGTCCTGTATCTCAGGCAGCAAATCCTCGCCACATGCTGGGAGCTATGAGCACCACTCTACTGCAGAGCTGAACATCGTCACAGCCAGTTGCTTTCAGTTTTCTCCCACTGGCTTCTGTAATGGAGTTTGCAGGCCCTTCCAGCAGGGCCAGCTCTAGGATCGGTGGGGCCCAAGGTCGAACATTCCTGCCCCCCCCTCACCAAGAGGAGTGCTTGTGGTGCCAAAGTGCAGCACCTGGAAATAGTTGGTGGTGACATGATGCCATAAACGCCAACTGCTTCCAGGAGGCCCATGTTGGACTGTTCAGAGGCAGGGGCAGGTGGGAGGGCTCAAGGTAAAGCTTCTCTGCTTGCCCCACTGACCTACAGCCCATTGAGATCCCCGGCTGAAGCAGCAGACTATATGCTCACAGCGCTGGTGCAGGGGCCCCCAAAGGGCAGGGCCCAATGTGACGACATTGGCCTCAGGCCAGCCTTGCCTTCCAGAACATGTCACACAGTCCATGCGATCTAGGAACAAAATGGTAAGCACCACAGCGTTTAGTTGCTGAAAACTTTTCTGTTGGGGGTCACAGAACCAGAGTCCAGTGCAGCTTAAAGGCTACTCACACAGAGATCCACTCCTAAGATGGCATCTACATGCACAATGATCGGTATGAAGCAGTGGTGGTATCTAAAGCGGGAGGAACTGGAACACTGGGCGGGACGTACGGTTGATTGGCAGCCCGTCCGTTCCGTTCTGCTGCCTGCCCGCCGGCCGTAAGGGCTGCCCCCGGTTGGTGCGCCCCACCGCTGCTCGCCCAGGCACCCGGCGCGCCCCCATATGTCCCCCCCGGTGAGCAGGTGCACCCTCCAAGGCCAGGGCAGCCCACGCGGTGGGCGGGCAGGCGGCGGAACCGAAAGGACGGGCAGCCAATCACAGCTAAGTCCCGCCCAGAGTACCAGTTCCTCCTGCTTTAGATACCACCACTGGTATGAAGATAACCAATGCCTACATTGCTACCTAAACCTAGTAATCCTGCCATCACCTACCCCATGCTTAGATGAAGGGCAGGTAGGCTACCTACAGCCTGAGCCTATGGAGGTTTACTCAGAAGTAAGTCCCATTGTGTTCTATGAGGCCTACTACTAGGAGAGTGAGCATAGGATTGCCACCGTAGTTCCACAAATACAGGAGGACCTGGAAGGGGTGAGAAATCTATAAACACCTTGACCTTTCCAATCAATCAAATATTATTTATATACCGCTTTTCATCACAAAGTTCACAAAGCAGTTTACAGGCAAATAGTAATAATAAAGTTACATGGTTCCCTGTCTCAAAAGGACTCACAATCTAAAAAATTCAAAACACCACCAGGAACAGCCACTAGAAAAGGCACTGCGCAGGGCTGAAGAGGGACAATTACACCCCCCTGCTAAATATAAGAGGAACACCACTGCGTCGGCGCTCTGCATGTAGCATTGGTGCTACCACATAGCATCGACGCTACAGGGTGCCTAGGATGGCTCCCTTATAGCGCAATCCTAACCTGGAGTTAGGCCAGCGAAGTTTGGCCAGCACAAGGGCTACTGTAAATAAAGAGTGTTTGGACCACTGTCGCGAGTCAGGGAGGATGGTGCACATCTATGTGCTGGCCTCTCTGACTCCGAGAGAGGTCCAAACATACTTTATGGTGTCCTTGTGCCAGCCAAACTTCGCTGGTCTAACTGTGCTAGCCTAACTCCAGGTTAAGATTGCCCCCTTATTTGTATATCTATACAACAATCACCAACGGACAGCATCTTAGATCAGAGGGCACCACAGATATAAATTCAAAGCCAGATGGCGGCAGCCAAGCCGAATGTTTCCATATTGTTTTGCATCCTCAGTCAGAGCTAGAAGATTATTACACTTCTTTAGTAACATTTGTTCATAGTCTTGTGTGAGACTGAGCATATACGATCACTCTTCTAGCTCTGAAGAGATCTGGGGGTCAAGAAAGATAACTCAGGGCACAATCCTGCACGAGAAAAGACCTGCTGGCTGGCCTGTGCTGTATCCAGAGCAGGTTAGGCGACAGCTGGAGGTCACCTCAGGGTAAGGGGATATTCTCCTCTAACCCTGGGGTAAGCTACAGACAGTCCTATGGGGTGACTCAGATCTGCACCAGTGAAATCATGCAAATCCAAGCAGCCTGAATTGGGGTCAATCATGCCAGGCTCGGTGGTTAGGATCCAGCCTACATGCCGGATCCTGGCCCCACCCCCTCCTAGGACTGGTCCACCTTCCCTTGCCCTCCCCAATCCCCTACACCGGCCAAACTCAGCTGGTGCTTCCCCCACGCACGGGCGGCCTCCACGGGCCAGAGCAACGGCATGTGTCAGCCAGGACGCCTCCCAGAGTGGCACAAACATGCTTTACGGTGCATTGGCAACACTCCTGGGGCGGCGTAAGGGACATAGGATTGAGCTGTCAATAAAACATTGGCAACAGTGAAGAAGGCAAACTGCCTGCTAGGAATGAGTTCAAAAAAAAAAACACATGCTAATATTTTATTGCCCCTGTACAAATCTATGGTAAGGCCACATTTGGCATACTGTGTATAGTTCTGATCACCACACCTCAAGAAGGATATCGTACAGCTGGAAAAGTTGCAAAAGAAGGCAACCAAAATGATCAGAGGGTTGGAGTAACTTCCTTATGAGGAAAGGCTACATTGCTCAGGCTTTTTAACTTGGAAAAGAGGCAATTAAGGGGGGGAGACATGAATGAGACTTTTAAAAAGCTCAGTGGGCTTCCCAGATGCAGCTGATGGGTCACTATGGGAAAGAAGATGCTGCAGCTGAACTAGATGGGCTTTGACCTCATCCAGTAGGACTTTGCTTTGTTTACAAACTGTGCCTTCCAGGCTAATCAACAGCCCTGATACTGCTTTACTTAGGGCACAATCCTAACCAACTTTCCAGCACTAGGGTAAGGGCAATGCAGCTTCGAAGTAAGGGTACAAATGTTCCCTTACCTTGAGGAGGCCTCTGTGACTACTGCTCCACTGCAGGATGCAGAACATGCCCCATTGGCACGGCTATGTCAGTGCTGGAAAGTTGGTTAGGATTGTGCCCTAAGAGAAGCTTCATATACAATGGTTTTCTCATTTGACGGGGAGACACACACATGCAAACAGACACACAAGAACCAAGCCCCTCGGGAGTCTCAGCAAACTGATTCTCAGATGCATGTTTCTTTCAATTGCATATATGCATCTCCCCTTCAAAAAAGGTGCACAAAAACGTGTTCAACATATGGTGGTAATAGTGGCGGCAAGACTGGGTGGGACGGAAGAACCTACATTTTTTGCAATGTGCGCAACAGACATTAGACCCATCCAGAATCATGCCCCTGAAAATTATAGCTTTGAAATCATGAGATGTGTTTGTTTTATTTGCTTTTTAATTAAAGTTAAAAAGCATAATGAAAGTTGAAAGTCTCAGGTTTCGAGCATAAGCCTTACATAAACTCCATAGGTCAAACGCATCACTGTAGGCCATATGTTGCCTTTCTTTGATTAATGCAGAACTCCTTTATCTCTCTTTGGAGATCTGTTTTCTTTTTCTTGTAAAGGATGCTACAGGTATAACCTCACCAACAATGAATCAGAGGGGCAAAGCCCTAATGTTTGCCTTGCCTATAGAAATATGTCTTCCCACATCTACCACAAGTTGTGTGCACATATAATATGCATTTTTTCACATTCATCTATTTTCCACACATCCACATATGGCCTTATGCCATTGCAGAGTGAAGCTGATACAGAGCAGAAATTAGTCCAAAAACACAAAGAAGAGGGTGCAAAGAACTTGGGAAATGACGTACAAAAATATTCATTTTGTTTTAAGGCTTAGCTAGCATGTTTACTGGGGAGTTTTCACGTTCAGCTTGGCTGACTTTTATTGAGAAAATCTGCTTAACCTGTGATCCTGCTACTTTTTGTAATTAGAAAGGCTTTGGACTTTCAGTTTTCAAACAAGTGGTATGCTTTCAATCCACCAATACATTTCTCCTGGGTCTCAAAGCCATCTGCTGATGATGCCATTGCAGCCCACACTCAACTGGTTGTTAGTATTCAATTGAACCTTCCAAACAACAAAGATACAAAATGTGTGGCTTGAAGCATTGCACAGCTGTTGAACAGCACCTGGAACAAGAGTCCCTTGACTCCTGTAATGCCACACAGGATGATGTGACAGCAGCCAGTCTTGATCCTGGAACCCACATATCAGCTGTCAGCATGACTGCTATTCCATCAACTTTAACCATTTTGTGGATTGCAGCTACAGCTGAAGAAAATGGGCAGGGGGGAAAAACTAGCACAGTGAGGATTCCAATTGCAACTGCTTCTTTAATATTATTAAACTTCTCCCCCTGTAGTTGAATTTGGGCAACTATTTAATTTCTAATCCAGAAACAGAGGAGTTGGCTGTATAAAATCCAGGAAAATGCAGAGAACCACCGTATATTCTCAAGTATAAGTTGATCTCATGGATAAGTCACGGGCAAGTTCTAAGACAAAATAATAGAATTTGCTATAACTCATGCATAAGTCGGGGGTGAAACTTAGGGGGCAGGTATGAAATTCTTTGAACATGACTTTCCAGTAATTGTTTGGAGGCAGCAACAGAAAGCCAGCCAAAAAAGGAGCTACTTCACATTCTTCTGTACTGAGGCAGCACAGAAAATGGAGCTATTCTCCAAACAAGAAGGGAGAGAGATGAAGGTGCTTATTGGAGTTGTAGGTTTTGTGAGGAATACAGCACAACACCTCCATAGCCTTCATAATGACTACAATTTCCAAAAGCACCTTCACCTCTCTGCCTATTTAGAGAAGGAAAATGGCTACTGGTTTTTTGCTTGCTGCCTGTTGGTGCCTGAGAACAATTACTGATAAGTAAAATTGCTCTGTTTTACTCTCTAAAAACCCCTCTAAAACTCTGACTCCAGACTGGAGCTGTGCCCCAGTTGAGTCCAGAGGCATTATGAAGCCCTCAGAAGCTGCATATGTCTGCCTGTTGCCTCTGTGGACTTCAGAATGAAGACCAGAATGAAGCCCAGAACAGAAAACCACTACTTCTGTTTTTTGCCAGAAACCAGGTCGATTTTAAATGGGTCCGGGTGGCTTTCTGAGGTCTGCAGAGGTTTCTGCGAGCTTCATATGTCTCCGGACCCAACTGGACCTCAGCTCTGGTCAAGCTTGGTGGGCTTGGGGGCAGGGCCAACCCAGCATCCATGGATGTCAGGCCAGTGGATGCCATGGGCCCTCTGTAATGGATTTTTAAACATTACTCACCTCTCAAGTTAAATTAGGAACAAAAGACATTAAGTTTTGTAAGACAGCTATCCTTGTTTTTACTAGAATGAGACACATGTCTTCAAACACGCAATGGAGGCATGCCAGAGAATCACAACCAATTGTAGCTCTTTGGTGCATGTCTACTCCTGTCCCCAAATATTTGGGATGAATGTTTCTCCCACACACTACATGTTTACCTTGGCAAACAATGACTGAACACTGCTCTACTCACAATGCTGCATGGGGTAGGAAACAGTTCTAATGCCATAAACAAGTGGTTTCCAGAATTTTTTGATTGGCGGCTCCCTTGACAGACAGGGCCATTGGCTGTGGCTGCCCATTAGGGCTACAGTCATACACATTGTACAGAGTGGCAGGTTTTTCACAAAGATGCCACAGTTCCCCTGGCTAATTTCCACGACTCCTTAGGGATCCATGACTAACAGTTTGGGAACCACTGGCCTAATCCTTTCCTTGCTGTATACTAGTGTACTATGAGCTCAACCAGAGTCCTGCAAGGACTCTGTGGCAACGACCCAGAGTACTGCAGGAACGTCCCAGCCCTGATTCAGCCCCAATAGGCTCCTCAAAGCTACACCAGCAAAAGAGCTGAGGTAGAGCTGTGGAGTCCCATAAGAGACCCACAACTGACACAAAGGTGTTTTCCACTTTTACCTCTCCCAGCTGACCTGGTCCCAAGCAGACACTTGAGGCAGATACTCCACCAGTGGCCTTGCACTGTATGCACCAGCAGGGGATAGGATTGGGCCACAATCGAGCAAGGGATCATCAGAAATTCCCTTCATTTATATTTGTTTAGTAAAGGATTCCTATCCTGCTTTTTGACCAGAGCTTCTGAAGAGGTTTAGTCATGGACCTGGCCCATTTGCTGCCCAGAGGCCAAGACCACAGGCTGCCACCACCCCTCCACTCACCTGGTGGAACAAAACTTCGAACCATGTCCTGCTGCCCTGCAAAAGCTTGTTCCGCATTTTTTTAGATTGTGAGCCCTTTTGGGACAGGGAGCCATTTAACCTTTTTTTTTTTTTTTGACTGTAAACAGTTTTGTGAACTTTTTGTTGAAAAGCGATATATAAATACTGTTTGCTTGTATAAGAACAACATAAGAACATAAGAAGAGCCCTGCTGCATCAGGCCAAAGGCCCATCTAGTCCAGCTTCCTGTATCTCACAGCGGCCCACCAGGTGCCCCAGGGAGGCATGAGACAACAAGATGCTTGCATCCTGTTGCCACTCCCTTGCACCCGGTACCAGTAGCCCAACACCTTTGTAAGGAGGTTGCACAATCCATCATTGCCTATAGCCCACGATGGACCTTTCCTCCAGAAATCTGTCCAATCCCCTCTTAAAGGCATCAAGACCAGATGCCATCACCACCTCCTGTGGCAAGGAGTTCCACAGATTAACTACCCGCTGGGTAAAAAAGTACTTCCTTTTATCTG
This sequence comes from Lerista edwardsae, assembly GCA_029204185.1. Lineage (NCBI taxonomy): Eukaryota > Metazoa > Chordata > Lepidosauria > Squamata > Scincidae > Lerista > Lerista edwardsae. The sequence continues at coordinate 3,209,924 of JAJKFI010000052.1, read as the reverse complement.
TTTTAACTCTCCCAACCCTCAGCTTTAGTGGATGCCCCCTGGTTCTGGTGTTTTGAGAGAGGGAAAAGAACATCCCTCTATCGACTTTATCCCTTCCATGCATAATTTTGTATGTCTCAATCATGTCCCCCCTCAGGCGCCTTTTTTCTAGACTGAAGAGCCCCAAACGCTGCAGTCTTTCTTCATAAGGGAGGTGCCCCAGCCCCGTAATCATTTTTGTCGCTCTCTTCTGCACCTTTTCCAGCTCCACTATGTCCTTTTTGAGATGCGGCGACCAGAACTGGACACAATATTCCAGGTGTGGCCTTACTTGTGTATGCTTGCTTGCTTGCTTCTAACACACTTTCGGGAGGCTTGTGAACAATACTTCCAGTTTTATATGGCCTCCGGAGGCTTCAAATGGCCTCCAGAGGGCCAGGGACACCACACAGGCCTGCCCCTCTGGCATAATGGCAGGACCACCACTGAACAGGTTCACACGATCTATAAAATGCAATTGATACCTTCCACTTTAAACAGGTCATCAACAACCCACAGACTAGCTGAAGCAAGAGCAGGCATCCTTGGGTGTTCTTCTCACAGGGCCCCCTGGTGATGCTGGGGAGTCCAGTTAAAGTAAGAGCTGTCAAGTGGACCTAAATTATGTTTTCCCTGTGAAAATATTAACAAAAGTGAGGAAATTTTGAAATGGAGTGTTTTCAACCATAATCTCGGATATTGATTATTTTTTAATTCTGCAAAAAAATTCTCCATTTTTCTTTATAACAACCATATGCTATTTGAACAACAGAAAAGTGATCCAGCATACTTTTACAGAAACCAATATCAATCATAAGGGAGGAGAAATAAATGAAATAAAAATGCATAGCAGCAAGCAAAAAATTAATATTGTTCGCATCTGACATCTCTGGTAAGTGATCTGTTCAGAGAGAGCTCCCTCCAATTCCTCTTCTAAAATGGTACAAGACATCAATCCGACAGTCTCCTTTTTTTCGAAAGGAGAAAAGGGCAGCCACACCAATGGGATCAGTACACCGTCACAACTAATAGAATTGCACAAGCTCCTATTATTCATTTCTGGAAGTGAGGCAGCTCTACCTGCCATATAGCTTACATTCCCTTCTGTGGGATGGCACAGCACTGCCTCTGTTCCCCCTCCCTCCCTCCCCCACCCCCACCCTCAAGGGAACCCCAGTGCTTTGCTTGAGGGCACTGAGTGAATCATCCAGTAACACAGAAATATCCAAGTCCTCTTTAGCAGTCCCAGGAGAAGGCAGATCTGAGGGAAGTCGGCGGAGAAGATGCCTGCAGCAATGTCAGTTCTAGAACAGTCGGGCTGACAGGATTCTGAGCGGGGATTAAGGTTGGGATCAGGGATGCAGGGAAAATGAAAAAAGATTCTGGCTTTCAGGCGTGCTTCTGTTGTGTTTGTCTTGCTGTTTGTTCTTAAGGAAGATTGACTCCCTGGACATTTGACTTTAAAAAGCCTGAGATCACCTTCATGAAAGGCCCCAGTGTTTGCCTAACTGCCATGTAGCTTCTGCCACAGCCAAAGACTTGTGTTAATGGAGTGTGGCTAGCAAAACTCAGAAGCTTCTTTGGGCTGGTTCATACATGCGTGTACAGCACTTGATTCCAGTACACTTGATACCTGGCAGCTGAAAATGTGAACCGACTTCACTGAAACATCATGCCTTTGAGGTGATGTGAGGAAGTAATGATAGTTCTCCCTGTGGTGGTGTATCTGTGATGGCCTGTTCACACAGGCAAATCATCACTTGATGTGATAGACATCAAATGATGAGCCTGCATGTGTGAACCAATCCTTGGGGCTTACTGTCCACTACTGCAGCTACTTTTTGAACCTTTTCCAATGGTTCAAGCTGATCGCTTCCAAAAGAGGGGATCTTTTCCAAAAACAGCTGCAGTTAGAAAATGAAATCAATTCATCTTTGTTAGAAGTACATTTGAGTCACTGACAGGGGATGAGAGTATAATTTATTTTATTTTCTAGATTTGTTTCCCAGCCTTTGTCCCTGGAGATCAGGTTAGCATCTTAACTACAGAACTATGAGGTAATTTAGGATGAGAGATAGTAGATTTAGGGCCCAATTCCAACCGGGTTCTGCAATGTTGTAAAGGCAGGTACAGGCATGCCCCAGTATGTGTTGGGGTTCCATTCCAGACCCCACAGTAGACGCCTGAAACCATGGATATTGGGGACACCTTTTTAAAGGTAGGGGAACATCAGTAGCTTTGCTGCAACAAGGCAAAAATGAGATTTGTTTAATGTTCCCCTATCTTTTTAACAGGGACGTGGTGCTGGGCTTTCTGACTAGAAGGTTAGAATAGGTTTTTAACCTTTTAAATAGATGAAACTGCTGCTGCTGGGCTTTCTGACCAGAAGGTTGGGAGTTTGAGACTGCATGACGGAGTGAGCTCTCATTGCTTGTCCCAGCTCCTGCCAACCTAGCAGCTCAAAAGCACCTAAAAATGAGAGTAGATAAAAAGGGACCACTTCGGTGGGAAGGTAACGGCATTCCGTGCGCAACGGCGTATAGTCATGCTGGCCACATGACCACGGAAGCTTGTCCTTGGACAAGCGCCAGCTCTACATGCTTAGAAATGGAGATGAGCACTGCCCCCTATAGTCGGTCACGACTAGACCATTTGGTCATGGGGAAACCTTAACCTTTATCTTTTTAATAGGCTTCCCATTATCCATGGTATATGTGGATACCTGAAACAGTGAATAACGAATAGTGGATACTGAGGAATGCCTGTAAAATAGTGTAAATGCATCTATGATGTCACAGAGTGATGCCAGAAGCCATTTTAAAATGGTAGCAGCAGCCCTGGCACTCTGCTACAGAGGACAATCTGCGCTGAGGCAGGTAAGCCATCGTAGGTGATGGATAGGGGGCAGAATGGGGTGGTGGGGAGAGGGCGGTACAGAGGAGTTTCTGCACAGGGAGGGGAACAGGTAGGAGGCAGAATGAAGTGGCACTCAGCATCACTGGCATTCCTTTCCTCAGTTCTGTGCCAGCAAAATGGCAATAAGAACATAAGAAGAGCCCTGCTGGATCAGGCCAAAGGCCCATCAGCTTCCTGTATCTCACAGCAGCCCACCAGGTGCCCCAGGGAGGCATGAGACAACAAGATGCTTGCATCCTGTTGCCACGCCCTTGCACCTGGTACTCTGAAATAGCCTACTACTAATGTAAGGAGGTTGCACAATCCATCATGGCCTATAGCCCACAATGGACTTTTCTTCCAGAAATCTGTCCAATCCCCTCTTAAAGGCATCTAGGCCAGATGCCATCACCACCTCCTGTGGCAAAGAATTCCACAGATTAACAACCTGCTGGGTAAAGAAGTACTTCCTTTTATCTGTTTTAACTCTCCCAACCCTCAGTTTTAGAGGATGTCCCCTGGTTCTGGTGTTTTGAGAGAGGGAAAAGAGCATCCCTCTATCAACTCTATTCCTTCCATGCATAATTTTGTATGTCTCAATCATGTCCCCTCTCAGGTGCCTTTTTTCTAGGCTGAAGAGCCCCAAACGCTGCAGTCTTTCTTCATAAGGGAGGTACCCCAGCCCCGTAATCATCTTTGCCGCAGATCTGAGGAGACACATTGAGGCAGCAGAGGCTCACCCCAAGGTACGGGAACAAAAAGTTCCCTTACTTCAGGGTGGCCTTTGAGACTACCCTTTGCAGGATGCAGAGCACACGCTGTGGGGGGTTGTTGCTGTCATTGTTAGGTTTGGGCTGCTATTCATATGTTCTTTCATATACACACAATGCTTATACTGGATACACATTTGTTGATCTGTATGCATGTAGATCATACATGTGAACATGTATTCACACATTACATTCAGCACTAGACCAGCAATACACATGATCTCTACATTATTGATGGGTTCAGTTCTCACTTGGACTTTTAAAATAACATCTATAACTTGCTCCTAATCACCCACAAGTTACCATGGCTAGGCAGGGAGTTGAACCTAGACTTCTCACAGGGTAACCAAACTCTAGACATTATATCAGGGATTCCCAAACTGTGGGTCATGACCCAATTTCTAATGGGTTGTGGGCTTGCCGACGCTGCAACCTGAAATGGCTGAGGATTAGGAAGTTGAATAGGTTGGGCGTATATGCCCAGTCTTTTTCCACATCATACTGCATGTCGTGCCACACAGTGATCCCCAAACTGTGTGTTTCACTATTGTGGTGCAACAGTTTGGGAACCATGGCACAATACTGAAAATGATGAGGGGATGAATGCACACATCAGAGATGCAAATTCCAGGTCATCCACCATTTCAAGTTACAGTGTTAGCAGGCCTGCAACCCACCAGAAATTTGGTCACAACCCACAGTTCGGGAATCTCTGGTTTCTGGTCTGAGTTCTTATGTTTCGTGGTCTGAGTTCTTATGTTTCGTGCATACAAGCTTCCCTGCCATTTAAGGCCAGAAGATGAGGTCCTGCTCTGCGTATCACTTCCAAGGGAGATGAAACCTTCATGCACACAGAACAGACTTTTTTGGTGGTACCATAATTATGGAATTATTCTCACAGGAACACCTCTGAGGCTTTAATATTGCACAGTGTTAGGTGTCAGATCAAGACTTTTTTATCCTTTCAAGTGCAGGTTTGAGTAATTTTCCACACTCTATCATTAAGCAGTTCCATCATTAAATGAATCTGGTGCTGGGATGCCTCAGTAGGAGATGCCAAAAGCCTCTTTTGGGTCACAACAGGCATGAAACCCACTCTAATGCCCACCCCACCCTCAGAATGGCTCACAGAAGTCTCTGGAAGCTACTTCTGGTTTTTGGATGCAAACTGGAAGTTGGAACCCACCTCCAAGCATATAAGGAGGGTGAATTCAGAAAGACACTCAGTTTTCATCTTGCCTTCCCACCTTTACCCTTCACGCTTTAGTCCATTAACAGATACACTTCCAAACGTTGCCATGGACTTTGGTTGATTGCTGTCTGACAGGGAAGAATTTTACCAAGCTCCCTAAACTGAGCAGAAAGGACATTAAGGTTTGCATTCTTCATGGCATGTTTACGCAGGTTTCTGCTCCTTTCACGGTGACAGTTGTTATTGGTTTAGCTTTGCTGTCACAACTAGTGACAGGGACTATAGCACAGGAGGTAAACATGGATGGCTTCTACTCGGGCTAGGTGTCAGTCACACTGGCAGGGCTAACACACATCTGAGGTTAAGCCTTTCTAATGGATGTGCAGGTTACTGAAGTCATAAAGGCAAGTTGTGCTAGCTAATTAAGGCAAGCCAGTTCCATGTTACATACAGATAGGCGCGTCTCAATTAGGGTGCTAGATTCCATTCACCACATCCCACTGTGCGCACTGTCTGCATTTGTTGTTAGCTTTTGATTATAAACCATCATGAGCACTATTTTGTGGAATTTTTTTAATAATTCAATAAATTAACCCTCTAACCCAGTGGTTCCCAAACTGCACCACAGCATCCTAGGGTTATCTGCACTACTCACAGGGCCTCCAACTCTCCTGGATGCCACCATCTTGGCTAGGCCAAGGTCACACAAGATTTTGTGCAGTCTCAGGGAAATGCTGGGGGCCATCTCATCCTCCTGCAGTGCAGCACCGCCACAACAGGGCACTGTGAAAAAATAAGGCACTATGACCATGGTAAGTTTGTCCGCTTCTCTAACCCCAAGGTCCTTCTCTGTGGTACTACAACCAAATCAGTTCCACACATCATCATCATCATCCCCTCCAATGATGACTGTGGGTGCCCAAAGGTGAAGGGCATTGCAATATGGCACATTCTACGTATTTAGAGGACTCCCTAAGTACACAGAAGCACATGTTTGTAAATTAACGGAACTATTTTTAATTAAAAAAAACTGTCCCAAAACTGCCCAGTCGGAATACGTGCTATTCCAGTACTTACTGATTGATTGATTGATTGATTGATTATGAAACACTGGAAGCAGTTAAACCACACAGGGTGCAATCCTAACCTGTCAGCACAAGTCACTATTGGACATGCTCTAGCCTCCCTTACTCAGAGAGTGGTCCAAACACGCTTTATGGTGCATTTGCAACATACCTGGGCTGGCAAAAGTGATTTGTGCCAGTCTAACTCCAGGTTAGGATTGTGCCCACAGATTCTTAAAGTGTCTGCTGGGGGAGAAAAAGGACAATAGAGGCAGAGAGAGGGAATTGGCCTGCTCAGGCCCAAGTATCTTTAATATGCATTCTGGAAGTTGGAAATAAACTTGGGAAGGATGCAACATGGGGTGTAAAAATTTCCTCCACTACAAAGAGAAGTTGCAGGATGGAATAAAGGCCAAAGGTCATCTTCCCTACACACCAAAAGCAACCCTCCCATACAGTGGGGCATGTGATTGGGTCACATTTGGAACTGGCAGCCACCCTTGTACCTGAGCCTAACACAGGGTGCAATCCTAACCTGGAGTTAGGCCCACACAGTTAGGCCAGCACAATTTGGCCAGCACAAGGGCCACTGTAAAGCATAATTGGTCCACTCTCAGAGTCAGGGAGGATGGTGCACGCCTGTGTGCTGGCTGCTCTGGCTTTGAGAGTGGTCCAAACATACTTTACGGTGTCCCTTATGCCAGTCAAACTTTGCTGGCCTAACTGTGCTGACCTAAATCCAGGTTAGGATTGTGCTCACAGAAGGAGAAGATTTTAAGACCACAAGAAAAAAAAGTGCACTTTTTCCTTTTCGTCCTAGAAACCCCACCTCCCCACTATGAACAAGGAATACATCTTTTTGTACTATTTATATATTTGTTTTTTCTTGTCTAAATGAAACATATTACATTCATCTAATATGAATGTACAGTAAAGGTGTTCATTTTATTATTATTCTCTCAATGCTTAACGTTTCATTTTGAACTTTAATCCTGTTCTCTATTGTGTTTACAACTTTTCCAGTTAGAACACACTCTCTCTTCTTCATCCAAGTTATTAATAAAAATATTGAACAATTCTAGACCCAGGACAGACATTTATGGAATAATTACTGTTCTCTGAAGGCAGCTACCAACAAGCCGTACACCAATCTTTCATGCAGTCAGCGTCCTTAGTTAATTATACAATCAGTGTGCTTGGCCACCGCTACAATGTTGAAAGATCATATGCTTTTCATTGCATTTTTGTGCTTTTGTGACCAGTCTATGACATGCATACTGTGTGATTGAGATACATCCAGAAAAACGTGCTTCATGCCACAACTGGATTATCACCCTGTTTGTGCATCTGCACAGATGTAGTTCCATTACATCTGGGGGAAGTCTGGAGAAATATCCAAGAGTAGTAATTCATCAGGAGCCATCATACTCTGAGTATGCTTTTTAATGATATCAGCAACATGTGGGAGCAATGTGCTTGCAGATTCCCTACCTCACAGAGAGGAAGGAGAGCAGGCCTGCAGGCCAATCCTCTGGTCCTGCTAAGATGGCTGCCACAATGCCTGAGCTTCCACTAATCTAAACAGTGGTATCCTACATCTGTCAGCAATATCAAAATAAAAAAAAAACCTTTAAAAAAAACCCTTCCTCCTCCCCTCGTCTTCTCCTCCACTCCCAGACCCCGCCTCCTGGAATTAACTTACCCTCCTCCCATTAGGTCTACTGCTGCCGTTGTTCTGAAGTTGCAAGCACACAGAAAAGCGAGTTGGGATTCGAGCTGCTGGAAAAATGGTCCAACAGTCAAACTTTCAAGCTCCTGCAATCACATGGGCAGCTGCGTTCTGTACCAGCTGCAGCTTCCAGAGTGTCTTCAAGGACAGCTCCACATAGAACACATTGAGTAGTTTAACCAGAATGTTACGAGGTCATGGACCACTCCGGCCAGGTCAGAATGGAACAGTTACAGTTGTAGCTGGTGCCCCAGATGAAGCTGGGCAAAGCCCCCTGCCCCTCCCAGTGACAGCCACCACTGTCAATCCCAAATGCTCATTCAAGAGAACACCCAAACTGTGGACCTGCTCCTACAGGGGCAGTGCAACCCTAATCAGAGCAGGTAGATGATCCAGCACCTGCATCAAGGTTTTGTAAACCAAGAGGACCTCTGTCTTGTTCAGATTTAATTTCAACTTGTTAGCTCCCAACTGACTCCAGCTGACATCCATCTCCCAACTGACTCCAAGCCACCTTTGAAGATTGACTGTCATTGTATTAGGAACAAGCAACTCCAAATCCCCAGATGACCTCTCCCAGCAATTTCATGTAGATATTAAATAGCATGGGGTGCTGGTGGTAAGACAGAGCCCTGCAGCACCCCACAGGTCACAGACCAGGGTGCCAAACAGGTATCCTCCAGCACTATCATCTGGGACCTGTTGGCCAAGAAGGAACAGAACCATAGCAAACCCACAGTGCCTCCAATCCCCAAATCAGCCAACTGTCCCTGAAAGACATCATGGTCGATGGTGTCAAATGCTGATGAGGGGCTTAGGAGGACCAACAGGGATGCCCTCTCCTATCCAGTCCTCAGTGCAGGTAGGACAACCAAGGCTATCTCCATCCCCAAACCTGGCCTCAAGCCAGACTGAAGCTTCAAAGGGTCTGACAAGTATAAGGCAGTTTTATATCATGTTCAAATGTATATATGAAAGCCTAACTGGTGGACAAGGTTAGATCATAGCTATGGGACTGTTACTGACAATGATGAATTATACGTGGCAATAAACTGAGCCGGAACCAAAACCATCACTAATAATTGCTAACAAAAACTGGACATTTTATTTCAGGTTACGTTGGAGAATTCCTCTCTTGTACATTTATAATTTCATCATCTTTTTTCTAAGACAGTTGCTCTGTTGCTTAGCTTCCAATAGAGTTGGTGGCATTACCAATTGAACAACCAGTCTCTATGTACCCTTAGGCAGCGTATACATTCTCAGTTTAGCTAAGAATGTCTAAACAGCAAAACACTGATAATAAAATAATAACAAGAGAAAAATAAATTTTCTAAAAATTCATTGATTTCTGAAGTACACATTTCTGTTTGCTGTTTTTTGTGTATTTTTTATTTTATATTATATTAATATTTTATATTACTGCTGTGTGCTTCATTTATATTTGAGGCAAATCTGGATCCAACATCATCCAATTGCTTTCTCCTATTTATGTTTCTGTCTCATCTCTATATAAACCATTAACTTTCTTCCCAATCCTTTTTACTCCCGTTTTTCCTTTGCCCCTCCCTCTCCTGAGTGATTTGAGTTCTTTTGTTATGTCTTCAAATTGATGGCCTAGCAGACACAACTCTTTCACTCCATCATTACTGTCTGTGTAATGTTATGGCAGTTCTGTGGTGACTCTTTAGCCTAGGCCTATCCTCTGCATTTTGATGGCATAATACACCTTGCGAGCCCCATCAGAACATCAACGTCGTACCAACAGCCGTCTTCCATGCTTCACAAGTGTGGGCTATGAAGCTTTGTACAGAAACATAATTCTCCCCTTTGCCACTCCGATGCTCTCATTTTAGGGCTCCTTCAGTTTTTTCCAAGATACAAAAGGCTCTGAATTCTTTTTCCTCCTCTATCCTTCAGTCTTTTCCCCCCCCCATCTTTTTTTTCCCTTTTGATACATAATATTCAATCCTCTGTTTTCAGGGGGGCTTTTCTCTCTCTCCCGCTCTCAAGTTTTCTTTTAACTTTCAAGGTCAACAGGGACAGACAATGCCACCAGTGCCTGTTTGATATGTGAGCGCTATTGGCGTCCATTGCCACGGTTTCCGTGGTAACACAGTAACCATTAATTTTCAATTAAACTAGACAAAAAGCCCGATGACAGCTCCAGGTCTGCTGAAGATGTCAAGAATCCGTATTAATATACAGCAAGAGAGCATAATTGTGTGTCCATCTTCCCGAGCAACGAAAATGGGGGGATAATTACCAGCTAGAAAGCCACTCTATAATTTTGTTCTTACTGTCACCACAACCCTACATATTAGCATAAATTAAAAGCAGGGTTTATTGTTATCAAAGTGCATTGATATTTCAAGGCTATTTTCTTCCTTTTAACTGTTTGTTGTTGATGGGTGATTCCTGGACTCATGGCAGTTTGTACCTTGGGAACATTCGGGATGTGGAAGAGTAACCGCAGAAGTCTTAAGAATGTCACCAAGATGGAAAGAACAAAGAAAAAAATTTTAAGGTGATAGAGGGGGGATTGAATTTTATGTTCCTTCACCTCCATGCAACATGGTAATTATATGTCTCATTTGTGTATAATTCCTAATGTTAAGATCCTCAGATCTAGTACATCTCCATTCTTTGGTACATGCCGTCCATACTCACAATTTACATCCTGAAGCAGTTCCACGGCTTTTTCATCACATCCCAGAGAGTTTTCACTTGTGTACTGAGTTGTCCACTTAGCCAATTATTATTAGCCACTTTAGATTTTGAATTAAGGATTACCTTGTCTCTTAGTCTACACTTGCAGAGATTCTAGAAGCAGGACTTCCAAGTGATCATCAAAATCGTTCGACTTTGTCACTTTCTATATTTAATCTTCCAGGCCCTAGGATCGAGAAATTCCCATGCTTTGCTAACACCAGCTTGAGACGATGCTTCCCTACTCCCTGCGTTTTGTTCCATATTTCCCTCTCAGGCAAGTCAGTTGGTGTTACATGATTAGCTCCACAGTCTACGATATTGTTATTACCTCCCTCTTCAGGACTCACCTTGAAGTAGGAATGGATGTAAGTCTCTAACTGCTGCGTTTCTAGTGACAGACGCCAAATTCATGAATTTAAGTGAATGGAAAAAGCAGGTTCCTCATATCATATCCAGAGAAAGCTGTCCTTCAAAAAGGAATTTAGTGTAATTACCCTTAAGGGAGCTATCCTCACACAGTCAGTCACAACACTGACCTGCTGGCTAGGATCTGACAGGGAAATTACAGGCTGTATACTCAACAGAAGGGGCTTCCTCCCTTCTCAAAAGAAAGACAAAACGCAAGAGTTTTGAAATGAAAAGTATCCGCTTCTAGGTTTCAAATCTTGGCTTGTAGCCAAATTAGCAAAACAAATGGCCGTTTTGTATGAGTGGCTGAAATAGACCTGGTGACAGAATCCCAGCTGAATAGGTTAAATGGCTTCTCAGGGTACTCGGTACCCAATAAATGTTACAAGCACAAAGAATACCGAAACAGAAAATGAACTAAACCTGTTCACCTGGTAAGGATGGTGATGGAACTACAGCCAAAAAGAAAGCACACTGCATCTGAGCTTGCTATATCCCTTGTCCGTATCTTCCCAGTGTACTGCTGCTGTCCCCACAAAATCTATCTTAATTCTCCTTGTATAACAAAGAATGGACTGTGGAAGTGTTGGGGCAGTTCTTGGAAGCAGGCATTAGAACGGAACTACACCTAGTTATCCTTACAGACTCCTTGCATTTGAATCCAGGAACAGAGGATCGGAAAGGCCAAGGAGAACTGGCAGATGAAAGGGTGCTTAGTTCTTTTCCCATTTGCCAATTCTCCCAACAACCAGTTTTTTTGGGCTGATTTTTCTTATCCCATGCTTATTTCCAGGCTTGGAGTTCAGTTGGGATTAAATAGGTGAAAGATAGCTTGGGAGAACAGATTGCCAGGCAAATGTTGGACTGAATAAGTGTCAAACACCATTTCTCTCCCATACATTCTCTCCTACAAATGCCCTTTTCCCCAAATCAGTGTTTCAAGGCAAACAGGTTTAGGAACCCTAATAGTTCCACCCTTAGAAAGATCAGAAATTTATTTTATTGAATAGTCAGAAGATATTTGATATTTTTTTCTATTTGTCTAGATCCCTAACTCCAACTGTAAAACAAACACAGGCTGCAATCCTATACCCGCTTTCCTGGGAGTAAGCTCCACTGAAGACAATGGGACTTACTTCTGAGTAGACATACGTAGGATTGTAAAACCCATTTTAAAATACCCGGTATCAGTCTTGCAATACTGCAAGACTGATACCGGGTATTTTAAAATGGGTTTTTTAAAATGAATTTGTGAATAAAGTTATTGCAACAAATAACAAAAAAGGTTATTACAGTAAGTTTTTATTAAAATAATCACCTTTTTAAAAGTGGCCTTAAATTCACAAGATATGCTGAATGCTCAGTTTCCTGCTTCTGCAAAAATACACACTCTTAAAAGGTATGAGATACACTATCTTGAGATACAACTATCCTGGGATTATTGTCTGCCCACCTTCCCACCTATCTCCCAATGACAGTAAAGAGTAAACAGTGAATCTAAGCTCCTTCACCTTCTTAGGTAGAATCTGGTTTTTTTTTTCTGTGTACTGCCAAATGATATACAGTAATATGCAAGTTCACACAAACAAGCAGCACATTTCCTTAATTGGCCATGTCCTAATATGAACCAACTGCTTACACAAGGACCATTGCAAGCAATACTGTGCTAATGTGCTTGCAACAGCTTGGACAAGGATAGTTCTTCTGACCACACAGCAATAGCTACACCTACCCTTGTGTAAGCATCCAATTTACACCAAAGTTTTTCCAAGTGTTTGTGTCCCCAAGTACATAGTCACATGGAATAAAGCACAATGCAGGTTGATGGTATGAACTGACTCCCATTTTGGTGGAAATCCAAAGGAATTCTATTAAATGAGGATGGTTCTGTTTGAAGATGAGGCACAAACAGAACCTAGAAAAATACTAAACTTAAAAAAATTCTGCCAGGAATCTGTGGACACAGGAAAGTGAGAAAAATTTTTCTTTCAATTTCTTTCAGTTGCACCTGGCATTAGGAATATACAAATAGCCTCACTGGATCAGGCCAAAGGCCCATCTAGTCCAGCTTCCTGTATCTGACAGTGACCAACCAGATGTCTCAAAACAACAAGATACTTGCATCTCACTGCCACTTCCCTGCATCTGGCACTCTAAGGTAGCCTACCCTTTCACCCCTCCCATTATTGGTCTAATTTTTTCCAGCAAATTATGTTTTTGAACTAAAGCTACTTTCAGAGAAAAAATATCATACATGGCACTTTCAGTGTCTTTGAGCATTTTGCACACTATCTGTATGTATGTGTAAATGTTATTCATGCAAGACAGAAGGCAGAAGAGAGCCGCTTTAAAAATCAAAGTACCATCTAGCCAATCAGCATTTTATGCAGTGATGGGATCAGCTAACGACTCGGGGGAACGCTGGGCGGGCAGCAGGAAGGCTGGGTGGGACTGCCGGGTGATTGACAGCCCGTCCTGGCCCGCCGCCGGCCCACCTGCCGCACGGGCTGCCCTGGCCTCGGAGGGGGTGCCCGCTTGCCGGGGGGATGGGTGGGGGCCCCTGGGTGCCAAGGCATGCAGCGGCAGGGCGTGCCACCCGGGGGCAGCCCATGTGGCGGACGGGTGGGTTGCGGACCCGGAAGGATGGGCTGTCAATCACCCGGCAGTCCCGCCCAGCCTTCCTGCTGCCCGCCCAGCATTCCCCCGAGTCGTTAGCTGATCCCATCACTGCATAAAATGCTGATTGGCTAGATGGTACTTTGATTTTTAAAGCGGCTCTCTTCTGCCATCACTGATCCCATCACTGATTTTATGTATATATTACAAATGGAAGAAATGCAAACACTAAGGTTGCCATGCTGGAACCTGGAGATTCAAGTTAAGTTCTTAGAAGCCCCAATGAAGCGGAAGATGAGGCAGCAAAACAGCATCTTCTGTCTCCTCTTTCCCCAGTGCTTTCAACCTTCTTTTCTACCACAATATACTGGAGTAAGGAGCATATAAAAGGGCAAAAGCAAGCTGAAATTTCCCTTCCCTCTTACTTTCTCAGGATCAATGCATCACAGTGGAGGTGCTGCATGCACACCTTAGAAAATGCTGATTTTCTATGTATGAAAATGTATGAAAACAACTTAATGGCATGCAGGATATTGAGACAGCAGAACACAGTTCCGTTGTTGTAGAATGGCTGCCAATGGAGTGCAGAGCTGCTACAGAAGCACTGCCACAGGAGGAAGCAGCACTTCTTAACCATTGATGGATCCCTCAGCACCTGCTGGAGCAGGTAAGGCAGCAGCAGAGACAGGGACCAGAATAGGATGAAATGAGGCAGAACGGGGCAGAACAAGGGTTGGGGGCTTCAGGAAGGGGTGGATCCGGCAGCAATGGCATGCACTAGAGCAGTGGTTCTCAAATATTTGAGCACCAGGACCCAGTTTGAGAATGACAATCTGATGACAAGAGTGATGTCATGGCCTGAAATGCTGTCAATGTGACACGAGGGCCTGGTGCTTTCCTGAGAATGCACCAATAGGTTGGGTTATTACTCAGCCATTTTCCAATAGCAAAGTGAATCAGAACGGGGAAAAAAGTATCTTGACTCAAGAAAAAAACATACCTTTCCATCATCCAATCATCCCGTATTTTCAATATGGCTGCTCTAGGTGCTTCATACCTAGAAATTGGCTCACGACCCACTGTTTGGGAACCACTGCACTAGATCCTATCCCATGTTTTTTCAAACCTCCCCACCCCCCTTGGACTTGTGCCAGCAATATTACTGGCACAGGTCTGAGTTGACCCATTGCGGCTGCTGGAGCTTATCCTGGTGCAAGGGGACAAACCGCTGCAATCCTACCCACAGTTACCATTACCTCACTGACTATCATAGGACTTACTTCTTAGTAGAGATGCGTAGGTTTGGGCTCAAATGTCCCCTTATCCAGCAGCCAAACAGCCCCCATGGGATGCAGCTTAGCCAGTGTGGTACCGTGGTACTGCGACGAAGTGCCTCGTCCGCAACAAAGTGCCTGGTAAACAAGCGAGTTACGCATCTGCGCGAGTTAAGCAGCAGGGCGAGGAAGCCAGGGCCCCAGGCTCTGTTCTTTCTCTGAGAAGCAGGGCAGCTCCTTCCTAAACAAACACAGAGATGGAGGCAGACAGCCAGCAGGTGAGTGGGGGCTATCCAGTGTTTTGCACAGAGTGCCACATGTATGATTATATGCCTCTGGGGCATAAGTCATGGGTGTGTCCTTGATGCAAGGAGCTCCAGGGACTCGGGGAATGCATCTGCTCCCTAGAGGCCTTGGTTGCGGACCTCGAGAAGCAAAGGCAGGCAGCGAGGGTCCATGGTGAAACATCCGGGGACTTGCAGGCTTCGTCCCACCCTCAGATGAGCAGTTCCTCAGCTGCTGGGGAAAGGAGTCTCAGGGCTGGAGGACGTCAGCCTGGAACAGAGGGAACCAATCCCCCAGCGGGGACCTCTTCCATTGACGAGCCCACATCCTGTTGCACTAAGGATGCTCCTCGGCGGGAGGGGAGTCGTGGTCTCCTTGTAGTGGGTGATTCTACAGTTAGGAATGTAGAGAGGGGGGTCTGTGATGGATGTGAGGACAGCATGATGACTTGCTTGCCTGGTGCGAAGGTTGCGGACATCACGTCTCGTCTAGATAGGCTAGTAAGGAGTGCTGGGGAGGAGGTAGTGGTTGTGGTGCATGTTGGCACCAATGTAGCCAGGAGGTCCTGGAAGCCAAATTTAGGTTGCTAGGCAGGACGTTGAAGGCCAGGACCCCCAAGGTAGCGTTCTCAGAAGTGCTACCTGTTCCACGCGCAGGGCCAGCTAGGCAGGCGGAGCTCAGGGGTCTCAATGCATGGATGAGACGGTGGTGTTGGGAGGAGGGATTTAGATTCGTTAGGCACTGGGGGACGTTCTGGGACAAGCCAGGCCTGTACAAGAGGGACGGGCTTCACTTGAACCAGAATGGAACCAGGCTGCTGGCGCTTAACATTAAAAAGGTGGCAGAGCAGCTTATAAACTGATCCCTGGGGGAAAACCGACAGGAGCCGAGTGGTGTCCAGTTCGGAACTCTTTATCCCTGCAGGAAGAGGAGGGTGGAGGAGTACCACAGAGGAATGGAGGAATAGGTAGTAGAACTTCAAACGTGAGTGTGACAGTTTGTCCAGTAGAAAGAGAGGTGGGGAAAATAAAATAATAATAATAATAATAATAATAATAATAATAATAATAATAATAA